>SKCR01011701.1:0-306660 GCA_019454045.1 Zanthoxylum bungeanum
GTCCATCAAGTCATATCAAATCAATCAAGTTGTCAAGTCACATCACTCAAAGTGACAAGTGATTTGATGCTTGAATTGACTAGCGATTTGACTCTTGATGCGACTAATGATTTGACGCTTGATGTGACTTGCGTGCCGTACTCGAATTCGAAATGCGAATACGCTCGCAATCACACTCGAGCTCGGGTTCGCTAATTCCTAATTTGTGAATTATTCCGTCGCGTCATAATTAAATGATTACGCCTAGCGAAATCACTATTCACGTCGCTAACGAATTAATTCTAAATCAATTCGTTCGCCCGAATTAAAATCTAATTTTAATTCCACGTCGAAATCTAATTTCGTTTAATATATCGAATATATTAATTTACCCGATTAATTCTAAATTAATCGTTCTCTCTCTTTAGAGGATATTTTATCCTAGATAAAATATCTCCGTAATTAATCCCAGATTAATTTTCTCTCTCATCAATTTAATCCCAGATTAATTAAGTGCGAGCCATACGTCATCGGTGAATCATTGGAAGTGACCCATGAGATCCCCGAATATGTTGGCAGTAGTAAATACGGTCGTCGGACTATCCGAATACGTACCAGTACCAGTACTACGTTTTACCGATTTACATGACAAGGTTGGCTTCTAGCAAAGCGCCATGCCTACCCAATTTTCCGGAAATATCCTTACAGGAATAAAATGATCTATGTCAGGCGTAGTATACATAGTATTGTGTATTGCGATCCAATATCGGATGATCACGTGCAAGGCCTGGGGCTGGAATAGTGTCTGCCCCGTACGAAGCATATATCGGATATCAAGCAACTAGTCTCTTTGAATCAGATAATCCTGACTTGTCATATTATCCCGATGGTTGTAACCGTTATAGAGAACAAGTTCTGTATCCCTGCGCGATCATCATCTCTATATATCTGGAGTGATACTTCCATCTCGACATCACACCCAATACACTAAGATTCTCAATAAATCCAGTAGAGGCGTACACAGAACCTGTTAAAGCCCTGGACGACCAAAACCAAAGTTTATCTATTGTCGCAAGTACTAGCGATGCAAGTCTCAGGTTAAGACCAAATACACCTACCCTGATGCGGACTCCACAAAAACACATATACATACTACAATGGGATTCCGCGGGGTCTATCCAGAGCGAAGCTGTTTTCCGTACCATCGGTAAAACACAACCTCCTATCGCACTTGTATAAGTATCCAATACTTAAACATATGAGAACTATGTCGTTATGCCCTCACAACGACAAAAGTGCAATACTAGCCTATGCCGTATTATCGATGTCCAGTTTCGATAATACTACGACTAGGGATATTTAATGATTAAACCTTTATGGATTGATACTGTCTCATATCATCTCAATCCGGAACTAATCATATGGACTTTTACCATTTGAATATAAAAGTAAATAAATTACTAAATAGTAAAAGGCAATTTCATTACTACATAGTTAATTTTGTACAAAAACACAATGTCTTTTACAAACATTGACGTTATCGGTCATAACTGTCCAACAGAAGCGATAGTAATAAGGAATAAGAATAAACTAGTAAGTATGTGAGTTGATGCGTTTAGGCATGTATGAGTGCAAGTGTAGAAACTTCACACAAGAACGAACATATATAGGTATGTATTTAAGAACATAAGTATTAAAGTATGCATATAAGTTAAATAGTATATATATTGCCGGAGGATGTAAGTAAGTTCGTGTATGACGGATTTAGAAATATGTGCACATGTTCAGGACAGAGGGGACGCTCTCAGATCCTCCAGATTGTGGCTTGGGGGACGGCGAGACGTAACGCCCTGACCGGCGTAATCACACGCGTATAACGCAAGCGCACGTATCGTTCAAGTAGTATAAAAAGTATCGATCCCACGAGGACTTAAAACCTTTATGTTATTAATTTATGGGGCCAAATGATTACCAGTATCTAACAGATTGTTTGATTTGAAATGACGATGATTCTAAATTTAAAACAAGAAATAAAATTGCTTAAACGTAGGTTGAGAAAAATCCAAATTTATAAAAACTATCCAGGGTTGTGATTTATTCCAATATTATTTAAAGATGAAGTGGTTATCTTATAGTCGGGTAAATATTGATTTATTAACCTGGAACACTAAATCATATAAAAGCCTCTTCCGATGGTCAATTACAAATACCTAGTATAATCCAATTGAACCATATGTCTATGTCAACCAAATTACCTAGATTCATTAAGATTAAGTTCCAATTATGGTTACCCCCGCCCGACAAGTATATTCCTATCCTGTAAGGAAATCTATTAAAAGGGTTATCTATCCTCAAGGAAGATCGTGGGCTATTGAGTCTAAGGTTTTAAACTTAAAATCCCTATGTCTAGTTCATTTTAAGTTTACCTAATCAATTTAATTAATGGCCAGTAAATTAAAGAGCATTAAGATTAAGACTCAATAAATAAATCTTTAAATTACCCCAACTATAATCTAACCCCTTATAAACCGGTTATATTGAAATTCATCACAACCCTAGATACTAACTTAGTTACAATACATAGCTAGGGCTAATGAAAACTTAAAAGACATAAAATAAAAATGCTAAAAAGTAACTGAGAAAATAAAAGCGGGAAAGTAAATGAAAATAAACTGCCAAGATAAAAGGAATTACTTTTACTAATTACTAACTTAGATATCTCCCTTAGTATAACATAATCACTCGTGAGATTAAAACCAACCGACCATATAGGCGGTACCCTGATTAAGTCAAGTTAAGTCCGACCAGCCATAAAGGCGGTAAAATTTGTCCATGAACCTGCCATGTAGGCGGTAAAGAAATAACCAGCCATAAAGGCGGAACCAAAATTAAATTACCAACCGACCAATCTGGCGGTATCCTTGCTTAGTCAGGTTTAACAGTTTAAATTAAATAGCCCACCGACCAATATAGCGGTATTCCTTTTTAAGTCAAATTTTAGAATAGTGAATATGTTGTGTCTAAGGGAGATTAATCTAAGATAGTAACAGTAAAAGAATTACCTTTCACCTCGGCAGAGGGAAGTTACCTCCTCATGGTTGAATAATAAAAACTGAAAAAGTAAAGAAAGGAAAGTGTTATGCGTAAAAGTAAATTAGGGAAAGTAAAACTGAAAAGTAAAGAAAAGAAAGTGCGAAAGTGAAAATTAATTACTGAAAACTAAAAATAAACAAACTAGATACAATCTTTTTATTTTTTCATTAAGGATTTCAAAGAAGAAAGTATGAATTTTACAAATGAGATGGCTTGGTATTTATAGGCAAAATTTTGCCACCATCAAATCATCCATCAATTTCTCCACCAAATCCATTATTAATTTCTCCACTAATTCTCCACCAAATCCATAATTGCTCCACTAATTGCTTATCTTGTTGGTGTGTGATTTGATAATTTTTATTAATTATTTATTAATTTATATTTTGCTTTGAAAATGATTGATAATGACTTTAATAATTACACACCACACACTTCTGGATGGTTCATCAATTTCGGTCATGAAATCATCAGAATTTGAAAATATTTTCTCTTTCAAAGTTGTAGATCTTTAAGTCTTCTTTAATCTGGAACTTGAATCAGCTCAATCTGATATCTGAGTAAAAAGTTATGCCCACAATACGACAGATGTGCAAAACTGGAATTTCCAAAACTGCACTTCGTCAAAAACGCCCTTTCAAGTTTCCAATCTCCAAAATTAATATATCAAGTCCAATAATTGCCCTTATTTGATCCACATTTCTTCCTAAATGATTTCATTGAGTCCCGATATTATTTTATCTGCAAAATAAAATAAAACATATCAAAACGTTCATCAAACCCGAGAAATTAAACAAAATATTAAGTAAAAGGGGCGGTAATTATTGATATATTTTCCGCTCATCACACCCCCAAACCTAATATTTTGCTAGTCCTCGAGCAAAATAAAAAATTAAAATTAAAATTAAACTAAGCCACTTTCGTAGGGATCACGGTTGCATTTAGCGTATGCAACAAGCCTTTAAACCCCTAGGTGTCCCTAGTGGACGAGTTGTAGTCTCGTGAGGGTTTTCAGCAATGATACCCACAAACATTTTGCAAAAGTAAAAGTTAGTTAAAACTAATGCACACAAAAGCAAAAAGACAAGAGAAAAGAGAAGTTAGTGACTAATCAGGTGAAACTTCTGCTCCAAGTTACTAGTTGTTTTGTTTCTTTCTAAACTACCGAATAAGTAAACTCTCTGATTGTCTTTACCATTCTCCATACACATAACCAGCAAAATATTAATCAACTCATTTTTACCCACAACAGTCACAAGTGCAATTGATAAGAGAATAATATTTTTGTCCTAAGGTTCTATCAGATTTCACACCTTTTTATAGTAATGGAGTAATTTTTTTTCGGATTTTTCGGATTTTTTTTTCTTTGCTTTTTCTGATTTTGACTTTTTATTTATATACAATACCTTCCGTCTATGTAGCGAGCTTTGGGTCGGTGGCTCCCAAACCAGTTGGCTTTAGGGCACCAGGTGTTAAAACACCCCTACGGACTTAGTTACCTAGACTTCAGATATATATATTTTGCAACATCCTTGATCCATGTAACGAGCTTTGGGCCAGTGACTCCCAAACCAGTTGGTTTTAGGGCACTAGGTGTTAAAACACCCTTACAGACTTAATAACCGGATCTTAGATGCTTTATTATTTTTTTATTTTTTTTTTACTCCATCACTTTTTGAGATGCTTCCTCCAATTAAACTATAGCACTGAATATTACAATCCTGTCAGTTACAGCTCATGTCCGTATGTTACTATGCATGTTGATAATACCTGCCAACTAAGCATATGAAGATCCATTTTAGTCAGTTTTATGGAGAATCTACAAATTAAATAATTCAAAAGGAAATAAACAAAAATTAACTTGTTTCGAAATAGGTTTGAAATACGTCTCAGGAGTGGAAACTCCTTACTCAGCTATCTCTTACCAATTTCACCTTTTTAGTCAAAATAAAAACATAAAAATGTAAAATATTTTTGTAATTTTTGAAAATTTTTCAATTTTTTTTTGTATTTTTCGAAAAATTTTGGACTAAAAATAAAAACAACACATAAACTAAAAACAAGATACTAATCAACTAATTCCCTCCCCCAAACCTAAATGAGACATTGTCCCCAATTTCTTAAATAGTAAAGGAAGAGTTTAGAGGATAGTACCTGGTTTGCCGAAATCAAAAAATTACCGGTTAAGATCTATATCCAATTTACGCTTCTTACCACGATCGCTGTCTGACCAGTTTAACTTGGAAAGAATGGGGTCGATTTTTGGTTCAAAAGCTAGGATCTGGTCAATTAATTCTTCGGCTTTTCTCGCAGTTAAGAATATGTCCTTTGTCGGTTTCGAGATGAGCCCAAGTCTGTTAGCATCTGCAAGAAATACAAAAAGAAAATCGAAAAATCCATCCACATTAAGTATTCCAATGGGTTTCTGGTGGATGTTTAAATTTGCCCAAGATGCTACTGTGAATATTTTCCTCCAACATGCCTAGCCCGCCAGGTAAAGCGATGAAGGCGTCAGCATGATTGATTGACATTTCAATGAGTTGTTCAGACATGTCTAGGACAATGCATTCCTCTCCGTTTGAATCTCCAATGAGGCCTGTCTCTGCTAATGGTTTTGGAATGATCCCCAAAACATGGCTGCCACCTTCTTGTACGGCTTTTGAAACACATCCCATTAATCCAAGATTGCCACCGCCATATACTAAGTGCATGTTCCGTTCAGCAATAACTCTCCCCAATTCCTTTGCGGCCTCCATATATTCTGGCTTGCTCCCAGTATTAGATCCACAAAACACATAGATATGAGTAACTCGTCTCTTGGAAGTTGTTTCCATTTTTCTCTTATCTGAATTTTTATCTCGATGTGTAGAAGAGAAGTCTGACGAGCTGAATTTATAGATCCTGAAAAGGGTGAGTAAAAATAGCACTAGTACCTGCCAAATGACAATTATTAGTTCAATAGTAAAATAAATCGTGATAGTCAAAAAGGTCTGGATCTTGTCGGAGAATATAAAAAACAACAAAACAAATTACAATTATTAGGAAAAGACAAAGAGATATAATATTTACAATAATTACAACTTGATTAACGTCTATGCGTCAGGGACAAGCTTCCCATCCAATTTTCTTATAAATTGGCAAACAGGGTCTTTTTGAGTCAGATTCCCAAGACTTAACTGTTGTCTTTCTTTTTGAAATAGTGTATGTAATCTGCGAATTTCATGATAAACAAATCCACAGGGATGCGTCTCAAGAGTTTTAGATATATCATCTAAAGACTCCTTACTCAAGCCATCCCTAATGAAGTTAATCTTATCTTCGCGGTTATCAGACACCATTCCTAAAGAACGACAACGAGTATTACAAAACATACGAGCACATTTATAACAAACACACATTTTTTGGCTCTTCTCTTTTTAGCATATGTGCTCTTTCCTAATCCAGGCAGATGTGAAATAAAGAGTCAGAAAACTCACCTGCCTCGGACCCGCGTGCTTCAAAATCCAACGAATGTCAGTAGGAATACCTTTGATCATCAGTAACCTCATTCGTTCCAAGCGAGCTTTATAGACTTTCATCAGAGATTTTTGAGGGAGAGAAGGAAATTGCTTGTGAAGATTTGCTAGAGCATCTTCCATCTTGAAATGACTTAATCTGCAAAAACTAAACACACCAAATTAAATCACACCAAATCACAATATATAAAAAAAATTTGCATGGGTTGCCTCCCTGCTAGCGCTAAGTTTAACGTCGACAGCTAGACGTGACTTCTCAAACGTTAGGCTGGATCTGAAAGTGTGACACTTTCTTTTTGTCGCTCAAATGATTCTCCCCAGTAGTGATTAACACGCTTGTTTTTAACCTTGAAAGTTTTGTTGGAGTCAGGATCATGTATCTCAACGGCTCTATCTGGTAAAACTTTGATGATCATAAATGGACCTGACCACCGTGATTTTGGCTTCCATGGGAAGAATTTCACTCTTGATTTGTTTAATAGTACCTTCTGCCCTGGTTCTAGTTGTATGCGCACTAACTTCTCATCATGTCTTTTCTTTGCCTTTTCTTTGTACAATTTGACATTCTTAAAAGGCTGATTGTGGAATTCTTCCAATTCGTTGAGCTGGTGGAACTTTTTCTCTTCTGTTGCTTGTAGTGCAAGAATTGGATTTTTCAGTACGCAATGCGCTTTATTTTTAGGCCTCACATGTAATTGACATGCTTTAAGTTTGTCAGTAGAACTTTGTCTTTCATTAGAGTTCTGATCGGTACTATGTATCACATCAAGTCTGAAACATTCCTTTTTCTTTTCATCATCTGGGAAATTCATGGCCTTGAAAACATTGAATGTTACTTCTTGGTCATGTACCCTCATGGTTAATTCTCCTTTTTGTACATCAATAATGGTTCGACCTGTAGCCAAGAACGGTCTCCCGAGGATGATTGGCACGTCTGCGTCTTCCTCCATATCAAGGACAATAAAATCTGCTGGGAAAATGAATTTGTCAACCTTGACCAGCACATCCTCAACTACGCCTCTTGGGAATACGAGCGTTCTATCAGCAAGTTGTAGAGAGACTGAAGTGGGCATTGTTTCTCCAATCTGCAGTTTCCTGAAAATAGAAAAATGCATCAAGTTAACACTTGCACCTAAATCACATAAAGCCTTACCAAAGTCATGTTCTCCTATGGTGCAAGGAACAGTGAAACTGCCAGGATCTTTCAACTTTGGAGGAAGTTTCCTCTGAATGATGGCGCTACATTCTTCTGATAATGCTACTGTCTCATAATCTCCCAATCTCCGCTTTCGTGAAAGAATATCTTTCATAAATTTGGCATAGCTGGGCATTTGTTCCAACGCTTCTGCAAATGGAATATTGATATGCAGCTTTTTGAAGATCTCCAGGAACCGAGAAAACTGCTTGTCTAATTTGTTCTTCTGAAGACGCTGAGGAAAAGGTGGAGGTGGAATGATCTGTTCTTTTTCCTTTGCTTCTTTTTCCTCCATCTGTTGCTTTGTTTCTTTTGGAACTTCCTCAGCAGCTGTTTTGGCTCCAACATCTTTGTTGATTTCAGTACCGCTTTTTAATATGATGGCATGACATTGCTCCTTCCCTATGTTCCTTGGATTTGGTTCTGTGTTGCTGGGAAGGGTACCTGGCGGTCTGTAACTCTGAGCATTGGCCAGTTGTCCCATTTGATTCTCCAGTGCTTTAATAGAAGTCGATTGACTTTGAATTAATGCCGATTGAGATTGAAATATAGCATCATATCTTGCTGCTTGAGAGTCATGTTTTGCTTCTATTTTTTTCAAGTGGGTCAACACTTCTATTATTCCTGATTCATTTGCCTGCTCTTGGACTTTGTTCTGTTGTTGGAATTCGGGTGGTGGGTTGTTCATTTGCCCAATATTGTTGCTCCATGCGAAATTGGGATGATTCCCCCACCCTGGGTTGTAGGTGTTGGAATATGGATTGTTCCCCTGTCTGTTGAATTTGAATTGTTGACATAGTTCACCGTTTCTTTATATTGAATTAGTTCTGGTGCTCCTCCATATGGTGAACTTGTGGTTCCAGCGATGTTCACAACTTGCGTGCTAAGTGTTTCTAGACATTTGCATATCTGATCTAGCCTGGTATTCACTGCTGTGTTTGCTCCAACTTCATAAATTCCTGCAATTCTTTGGATCATGCTCCTTTCTGTTGGCCATAAAGAATTGTTGTTGGCCATTTCTTCAATTAAGTCCCAGGCTTGATCTTCTCATTTTGCCATCAAAGCTCCTCCAGCAGCAGCATCAATTGTGGTTCTCATTATTCCAGAAAGTCCATTGTAGAAGGTTTGGACTTGTAGCCACTTTGCGATCTCATGATGAGGATATTTCCGGAGTAAATCTTTGAATCTTTCCCAAGCTTCACAAAGGGATTCTGAATCTTGTTGCATGAAGGATGTGATGTCATTCCTTAACTTTGCAGTTCTGGCTGGTGGAAAGTACTTTGCAAGGAATTTGGTGGCTACAGTGTTCCAAGTTGTGATGGAACCTGCTGGTAGTGAATGTAGCCAAGCTTTAGCTCTATCCTTCAAGGAGTATGGAAAAACACGCAGTCTCATTGCTTCTTCAGCTGCTCGGTTGTAATTGAAAGTACCGCAAACTTCCAGGAAGTTGCTGATGTGGGCATTAGGATCTTCAGTTGCATTTCCCCCAAACTGTACTGACTGCTGAATCATCTGGATGCATGTTTTGATGTCACCCGCATTTGCTGGTAAGGGAGGAAGTACAATACAAGAAATAAGTCCATCAACCACCGGAATGGTTCTGTCTCGAATGGGAATCGGTGGTGCAACGTTCAAAGGTTCAGGTTCCATGTTAATGATTGCTTCTTGGCCTTCTCGCCTTTCTCTTCTCAACTGTCTGATGGTTCTTTCAATTTCTGGGTCAAGCGGTCGAGGTCGAAGTTCAAAGCTTCTGGTTCGTCTCATTAAGTGTCTGAGAACCTGAAAACACAAGAAAACGAAAAAAATAAGTAAAAAGAAAATTAGATACAAGTAACGAAACTAACCCGTAAACTAATAATGAAAGATAAATAAGTCCCCGGCAACGGCGCCAAAAACTTGACCGGCGTAATCACACGCGAATAACGCAAGCGCACGTATCGTTCAAGTAGTATAAAAAGTATCGATCCCACGAGGACTTAAAACCTTTATTATTAATTTATGGGGCCAAATGATTACCAGTATCTAGCAGATGTTTGATTTGAAATGACGATGATTCTAAATTTAAAACAAGAAAATAAAATTGCTTAAACGTAGGTTGAGAAAAATCCAATTTATAAAAACTATCCAGGGTTGTGATTTATTCCAATATTATTTAAAAGATGAAGTGGTTATCTTATAGTCGGGTAAAATATTGATTTATTAACCTGGAACACTAAATCATATAAAAGCCTCTTCCGATGGTCAATTACAAATACCTAGTATAATCCAATTGAACCATATGTCTATGTCAACCAAATTACCTAGATTCATTAAGATTAAGTTCCAATTATGGTTACCCCCACCTGACAGGTATATTCCTATCCTGTAAGGAAATCTATTAAAAGGGTTATCTATCCTCAAGGAAGATCGTGGGCTATTGAGTCTAAGGTTTTAAACTTAAAATCCCTATGTCTAGTTCATTTTAAGTTTACCTAATCAATTTATTAATGGCCAGTTTAATTAAAGAGCATTAAGATTAAGACTCAATAAATAAATCTTTAAATTACCCCAACTATAATCTAACCCCTTATAAACCGGTTATATTGAAATTCATCACAACCCTAGATACTAACTTAGTTACAATACATAGCTAGGGCTAATGAAAATTAAAAGACATAAAATAAAAATGCTAAAAAGTAACTGAGAAAGTAAAAGCGGGAAAGTAAATGAAAATAAACTGCCAAGATAAAAGGAATTACTTTTACTAATTACTAACTTAGATATCTCCCTTAGTATAACATAATCACTCGTGAGATTAAAACCAACCGACCATATAGGCGGTACCCTGATTAAGTCAAGTTAAGTCCGACCAGCCATAAAGGCGGTAAAATTTGTCCATGAACCTGCCATGTAGGCGGTAAAGAAATAACCAGCCATAAAGGCGGAACCAAAATTAAATTACCAACCGACCAATCTGGCGGTATCCTTGCTTAGTCAGGTTTAACAGTTTAAATTAAATAGCCCACCGACCAATTTAGCGGTATTCCTTTTAAGTCAAATTTTAGAATAGTGAATATGTTGTGTCTTAGGGAGATTAATCTAAGATAGTAACAGTAAAAGAATTACCTTTCACCTCGGCAGAGGGAAGTTACCTCCTCATGGTTGAATAATAAAAACTGAAAAAGTAAAGAAAGGAAAGTGTTATGCGTAAAAGTAAATTACGGAAAGTAAAACTGAAAAGTAAAGAAAAGAAAGTGCGAAAGTGAAAATTAATTTCTGAAAACTAAAAATAAACAAACTAGATACAATCTTTTTATTTTTTCATTAAGGATTTCAAAGAAGAAAGTATGAATTTTACAAATGAGATGGCTTGGTATTTATAGGCAAAATTTTGCCTTCCATCAAATCATCCATCAAATTCTACACCAAATCCATTATTAATTTCTCCACTAATTCTCCACCAAATCCATAATTGCTCCACTAATTGCTTATCTTGTTTGGTGTTGATTTGATAATTTTATTAATTATTTATTAATTTTATTTTGCTTTGAAAATGATTGATAATGACTTTAATAATTACACACCACACACTTCTGGATGGTTCATCAATTTCGGTCATGAAATCATCAGAATTTGAAAATATTTTCTCTTTCAAAGTTGTAGATCTTTAAGTCTTCTTTAATCTGGAACTTGAATCAGCTCAATCTGATATCTGAGTAAAAAGTTATGCCCACAATACGACAGATGTGCAAAACTGGAATTTCCAAAACTGCACTTCGTCAAAAAACGCCCTTTCAAGTTTCCAATCTCCAAAATTAATATATCAAGTCCAATAATTGCCCTTATTTGATCCACATTTCTCCTAAATGATTTTATTGAGTCCCGATATTATTTTATCTGCAAAATAAAATAAAACATATCAAAACATTCATCAAACCCGAGAAACTAAACAAAATATTAAGTAAAAGGGGCGGTAATTATTGATATATTTTCCGCTCATCACGCCCCAAGACCACCAGATATGAGACAGTAGTGGCATGCTTCGGGGGACGGCGATACGTAACGCCCCAAAGTCATGGATTTGCACTTCTGCCTCCAGATAAGCGTATGGGGGACGGCGATACGTAACGCCCTCATACGTCCAGATTTTCAGACAGAGACGCAAAACTCAGAGAAAGTTTCAGTTTTAAACAGATACAGATTTCAGTTTTCAGTTTTCAAAAGATATAGATTTCAGATTTCAGAAACACAGATTTTAGACAGAAATATCAGATTTCAATTACAGTTTTCAAAAACATTTTCTGAAAAGAAAAGGTAAAATAGCATTTTCAGCAAGAAGGTTTCAGAAAGAGTTTTTAGAAAGAAGTTTTCATAAAAGTGTGTTTCAGAAAAGGGTTTTCATGCATTATAGAAGTATAGCATTGATAAGTAAGACTAGTTTACAATTTATATATATAGATTATATATCCTAGATATTACTTGAGTTATAAACAACTTATATTAATGAATGATAGCATTTTTACCTCCACATGCATGTGTGATTGGTATTGGTATATAATTAATATTGATATGAATTGTATGTCTTCATATGAGAAATTCCTGTGAATGGTAATGTACGATGATATGACTATGTATATATATATGTATATACACACACACACACACACACACACACACACATATATATATATATATATATATATATACACAGTTGATAATTGTTTAAGGAAAGGAATAATTTGTAAGTCCGATTTGATGATATTTTCAATGAAATAAAAGAGAAATAATTATAATAAATTCCTGAACTAGATTAGGAAAAAGTAAGAATGTAAGAAATAAGATATTCGAATGGCGCAGCAGAAGCGTAATGGAATTTGATTTGACGAATGTGGATATAGAAACTTGACAAGTATATTACGAATGTATGAAAAGATTAATAGTAAACAAGATATGAAGCATGAAAGACCAGACTAAAAGAAATCTATAGTATGGATGCATAATTGATTAAAATGGTTAAGAGTAGAGACTAGCTTAAGTTATGAAAGAAACAAAATTCAGAATTTATGTTTGTTTGCAACTCAAAGAATGGCATAGTAAATGAACGTATGTGAAATCTAGTTTTAGCTCAGACTATACAGAAAGAGTAAAGAGAAGAAACAGAGTAGCACAGCGGAAGTGGAATGGATCTTAACATGTTGGTATGCAAAGCAGAACTTGACGTATTTGATATGAAGGAATAATACGGACTTTATTAATAGAAGTTAAAGTATTTAGTGTTATTCAGATGAATAGATTAATGGCAAGTAATATGGAAATAAATGGACGTACGATACTAAGTTAAATCTGATTTGTTAATGTTGCATGGTTACTTACTGAGTCAATATGACTCACATCTTTTCAGTTGCAGTTTTGCAGGTTAGTAGCAGTGGTTGGGTGAAGACTTTGAAGACAGTGGATCGCCCCATTTGCAGTCAAGGGAGTTCTGGGTCGAGTTAAGGGTCCTCACGGCCCTTTATATAGTTTTTGTATTTGCATCTCATTTGTAAAGTCATGTAATGGTATAGTTTCATTTGGATTCTGGCGGAGGCCAGGTAATTTATATTTTGTTCTTGAGTTCAGGCCTGAGGCCTTGACATTGTGTTTCCGGCCTGAGGCCGAGATTGTTGAGTTTCTTGTTGTATGTGGAGGCTGGCTACAGGCTAGGTTGCTTGATGTTACAAATACATCATGCCGAAATTTCGTTAGAATTAGAGGCTTATGGAGATGGGTTCTCATGTCTCCTGCCGGTAACATCCTGGCCTAGGCGGGATGTTACAAAGTTGGTATCAGAGCATGGTCTAAGAGTCAGTCAGTAGCATGGCCTAGAAGTCAGTGACTGCAAATGTGGGAACCAACTGTCGGAGATTGTCTTTAGTTTGGTAAAGACCACGTAGGTCCTTGTATATATCTTATATGATTATTTGATATGATATGATTGTATTGTTCAGTGCCTTGTTTGCTTAAATATGAGTCCGTGGGTGACTCATTTACTGTGAATAGATTAGCTATCTTCGTATAGGAAGATATTGGATTAAGTTAACACTTTTACGGCCTTTCGGAACAGAGAATCAGCAAGGATAAGATAGAATCAGTACAAGGCCCTTGTGAGGCTAGAGGATTCGAGATCAGAACCAGAATAGTACAGCTAAAGATAATAACCAGATTAGTATAGTCGGAATTGAGAATCAGATCAGTATAGTCATTTTAAAGCCGTAGATGAGCTATTGTAGATTCTAGTTTATAGATAACGGTTAGTTAACAGTTGAGACAGAGAAGTTATATCAGTGGAGTTTAGAGTAAGGTAGTTCCCGCACATGAGGCCGGGTTGGAATCAGTAGTTGTAAGGATGGAGAAATTTCGAGGACGAAATTTTATAAGGAGGGGTGAATGTAACATCCCAGATTTTTGTGACCGTTCTAGAAGATTCCCGAATGGCTGTTTTAGTCTCGTATCATGATAATATTAAAAAATAAGAGTTCAAGCGATGTTATATGAGTTAGAATAATAGATTATGAATTTTAGTCGCGTTGGAAAACGCGTGGGATCAAAAGCCGGTTACGCGATTTCGTGAAACGCGTAAAGTTTACTATTTTGACCACAGAGTTATCAGATGAACTCCGATTGAGCTGATTTTTGGACCATCGGACTCGTTTTTCCGAGACGAACAACTTTCGTGTTGATCACGTTTCACGAATTGCATCAGAAGAGCTCCGAAAATGTAAAATTCCAGCAAGTTCCATGATAAGGGCCAAATTGCAAATTCGCGGGGACCTTTTTGTTATTTTTCAGAGAACTATATAAGCCTCAAAGTTTTCACAAATTGCAGAAAATGTAAAACCAAACCAAATCCCTAAAGTCGACCCCCATCCCCAAAGAATTCGACCCACTGCCTCCTTCGTGCGCCGGCCACTTTTCGGCCACCGCCGGCCGGCACACCACCACTAAACCGACCAGCAGCCCACCCCCGACCTTCTACTGCCAGCGGTCGGCCAAAGGACGCCGGAATCCGGTGTAATCGCATGAAGAAGTCGCGACCTTGATTGTCTCGATGCCGGCTTGTCGGTTTGTTTCACGAGCCGTGCCACCCGCCAAATCGAAGCTCTCGATGAGTACTACAAGTATGCGGAGTCGGTTTTACCGAACAGCGGCCGGTTGCATGCATAACGAGGGAAAACGCATGTGTGAACAGTGAAACCCAGATGAACAGTAACTCCGATCGAAATTCTGATCGCACCAGCGCGTTCTTATGGCTGTTGGAGTCCGGATAGGGCCTCGGAATTTCGGTACGACTCTCTGTTTAGAATTTCATGTTTTAAAGTGTATCGATTTAGTTTCGGATGCTTTTATTTATCCCGTAGTGTAACGAATTTGCATGAAGTAAATTGAATGCGATATAATATGTTAAAACGATAAATGTGGTAGAATCCGGGGAGGGTCGGATGAGATATGATCGATCCGGTAGATTTAACGAGATTCCGGTAAAATAAAGTTTCTCGCGCGTTTGAGCTTAGATGACCGTAGCATTGGTTGAGATATAAGTTTGGCATTGCGAGCATAATTAAGTAATTTTGGGTTAGTTCGGAGGGTTCGAGATCCTCCCGTAGCGTTTGCGGAAACTTTTCCGCAAGTTTTGCCGCAAACGCGTAAAGTGAGAATCTGAGGTATCTAGTTATTTCATAATAGCAAGTGAGCATGTATTAGAATAATAAAGTTTAGATCGTAGTATCAGAGTCGATTTGTGTGTTCCGGGGAAGCGCGTAGTTGTTTTAGATAAGTTAGAAGTTCCGCAAATAGCGGTTCTGACAGTTGATGTGATTTATTTTGGCAGATCGGACCCGGATCGTGGGCATTCGCTTAGCCAGGTAAGTAACTCATGCTTCTAATGTTTAAAAGATTTAGTAGCATTCGGGATTAGTTAAGTATTAGAATGGTAAATGGTATATGCATAAACAAGTATTAAGTTTTATATATATATATATATATATATATATATATATATATATATATAAGTGTAACTAGAATAAAGTAAGTGTAACTGGATATACCTTTAAATAAGAATAAGTGAGCATAAGCAAAAGTATGAGTAAGAAATGAGTACGAGCATATGGAAGTATAGAGACGCACTTGTATATATATTTAGATAAGAGCGTGTAAATAAGGTCATAAGTATAAATTTGTGAAATCTGGGTTTGAGGGGTTTGTAGAAAACTACACCCTAGGGAATGAGACTAAAGCTATCAATGGAATAAACATAGACATATTACGGAAAAACTAGGTTATGTGTAAAATCAAGAATGTTGGAAATAACTAGAAAGCTTGTGTAATATGTATAACCATAATGAGCGTGAGATTGTACAATTAACTTAGTATGTATGTAATGTGTGTAATAACATAGAAGCGATAGTAATAAGGAATAAGAATAAACTAGTAAGTATGTGAGTTGATGCGTTTAGGCATGTATGAGTGCAAGTGTAGAACTTCAAACAAGAACGAACATATATAGGTATGTATTTAAGAACATAAGTATTAAAGTATGCATATAAGTTAAATAGTATATATATTACCGGAGGATGTAAGTAAGTTCGTGTATGGTAAGTATATGTTTTGCGTGATAGTATATTAATAAATGTTTAAATAAACGTAGAGTGGATATGTTTATGATAATTTATAAATGAGTTTATGAACTGAGAATTTAATGTTTGTTTATATGTGATACTTGTTGTATTAGAACAATTTTGATGATGTGTGTATGCATAATTGTGGGAATGATGATATTGGATTTATATTTGATTAGTAAAAGTCTATGAGCATGTATATGTACATATGTGACATCATAAGAAAGCATAGCTAGTATAGAAAGAAACATGGAGATGCATATGCATATATATATATATATATATATGTTATGATGAGATTTTCAACAATAGATCAAGTTAAGAATGTTTTCAAGAATTCGAAGTATTTTTAATGAATGTTTTCAAAAGCTTTTGAAGAACTGTGTTACAGAAAGATGTTTCTTCCAGTTTCGAGATTTTATTAAGTATGAGTTTTCTGATTTCCGGGGTATGAGAGAAAAACTCACCCCAGTATGTAACTTGAGACACAGTATGGACTTGACGGATACATTGGATTCGGGATTTGGGATTTGACCCATCCCAGTGGTACATTGTTGGAATTGACGAATTTAGAAACATGTGCATATGTTGAGGACTGAGGGGGCGCTCTCAGATCCTCCAGATTGTGGCTTGGGGGACGGCGAGACGTAACGCCCCAAGACCACCAGATATGAGACAATAGTGGCATACTTTGGGGGACGGCGATATGTAACGCCCCAAAGTCATGGATTTGCACTTCTGCCTCCAGATAGGCGTATGGGGGGACGGCGATACGTAACGCCCTCATACGTCCAGATTTTCAGACAGAGACGCAAAACTCAGAGAAAGTTTTCAGTTTTCAACAGATACAGATTTCAGTTTTCAAAAGATATAGATTTCAGATTTCAGAAATACAGATTTTAGACAGAAATATCAGATTTCAAGTACAGTTTTCAAAAACATTTTCTGAAAAGAAAAGGTAAAATAGCATTTTCAGCAAGAAGCTTTCAGAAAGAGTTTTTAGAAAGAAGTTTTCAGAAAAGTGTGTTTCAGAAAAGGGTTTTCATGCATTATAGAAGTATAGCATGGATAAGTAAGCTAGTTTACAATTTATATATATAGATTATATATCCTAGATATTACTTGAGTTATAAACAGCTTATATTAATGCATGATAGCATTTTTACCTCCACATGCATGTGTGATTGGTATTGGTATATAATTAATATTGATATGAATTGTATGTCTTCATATGAGAAATTCCTGTGAATGGTAATATACGATGATAAGACTATGTATATATATGTGTATATATAAACACACACACACACAGATATATATATACAGTTGATAATTGTTTAAGGAAAAGAATAATTTGTAAGTCCGATTTGATGATATTTCAATGAAATAAAAGAGAAATAATTATAATAAATTCCTGAACTGGATTAGGAAAAAAAGTAAGAAGGTAAGAAACAAGATATTCGAATGGCGCAGCAGAAGCGTAATGGAATTTGATTTGACGAATGTGGATATAGAAACTTGACAAGTATATTACGAATGTATGAAAAGATTAATAGTACACAAGATATGAAGCATGAAAGACCATATTAAAAGAAATCTATAGTAGGGTTGCATAATTGATTAAAATGGTTAAGAGCAGAGACTAGCTTAAGTTATGAAAGAAACAAAATTCAGAATTTATGTTTGTTTGCAACTCAAAGAATGGGCATAGTAAATGAACGTATGTGAAATCTAGCTTTAGCTCAGACTATACAGAAAGAGTAAAGAGAAGAAACAGAGTAGCACAGCGGAAGTGGAATGGATCTTAACCTATTGGTATGCAAATCAGAACTTGACGTATTTGATTTGAAGGAATAATACGGATTTTATTATTAGAAGTTAAAGTATTTAGTGTTATTCAGATGAATAGATTAATGGCAAGTAATATGGAAATAAATGGACGTACGATACTAAGTTAAATCTGATTTGTTAATGTTGCATGGTTACTTACTGAGTCAATATGACTCACATCTTTTCAGTTGCAGTTTTGCAGATTAGTAGCAGTGGTTGGGTGAAGACTTTGAAGATAGTGGATCACCCCATTTGCAGTCAAGGGAGTCCTGGGTCGAGTTATGGGTCCTCACGACCCTTTATATAGTTTTTGTATTTGCATCTCATTTGTATAAGTCATGTAATGGTATAGTTTCATTTGGGTTCTGGCCGGAGGCCAAGTAGTTTATATTTTGTTCTTGAGTTCAGGCCTGATGCCTTGACATTGTGTTTCCGGCCTGATGCCGAGATTGTTGAGTTTCTTGTTGTATGTGGAGGCTGGCTACAAGCCAGGTTGCTTGATGTTACGAATACATCATGCCAAAATTTCGTTAGAATTAGAGGCTTATGGAGATGGGTTCTCCTATCTCCTACCGGTAATATCCTGGCCGAGGCGGGATGTTATATTTAAATAAAAGAATTCATCTCTAGCTTTACCTAGGGGATTAGTTCCCCATAAAGGAAATAAATCTAGCGTGGGATCGGAGAGATCACTCCGAATTATCACGGCTCCACGTCACGGCTTTCTCCTCTGTGTTCTTCTCTACTTGCGCACTATCGGCTACTCTCTGTATTTTTTTAATTATTTTCTACGTCAACCGCTGCTTCTTAATATACCCATTTCTCCCAGATTGCTTCTCATTATATATAATGACACACATCCCTTTTTAATTTGTTCATAATTGTAACATCCCGCCTAGGCCAGGATGTTACCGGAAGAAGACAGGGAAACCCATCTCCATAAACCTCTGATTCTAATGAAATTTCGACATGATGTATGCAGAACATCATGCAACCTGGCTTATAGCCAGCACCCGGAAACAACCTACTATGCAATTCCAATCATATCAAACTCATCAACTAGGCCTCAGGCCTGAACTCAATAAACAAAATGTAAATACTTGGCCTCCGGCCATAACTCAAAATAAAACTATGTTATTACATAACTCATACATATGAAATACAAATACTAGGGCCGTGAGGACCCATAACTCAACCCAAGACTCAAAACTCTCTCGACTGCAGGTGGGGCGATCCTCTGTCTTCACCGAAATTCTGGTGGTCCTATATGACTGCTACTGACCTGTAAAACTACAAACTGTTAAGGTGTGAGTCATAAGACTCAGTAAGAAATCATTCAAATACTTATAAAGTTTGAATTAATAAGCTATTACTTATTCATTTCACAAACATGTCACTTTGTTACTGTACCTTTAACTGACCACCACCTGCCATCTCATGTTTTTGCTGTTAACACTGTCATACATCTATAATGCACCTATATACATACTTAAACTTCTGTTTACTACCATCCATATTAATCCATCAAGTTCTACTTTACTAACTAACAGACTAGGGTCCATTACACTTCTGCTGTGCAACTCTAATTCTTCTCTCTACCTTTATGTATACTCTGAGCTACTCTAGATTTGATAATTATAATAACTTTCTTTCTTTTACTATCTTGAAATATCATCAAATCGGTCATACTAAAATTCTATTTCTGTTAAACAACTAACCCACTATCACTAACCATGTACGCAGCAAGTATTATCATTTCTTCAAGTTTAGCATCCTTTCAATATGTTCTTTTCTAAGTAGGCATACAACTCATATGATCATCATTGATACATATATGTTTAAATAAGATCATGCTACTATGTACATGTACTTACAAAATGTTACTTCTATATGAACATGCTACACACAAAGTCATCCATATATGGCATGTCATTATGAATTTATGCCAACTAAATGCTTTAAAATGACAACCAGAATGTATGATCTTTATCATGTAATTTTATTTAGAAAATACTTCATGAAAACCCTTTTTCTGGAAAACTGTTTTAAAAATTGTTTCTGAATACTCTTTTCTGTAAGTTTCTTTCTGAAAACTCTTGCTGAAAACTTTACTTGAAAATTGGTTTCTACTTTAAAATTGTGAATTTCTTATAAACTGATGTTTCTGGAAATGTTTCTAAAATCTATTTTCTGAAAACTTTTTCTAAAATCTTACTTTTGAAAACTATATATTGATAATATAAAATCTGAAAGCTTTTCTGAAATCTGTATCTCTGTCTGAAAACCTGGACGTATGAGGGCGCTACATATCGCGGTCCCCCATACGACTAACTGGAGCCAGTAATGCAAATCCATGACTTTGAGGCGTTATGTCTCGCCATCCCCCAAAGCATGCCACTACTGTCTCAAAACTGGTGGTCTTGGGGCGCTACGTATCGCTGACCCCCAAGCCACAAACTGGAGTTGGGGGTGCGGATCTATGCTACCACCCAAACTCAAACTCTGGGGGTCTAAGGGCGTTGTGTATCGCTCACCCCCTAGCCCTGGCTCGAGGATCTGAGAGCGTCCCCTCAGTCCTCCACATGTGCACATGTCTCTGAATCCGTCAATTCCAACTGTATCTCTGTAATAGTTACATACTGGGGTGAGTTTTTACCTCATGTCCCGAAAACCATAAAACCATATATGATATCTCAAAACTGAAAGAAAATATTTTCTGAAATATGTTATCTTTCAAAATATTTGAAACTTTTCTTTAAAATATTTGAAATCTTCGAAAACATTCTTATCTTTTGCTCAACTACTGAAAATTTTAACACACACACACATCCAGATGCTTTCTCATGATCCTTTCTACCTTAGCCATGCTTCCTTATAATGTCCTACATGCACATATACATATTCATGCATACTCATAAATTAATGATGTGCGAATTCTAATCTTACATGCTTCCATCTCTAATGACCTTGTAATCTATAGGCTCATACTATCATCAATATGCTTTGTTTACACTAAAACATATATGATTTATGATTTATCATACATCTACACTACTACTAATGAACATATGCATATACTTTTTCATACTATCTTACTAATTCTATAATTGTACTTGTAATCACGTTCAAAGCTCTGATACTACATCACTCTATACACATACACTCAATTTACACGTTCTTCAACTTCTCTATCGTATTAATTCCTCAAAGTATAGACATTCACACACATAAAACCAGAATTCTAAATCATATATATATATATATATATATTCATTTTCATATGTAATTCTAATTATGCACATATAATATCTTATATTCTTTCAAATCATCTAATTGATCTCTAGGCTTATAGTATTCATAGACTATTTACTCTTTTACTCACATAAATGTGCCTTTCATAATCCTTACGTCACTTATCTCTATTATATAACAAACAATATTATTCTCAATAGTTACCTTCTTACAAATCGTCATTCTTTAAACTTTAATCTCATTCCCTAGGGTGTAGTTTCTACAACCCCCAAACCCAAGTCTCAATAAATTATTCATAAGCGTGACCTCATTCATAAGCTCTATCTCTAAATATATATATATATACTAGTTAATACCTACATATGTATCTCTTTACTTCTATATGCTTATACATATGCTTACTTCTTCTACCTTCAATCTTTATATATATATATATATATATATTATATATATATATAATATATATATATATATATATATATATATATAACTATATACAACTTTATTATATAACTAATCTCGAACAATGTTAAATCTCTTAAGTATTCTTAGCATGAGTTACTTACCTGGTTCGCGGACACTCCGAACCTGGACCCGATCTTTCAAAACAAATCACAACACATGTCAGAACCGCTATTTGCAGAACTTTCAACTCATCTATACTAAACTACGAACTTTCTCATAATATACAAATTCTTTCTGATTATACTATTTAAACTTCATTACTCTATTTTATGCTCAAATACTATTCTAAATTAGTTAGATAGCTCAGATTCTCACTTTACACATTTACGGCCAAACTTGCGGAAAAATTTCTGCAAAAGCTACGGAAGGGTCTCCAACCCTCCGAACTAGTCCATAATTACTTAATTTCTTAATTACTTTCGCAATATCATATTTATATCATCTCCGTGATTACGGTCATCTACGCTCAATTGCGCGAAAAACTCCGTTTTACCGGAAACTCGCTAATTCTACCAGATCAATCTAATTTATTCCGTTTCTCCCCGGATTCTACCATATTTATCGTTTTAACATATTAAAACATATTCAATTCATTTCATGCTAATTCGTTACACTACAAAACGACTGGAAACATCCGAATATAAATCGTTACACTTTAAAATAACAAATTCTAAACGGAGAGTCGTACCGAAATTACGAGGCCATATTCGGATGCTAATTCGTTACACTACGAAACGATTGGAAACATCCGAATATAAATCGTTACACTTTAAAATAACAAATTCTAAACGGAGAGTCGTACCGAAATTACGAGGCCATATTCGGACTCTCATCGGCCATACGAACGCGCTGGTGTCATCAGAATTTTGATTGGAGCTACTGTTTATTATAGGTATACTATTCATTTGATGCTTCTCTCCTCGATTCACGTGCAACCGGCCACTGATTGGTGAAATCAATTCCGCATACTCGTAGTACTCATCGAGGGCTTCGATTCGGTAGGTGGCTCGGGTCGTGAAATGAATCGACGAGCCGGATCCGACTAATCCATTTGCGCTCCTGTTCTTCCCCTCACTGTCGTTGTTGTCGGCGTCTTTAACGTCACCACCGGCCACCATGGTGTGTGTCGTAATCATGCGGTTCGATCGGCACCGGTGTGCAAGCCTTTGGTGGCCGAGTTGCTGCCGGCAACCGCTTCTTCTCCAAGGACGTGTGGGGTGCGGGTGAAGTAGATGGAGAAGGTTTTTGCCATTTTGTAATTTTCCAAAACCTTGAGGCTTTATACTAACTGGAAAATATCAAATGAGTCCCCGAGAATTTACTGTTTAGCCCCTATCATGGAACTTTCTAGAATTTCACATTTTTGGAGCCCTTCTGAAGTGATTCTCGAAAAGTGCTCAATAAGAAAATTATTCGTCTCGGAAAAACGAGTCTGATGGTTCAAGAATCGACTAGATCATAGTTTGTTTGCTAATTTCGTGCCCAAAACTGTAAACTTTACGCATTTTATGAAAATCTCGCAACTGACTTCTAACCCTAAGCATTTTCCAACGCAACGAATATTCATAATATATCATTCTGACTCATATAACATCAGTTGAACTCTTATTCTCCATTATCATCATGCTCTGAGACTATAACATTAGTCCGAGAATCTTCTAGAACAATCGCGAAAAATCTGGATGTTACAATAATAAATATGACACACAACCTTTGACATTTTTCATAATAAATATAGCACACAGACTTTTTTTTACCAAGCTTTTCTTTTTAATTTTCTCTCTCTCCTGGTCACGCTGAACTACTGAAGCTCTCTTTATTTTGTCAACTTTTTTATATTGAAAACCTATTTCACTTGCTTTGTACTTGGGTCCACTTCAATGTCCTTTTCCAATTCAAAGTCTTACTCAAAGCAAACTCTTCCACTTTCGTCCCTTGATTTTCCTTTCTAATTCCTACAAATAATAAGGAGAAAATTACTAAATTAACTTAATTAATAAATACTTTCTAATTTGATATAATGATAAAAATTATATAATAAAATATAAAATATATAACTAAATATTTAGTAATACACCTGAATAAGTGATGTTTCAAAGTACATTTTCATGCACTTGTCACAACACCCAACCAGCTTATTGCTAGTCCCTTGCAATTCAAGCGCAAAACTATCTAAGCCACTTTCATAGGGATCACGATTGCATTTAGCGTATGCAACAAGCCTTTAAACCCCTAGGTGTCCCTAATGGATGAGTTATAGTCTCATGAGGGCTTACAGTGACGATACCCACAAATGCATGCAAAAGACACAATCATGCAAAAATAAAAATTAAATAGTCCCAATAGTTTCATATAATTTTTTCATCAAATAATGCCTAGTTATGAAAGGAGAGAACCTTCAAAGTACTCAACGTAACTCAAATCCAAGACATTGAATAAATCATCTAAGGCATACTCATAGTGTGTGTGTGTGTGTAAATGTTTATTCACAGCTTGATTCCTAGGTAAGCCAACTCAATGATTTCGTTTAAAAATTTGGATCGATGCGTCAAACCAATATACATATCTCAATTAAGCTCTGTAATTGGTATGATTTTTCTTTTTCTTTTCTTGTCTCTTTTTTCCTTGCTTTTCTTTTTGAATTTTTTTATTTTCTTTTCTCAACACACCTACCCTTTAAGGTAACATTTCTCATTACGGTGGTCCTAATACTCGCCCATGGTAGCTTCACGCTTATCGGTTATAGGTAGTTTATTTTCTTTCTTTTAGAGACTTTTCTTTTATTTTCAACCATACCACACGTATAACACAAGCAAATCAGGATAGACATCTAAGAAAATGGTCATTCATCGACATGTAATTTCTTCAACTAGTCACCTTGCTAAATACTCAAGCTTTCACTGTTAAGAACCTATAATTAAGTGCTTACGAGTCTAACATAGATAAACTACTGAAAGCATCAGGTAAAAGTGCATTAAAGGACTTATCGTTTCTAATATTTCATCCTAAAACAAACAATATCATCATTGGACTTATGTTAACTATCAAGGACTAAAAACAAATAAAACAACAATTTTTTGTATGACAGGTTTTCATGCGCATGCATACACCCCAACACTTAAAACTTGCATTGTCCTAAATGTAAGATAAATATAAAGAAAAAGGGTTAAGAAACAACACTACCAGGTGCGGAGTTGATCAGGTTTCTGCTGGTGAGACTTGAGTTGTGTGGTTGTGTAGGTTGTGCTAAAACCTACAAAAACACTGATGCAAAAAGAAAAAATAAACAAGCAGTTATCACACAATAATATAAAACTAAAGTAAATAAAATAATTAAAATAAATACAAATGCAAGGGTTGCCTCCCTTCTAGTGCTAAGTTTAACGTCGTCAGCCAGATGTAACCACTTTAGCTGTCATGGTGGTTTCCATTTAGCGTACTAATGAAGGCATGGGAGGGAATTTCTATCTAGTTGTAACATTTTATCCATTGATCCCCCAAGGTCTGGTGGCTGAAAGTCTTGGCTGCACATGCTAAAAAGTTGATTCAATCTCATTTTTAACTGTCCAGGTATCATCTTTAATTGGGTACGAATTTTCATTCTCCTCATTTTATGATTTTTTGGGACCAATTTCAGTTCAGGAGGATTTGATTTAGGTTGTAGAGACGATGTTTCTGGCAGGACTGTTTCAAGCATGTATGAGTAATGACACTAATCCTCACCCTGTGATTATTTTTCAACATGAAAAATATTAAGTGCTTGAGGAAAGGGTACTCTAATTGGGAAATATGGCACTTGTTCTTCCTGAGAGGTGTTAGCACTATTGTCCTTAGGGTCACCTAAAATGTTGGGCATATGCTGCACTCCTCCCTCGTTACCGCTCTAAATGATTATGAAATTAACACCTCTTATACTAGATACCTCATGATCAGCCTGTGCCTTGTGTTGCCTTTGTGGATTTGGTTGAGTCTGAGATATAAATTCTCATAGTTCTTGCACACTCAGGACATTAGTCAATTTAGAGATTTGACTCCTAATCTATTTATGGTCTTCACTACTTGAGCTATCAATGACTCAATCATTTGGTTGGTTTTGCTTTGGGTCTCCACAAATGATTTATGGGCCTCTACAGTTGCTTGCTAGGCTTCTATGAATGCTTGCATAGTATCATTTAAAGAATTCCTAGGAACCGTAGGTATGTGATACTGAGGAGCACTATAACCTCTAAGTGGTGGTGTTTGACTCGGCTGATGAGACTCCTGCTTCCAAATAAGGTTGGGATGGTTCCTCCAACGAGGATTATAGGTGTCTGAGTACAGTGTGTAAGGCTTTTGGTACATCTATAATGCATGACCTTATTCTTCATATATTCTAATTGGGCTACTAAATACATAGTCTTGCTATCTTTGGCTTTTAAAGCTTCCATCTCTCTAGTTAATATCTCAATCTGTGCCTTAAGGCTATCCTCTTCCCTAAAATGGTGTAGGCATTTTCTAGAAGAAATATGTGTCCTATCAATGTTATCTAAAGCATTGGGTCTAGTACAAGTATGAGATTTCTTAGCTAGATCATCTAAATACTCGAATGCCTCATCAGGGTCCTTTAGGATGAACTCACCATTGCACATTGTCTCAACGAATTGGCGCTCCCTATGGGTCAGTCCATCATAGAAATAACTTACTAAACGCCAACTCTCATATCCGTGTTGAGGGAAACTAGCTAACAACTCCTTATACCTCTCCCATGTATGAGCCTCACTGTCTCTCTGGGAGAAGGTGGAGATTTGTCTTTTCAAGACATTAGTCTTATGGTGTATGAAGTTTTTGTCAAAAAATTCCTGGGTCATCTTGCCCCATGATCCTATTTATTGCGGTCTTAAAGAATACAACCAACCCTTAGCTCTATCCTTAAGGGAAAAAGGGAAGAACTTAAGTCTAATTGTGCCAGTGGTTCCAAACAGGTCATGGAAGATTGCTACTACCTCTTTAAATACCCTAAAGTGTACATAAGGATTTTCGCTCTCTAAACAGTGAAAAGTTGGAAGATATTGTATGATTATTTTCTCTATGTTAACAGCACACAAAAGTCATTGTTACGAGTTATCTAACGTCGATAATATACCTTCAGACAATACTGTAGAAGAAGACCAACACATAAAAAAAAAATTACCAGTCACAACAAAGTTCGAAAATCACACATAGAAGAAGCATGACTGGATCTCTATGGAATTTGACAAAACAAAATTTCTGGATTCAAGAATCGAAAGATAATAGAAAATAACAACCATAAATTATATTAAACGTTAAAAGGTTCTTAAGAAATAACAACATAAATATAGAAATTAAAATACAAGAGTTCATCTTTAGCTTTGCCTAGGAGATTAGTTCTCCATGGAAGAAGAGATGCAGCCTGAATAGATTGGAGAGAGTCATGATTTCCTTGAAGTTCTTCGTTCTTCCTCTTTATGAATTGTGTTTTTGGCTCTTTTTGTGTGTTTCTCATTTGTTTCTCTCTGGTTTTCTCCTCTCTAGGGTTTAGGAAGAAATTAGGTTTATATAGAAAAGTCCTGGAATCCTAAATTGCATTAAAAACTCACAAAACTACATCCATGGAATTGCGATTTCGCGTCGTGATGCGTGGAGCTCATCACAACGCGACAACGACTTTGCAAGATGCTACAATTGACTAGATCTCATCGAGCATATGTAAATCGATATATTATGGGTCTCGTAACTCTTTCTAGATAAAAGTTATAGACTTTTTAAATTCAGTGTGCGGCTGATGCTCCCGCGTTTGTCCGATACGTCTGTTAAGCTATGAAACATATTCAATTGCTCTATTCTCTTTGATCCATTGATTCATATTAACAAAGCACAAAATGACTCTAATTAAGATTAAAACATATGATAATGAAGCTGAGTTAGCAGTGTTCTAAGTAAAATTTCGTGCACTTATCACAACCCCTAACCAGCTTATTTTTAGTTTTTAATTCCCGTTATTACTCAGTTGAGGGTTTCACATCCCAAACCAACAATCAGAAAATATTCAATTCTACTCATGTTAAATTCTAAGGTAATTAATGATTATTTTCTCTATGTTAATAGCACACAGAAGTCATCGTTACGAGTTATCTAACGTCGACAATATACCCTCAGAAAATACTACAGCAGAAGACCAACACATAAAATAACTTTTACCAGTCACAACTAAGTTCACAAATCATACATAGAAAAAGCATGACCGGAACTATATGTGATTTGAAAAAATATAATTTCTGGATTCAATAATTGGAAATAATAAAGAACAATAAATATTAATTTTATTAAACGGTAAAAGGTTCTTTTAGGAATCAAAAACACAAATATAGGAATTTAAATAAAAGAATTTATCCCTAATTTTACCTAGGGGATTAGTTCCCCATAAAGAAAATAAATCTAACCTAGAATCGGAGAGACATATCCCTCCGAATTATCACGGCTCCATGTCACGGCTTTCTTCTCTGCGTTCTTCTCTACTTGCGCACTCTCTGCTGCTCTCTGCATTTTTTTAATTATTTTCTACGCTCAGCCGCTGCTTCTTAATATCCCCCTTTCACACAGATTAATTCACATTATATATAATCACACAAATCCTTTTTATTTGTTTATTTTTTTATGCGCACAGCCTTCCTTTCTTTTTAATTTATTCCACGCTGCCTTTGTTCTTTTTCATAATAAATATAACACACAGCCTTTGAAATTTTTCATAATAAATATAGCACGCAGCTTTCTTTGACCAAGCCTTTCTTTTTAATTTTCTCTCTCTCCTGGTCACGCTGAACTGCTGAAGCTCTCTTTATTTTGTCAACTTTTTTATATTGAAAACCTATTTCACTTGCTTTGTTACTTCGGTCCACTTCAATGTCCTTTTCCAATTCATAGTCTTACTCAAAGCAAACTCTTCCACTTTAGTCACTTGATTTTCATTTCTAATTCCTACAAATAATAAAGAGAAAATTACTAAATTAACTTAATTACTAAATACTTTCTAATTTGGTATAATGATAAAAATTATATAATAAAATGTAAAATATATAACTAAATATTTAGCAATATACCCCGAATAAGTGATGTTTCAAAGAATATTTTATGCACTTATCAGCTACCAATGACTTAATCATTTAATTGGTTTTATTCTGAGCTTCCACATTTGCCTTATGGGACTCCACAAATGCATGTGCATTATCCTCTAGGGAATTCCTGGGAACTGTACGTGTGTGTTACTGGGGGGCACTATAACCTCTAGGTGGTGTTTGACTCGGCTGATGAGACTGTTGCTACCAACTAAGGTTGGGATGGTTCCTTTAATTAGGATTATAGGTATCCGAGTAAGGTGTGTAAGGCTTTTGGTACACCCCTAATGCATGGCATTATTCCTTATATGTCCCTCTCATCTCACCATATACCGGACACTCTTGGGATTCTATCTGGGCTACTAAATGCATGGTTTTGCTATCTCTGGCTTGTAAGGTTCCTATCTGTCTAGTTAGTAGATCAACATGTGCCTTAAGACTATCATCTTCCCTAAAGTGATGTATGCTCCTGCTAGAAGAGGTGTGTGTCCTATCAGTGTTATCTAAGGCATTGGGTACAGTCCAAGTATGAGGTTTTTTAGCTAGGTCATCTAAATACTCGAATGCCTCATCAGGGTCCTTTCGGATGAACTCACCATTGCACACGTCTCAACGAATTGGCGCTCCCAAGGGGTCCGTCCATCATAGAAATAACTTACTAAACGCCAACTCTCATATCCATGGTGAGGGCAACTAGCTAACAACTCCCTATACCTCTCCCACGTTTGATAAAAAGGGTCTCACTCTCTCTCTAGGAGAAGGTGGAGATTTGTCTTTTCAGAGAATTTATCTTATGGTGTGGGAAGTATTTATCGAAAAATACCTGGGTCATCTCGGCCCATGATCCTATTGACCTAGGTCTACAACAAGCTCTTAGCTCTAGAAAATGGGAAGAACTTAAGTCTAATTATGTCGGTAGTACCAAATCGGTCATGGAAAATAGTTACAACTTCTTCAAACTCCCTAATGTGCACGTAAGGATTCTTGCTCTCAAACCTTTGAAAAGTTGGAAGATATTGTATCATTACAGGCCTAAAGTCTATATGTGGTGCATTAGGGAGGAAACATTATGCATGATGGTGTAGCTATGCGAGTTGGGTGGAGGTAATCTTCAAGAGTCCTCCTAGGTGGTCTCTCGTATTCCCTTATATTATGTGCGCTAGACGTGGATGGTGTGGCAAAAATATTTTCCAATATGTGGTCAGAGTTTGAGTTTTCTTCTTCAGTCCTAACAAATCTACCAAACATATCCCTACATCTAGACATGCAATTAAAGCTCAAATAATATAGGAAACAAAAATAAAATAAAATAAAAATAATAAATAGATAAACTAAAAATTAAAATCTAAACTGAAACAAAAAGTGAAATAAAATAAATAATTAAGTAAACAAAAGATTAGAAATAAAAATAAAAAGAATTAATTAAAAATAAAAATCTAAACAAGGCCTAAAAAAATTAAAATAAGTTAAATAAGTAAATAAACTAATAAGCAAATAGTAAATAAAATAAATAATAAAAAAATGGAACGAAGTTACCGCTTCGTTGTTGAACAAACAAACATGCTCCTTTAAATTGTAAACCGTCTCCCCGGTAATGGTGCCAAATTTTGATTACGCCCAAAAATAACTTGCGGTTCTCGCAGTAGAGTTGGGGTGTCGATTCCTCAGAGATGGTTACATGAACTAATTTACTCAAACAAAGTTAACAATAGCTTAAATAAATAAAATTAATGAATTGATAATTAAAGTAAAAACTATAGAAAAGTTTGCATGATTTTATCAGTAGAGAAATATGGCCAAGCATCGAGAATCTCTATTGTATCAAACTCTTATATTCAGTTATTGATTCCTGTTATTACTCAATTGAAGGTTTCACTTCTCAAACCAATAATCGGAAAATATTCAATTATACTCCTATTAAATTCTAAGTTAATCAATGGTCATTTTCTCTATGTTAACAGCACACAAAAGTCATCGTTACGAGTTATCTAACGTCGACAATATACCCTCAGATAATATTGCAGCAGAAGACCAACACATAAAACGAGTTTTACCAGTCACAACTAAGTTCGCAAATCACACATAGAAGAAGCATGATTGGATCTTTATGGGATTTAACAAAACATAATTTATGGGCTAAATAATCGTAAAATAATAAAGAACAATAAATATTAATTTTATTAAACGATTAAAATGTACTTTTAGGAATCAAAAACATAAATAATAAAAGCCAAACACAAGAGTTCATCCCTAGCTTTACCTAAGAGATTATTTCTCTATAAAAGAAATAAAAATAACCTGTGATTGGAGAGACATATCGTTCTGAATTATCACGGCTCCGCGTCCCAACTTCTGCGCTCTGATTTCTTCTCTGCTCTTCCTCTCAGCCAGTGCTCACTGCTTCTTCAACTCTCGGCTGCTGCTTCCCTCTCTCATCTCTGCAGTGCTCTTGATTTTGTATATTTTTAGTTCTAAGCGCAACAGCCCCGAAATATATTCTTCACGCATCAGCCTCCTATCTTTTTGCACAGACTGCCTCTAATAATACACGCTGAAAAACAACCCTAATATTCACGCTGCATGGCCTTTTATGCATGCACAACCACTTTTTTTGTCTTTTAATATTAACACAGAAGCTTCCTTTTATGCTCAGCCTTCTTTCTTATTTTTTCTTTAATTCTCAGCAGCCTTTTTGTTTAATTCACGCAGCCACTTTATTTATTTATTTTCTGCGCAGCTTTTGCTTCACGTTAGCCTCTAGGTCTTTTTCACTTGCACGGCTTTTTTTATAACAAATATAGTGAAACCCTAATGTACTTTTGAGCCAACTTTTTCGTCCTGCAAAATAAACAAGAGATCGATAAAAATATTTAAATGGTTAAATATTTCCTAAATTAATATTAAGGTAAAAATTATATTAAAAATATAATATATAAAACCTAGCACTGAACACGTTGTGAATTAATGTAAAGATAAAAATTATATAATAAAATATAATATATAATTAAATACTGAACAATGAACCTGAATAAGTGATGTTTCAAAGTATATTTTCATGCACTTATCAGAATACCTACCCAGGAATGTAGGAGAGAAAGAGAAAGCTAGAAAGAAAAGTATGAATGGGTAGATAAATGATCAAAATTACATGTAGTAGAGGTTCACGCAATCAAATTAAATAAGAGATAAAGAAGAAAAATCGGTAGTAGTAAGAATCAGAGACACGAAGTTAGATAATAAAGGATAATACCTGAGCTTGTAGTAAATAAGAGTGTAGCAAGACTAAACTAGAATAAAGGATAATCACATATAGTATCTATAAATATTTCCTGACGCTTTATGAGTGTGCATAAACTTGTCATTCTTATACTTTTCAAACTCAAGTTTACTAATCTTTTACTACTTACATAAGTATATGTAAATATATATCTGGTTTCATATTTACACATATACCTATAAAGTTTCTTTATATATATATAGGTTCCATGTATTTAACTATATACAATTTTATTATATAACTAATTACGAATAATGTGAAATCTCTTAAGTATTCATAGCGTGAGTTACTTACCTGGTTCTGTGGACACTCCGAACCTGGGTCCGATCTACCAAAACAATAACAACACAAGGTCAGAACCACTATTTGTGCAACTTTCTACTCATCTATATAAGCTTCCGGACTTTCTCGGAATACACGAACCCTCACCGACTCGACGGTTTATGCTTCATTACTCTAATATGCCTTTGTATACTATTCTGAATTAACTAGATAGCTCATATTCTCATATTACGTGTTTGCGGTAAAACTTACGGAAAAGTTTTCACAAACGCTACGGAAGGGTCTCGAACGAACCTATCCAGAATTACATAATTACCCTCGCAATAAATTCCGTTTTACCGGAAACTCGCTAATTCTACCAGATTAATCAAACCTAATCTGTTTCTCCCGGATTCTACCACATTTATCGTTCTAGCATATTAAGACATATCCAATTCATTCCATGCTAATTCACTACACTACGGAACTATTAGAAACATCCGAATATAAAACTGTAAACTTTAAAATGATAAAATCTAAACAGAGAGTCGTATCGAAATTCCGAGGCCATATTCGTACTCCTCTCGGCTATGCAAACGCGCTGGTGCGACGGAATTTCGATCGGAGTTACTATTCATCTAGGTCTACTATTCACACGCCATTTTCTTCCTCGTTTCGCGTGCAACCGGCGCTGTTGGTGAAATCAACTCCGCATACTCGTAGTACTCTCCGAGGGCTTCGATTTGGTAGGTGGCTCAGGCCGTGGAATAAACCGATGAGCCGGGATCGCGAAACCCATTCCACACGCCCGTTCCTCTCTCTTTCTGTCGTTCGACGGCGATCCGGGGCTGCCACCGGCCACCACGTGACAGAGGGGTGGCCGGCAGGCCACCGACGCGACCAGAAGTCTTCTATCCGCATATGGATGATGGGGGTCAAAGAGAGGGGTTTTGTTGGTTTTGCTTTTTTTACAATTTTCCAAAAGCTTAAGGCTTTATATAGTTTCCTGGAAAATATCAAAGAAGTCCCCGTAAATTTGCTGTTTAGCCCTCTATCATGGAACTTTCTAGAATTTCATATTTTCAGAGCCCTTCTGATGAGATTCTCGAAAAGTGCTCAACACGAAAATTGTTCGTCTCTGAAAAATGAGTCCGATGGTTTAAGAACCAACTCGATCAGAGTTAGTTTACAATTTCTATTACCAAAACTGTAAACTCTACGCGTTTCACAAAAATCGCGTAACTGACTTTTGATCCCAAGCGTTTTCCGGCGCGATGAAAACTCATAAAATAATAATCCAACCCACATAACATCACTTAAACTCTTATTATTCATTATCATCATGCTCCGAAACTATAACGTCAGTCCGAAAATCTTCTAGAACCGTCCCGAAAATCTGGGATGTTACATTCACCCCTCCTTATAAAACTTTAGTCCTCAAAATTTCTCCATCCGTATAACTGCTGATTCGAACCCGGTCGATCGTGCAGAAAATACCTTACTCTATAATTCACAGATAAAACTTCTTCGTCTCAACTGTTAACTAATCACTGTCTATAAACCAGAATCCTTAAGAGTTCATCTACTACTTTAAGCTAGCTATACTGGTCTGATTCTCAACTCTAACTATATTGATCTGGTTCTTACCTCTAGCTGTACTATTTTGGTTCTAATCTCGAGTCCTCTGGCCTCACAAGAGCCTTATACTGGTACTATCTCATTCTTACTAATTCTCTGATTAAAATGGCGCAAAAGTATTAACTCAACTTAATCTCCTCTCATACGGAGATAGCTAATCTATGCACAACAAATGAGTCACCTATAGACTCAAAATCAAACAAAAAAAGCACTGAATAGTAGAATCAAATCGTATCAAACTATCATAGAAAATACATACAAAGACCTACGTGATCTTTACCAAACTAAAGACAATCTCCGACAGCTGGATCCCCACAGTTGCAGTCACTGACTTCTAGACCATGCTACTGACTTTGACTCTAAACCATGCTCTGATACCAACTTTGTAACATCCCGCTTAGGCCAGGATGCTACCGGCATGAGATAGGAAAACACATCTCCATAAGTCTCTGGTTCTAACGAAATTTTGGCATGATGTATTCGTAACATCATGCAACCTGGCATGTAGCCAGCATCCATATAACAAGAACATAACAATCTCGGCCTCAGGCCCCTAACTCAATATCAATGCATTTACCAATAAGGCCTCAGACCTGAACTCAACGAACACAATGTAAATACTTGACCTCCGGCCAGAACTCAAATAAAAACACACACTAATACATAACTATTACATGTGAATTACAAATGCAATTACAATGTAAAGGGCCATGAGGACCCAACTTGACCCAGGACTCAATAACTTCCTCGACTGCAATTGGGGCGATCCATTATCTCAAAGTCTTCATCAAAGTTCTATTGACCCAATATGTCAGCTACTGACCTGCAAAACTACAAACTGGGTTGGCGTGAGTCATAATGACTCAGTAAGTAATCATACTCATAACTACAGCATAAACACACAATAGCTTATATTTTCGTTTCATTAAGTTTCTTAACCTATCTTTTACTGTAATCAAGCAAATACTTTTCCCTCCTTAACTCTCAAACTGTAAACCACTCTCATATAAGATTACATAGTTAACATATTAATCAAAGCGTACTATTTAAATTCTGCTTAACTCCTTTATTTTTCAGATATCAGAAGTATCATCAATTCAGCTTTCTCTATACTATTACTTACATACAGTCTATAATTAAATCACTCACTTACATCTTTACATCACATTTATGTTACTAATCTTACACACTTACTTGAATTCATAATGCTCTATAATGCATATACGAAACCAAACCTCATACGTACCTCATAATTCTATAACACATGTATATCGTGCTCATAATATATAACATATATTCATTGTAAGTCATAAATCTCATATGCATACATATGTACCAACATATATTCTTAAGTAGCGTTATATTCATTTATCTTAGACTACAAAGTTCCAATCCATTATCACTGACTATGCCACTATGTACTTGTATTCTACATATGTTACTTCGATATGAATATGCTACACACAAAATCATCCATATATTACATAAGCATAATAATGAGATCATGTATCAATGTTAACGGTATGAATCTAATGTACTCATGCTATGATGCTTTGTCAACTACCATATGTATCTCATAAGAATCACTAGAATCCATGATCTATATGCATTATGGTAAATCCTATTATGCTCTAACATGTTATGCTTTTAGAAAATACTTTTTCTGAGAAACTACTTTCTAAAAATTATTTCTGAAACTCAGTTGTTGAAAACCTCTTAATAAAACTTATCTTTCTAAAATCATGTTTTGAATCTCTCATATCTGGAAACTATTTCGAAAATCTTGTTTCTGAAAGCTGTTTACTGGGAATCTGAAAGCTGTTTACTGGGAATCTGAAAACTGAAAACTCTTTCTGAAAATCTTTCTTTTTCTTGTATTTCTTTCTAAAACCGTCTTTTTAAGTTCTTCTCTGAAAACTGAAATCTGAAGTCTTTTTCTGAAAGCCAAACTGAAATCCGAAATCCTTTTTCTGAAAACCAAACTGAAATCTGAAATCCTTTTTCTGAAAACCAAATCTCCGCCCGTAGGCGCATCTCCGTCCGAAGGCGCATCTCCGCCCGTAGGCGCATCTCCACCCGTAGGCGCATCTCCGCCCATAGGCGCATCTCCGCCCGTAGGCGCATCTCCACCCAGGAATGTACCATCTGAGCGCTGAGGATCTAGGAGCGTCCCCCTAGTCCTCCACATGTGCACATGTGTATAAATCCGTCAATTCCAACAATGTACAACTAGGATGGCTCAAATCTCAAATCCTGAATCCATACTATATTCGTCAATTCCATCAGTGTCTCAAGTTACGTACTGGGGTGAGGTTTTACCTCATGCCCCGAAAATATAAAACTCATGCTTAAATCTCAAAACTGAAGGGAACGTTTTCTGAAATACATTTCTCTTCAAAAACAACTGAAGCTTTTCTTTAAAACACTCTGAATTTTCAAAACCTTTCTTAATTTCAACTTCACTCTGGAAATCATTTCTAAGTGTTTCTGAAAATTCTGAAAATCTTATCAGCTTACGAAAATATTTTGTTTATGCTAATGCACCCAAATATATATGCATTCACACAATTATGCTCATATACACACATATATTTTCCATGTCTATGCTCGTGTATGCATGCCCATGTACTACATTCTCAACCTACGTTTGCTATTTCATGTTCAAATATACATATTTCTCATAACCATAAGCTTTCACATAATCCTTTCTACCTTAACCATGTCTTACTATATGCTCATCTTTCACTATTATATTCTGAAATGTTTCATTCGTGAAATGCAAGTATTTCACACTAGTATACATATAATTGTAACATGTTTTCCCATAAACATTGTTACTTACACTATTACTTTCTTACTTTCTCATATGCATCAATGTTATGCAAACTCATAACCACAAGAATGAATATACAAACATTTCTCATACCTATCTACTAACTCCATAACTATACTTAAACATACGATATCGAAACTCCTTTACAATATCAGACTCAAATATATACGGGTTTCAAATTCTTAGTTCTTAAACTTACTTACCATTTCCTAACTATCGACTTGTGCTTAAGAATATCATATCATAAACTTACATATATTCTCATGCCATGCATATACTACTCATTTATGCTATCTATCATCTTATATACATGTATCTGTACTAATGGTGCTAAACATATATATATACACACACACACACACACACACACACACACACTATACATATATACTCACTCTCGTATGAACTTGGACTTTTGTATTCACACCAGTCTTATATGCTTACTAGTTCCTATTTACTCATGCATACCAATATTCTTATATATTACATAAGTTACAGACTTCCATTTATATCACTAGTCGCATTCCCTATGGTGTAGTTTTCTACAACCCCCAAACCCAAGTCTCATAATATAGTATTTATAAATATTTCCTTACGCTTTATGAGTGTGCATAAACTTGTCATTCTTATACTTTTCAAACTCAAGTTTACTAATCTTTTACTACTTACATAAGTATATGTAAATATATATCTGGTTTCATATTTACACATATACCTATAAAGTTTCTTTATATATATATATAGGTTCCATGCATTTAACTATATATAATTTTGTTATATAACTAATTACGATTAATGTGAAATCTCTTAAGTATTCATAGCGTGAGTTACTTACCTGGTTCTGCGGACACTCCGAACCTGGGTCCGATCTCCTAAAACAATAACAACACAAGGTCAGAATCGCTATTTGTGGAACTTTCTACTCATCTATATAAGCTTCCAGACTTTCTTGGAATACACGAACCCTCACCGACTCGACGATTTATGCTTCATTACTCTAATATGCCTTTCTATACTATTCTGAATTAACTAGATAGCTCATATTTTCATATTACGCGTTTGCGATAAAACTTACGGAAAAATTTTCGTAAACGCTACGGAAGGGTCTCGAATCCTCCGAACCTATCCAGAATTACATAATTACCCTCACAATACCATATCTATATCATCCTCATGATTACGATCATCTACGCTCAGTCACACGAGAAACTCCGTTTTCCCGGAAACTCACTAATTCTACCAGATCAATCAAACCTAATCTGTTTCTCCCCGAATTCTACCACATTTATCGTTCTAGCATATTAAGACATATCCAATTCATTCCATGCTAATTCACTACACTACATAACTATTAGAAACATCCGAATATAAAACTGTAAACTTTAAAATGACAAAATCTAAACGGAGAGTCATACCGAAATTCCGAGGCCATATTCGGACTCCCCTCGGCCATACAAACACGCTGGTGTCGATGGAATTCCGATCGGAGTTACTGTTCATCTAGGTCTACTATTCACAAGTCGCTTTCTTCCTCGTTTCGCATGCAACCGGCCAATGTTTGGTGAAATCGACTCCGCACACTCGTAGTACTCTCCGAGGCTTCGATTTGGTAGGTAGCTCAGGCCGTGGAACGAACCGATGAGCCGGGATCGCGAAACCCATTCCACACGCGCGTTCCTCTCTCTTTCTGCCGTTCGACGGCGATCCGGGGCGGGCCGCCGGCCACCACGTGACAGAGGGGTGGCCGGCGCGGACGATGGGGGGCAAAGAGAGGGGTTGGTTGGTTTTTCTTTTTTTACAATTTTCCAAAAGCTTAAGGCTTTATATAGTTTCCTGGAAAATATCAAAGAAGTCCTCGTAATTTTGCTGTTTAGCCCCCTATCATGGAACTTTCTGGAATTTCGCATTTTCAGAGCACTAATGATGCGATTCTCGAAAAGTGCTCAACCCAAAAGTTGTTCGTCTCGGAAAAACGAGTCCGATGGTTCAAGAATTAACTCGATCAGAGTTCGTTTGCAATTTCTATTACCAAAACTGTAAACTTTACGCGTTTCACAAAAATCGCGTAACTGACTTTTGATCCCAAGCATTTTCCGACGCGATGAAAACTCATAAAATAATAACCCAACCCACATAACATCACTTAAACTCTTATTTTTCATTATCATCATGCTCCGAAACTATAACGTCAGTCCGGAAATCTTCTACAACAGTCCCGAAAATCTGGGATGTTACACCTAGTTTGGAGAAAAGCATATATGCTAAGAAACAGAGATTTAAACAATTTGTTATAAATTCGCTCGCTGTCGTTTTTTAGAAATGATGTCTAATAATCGTGAAGAAAAAATTCAATCCAATAAAGATGGCTTGAGTAAGGAGTCATTAGATAATATATCGCTGACTCTTGAGACGTATCCTAGTGGATTTGATAGATTGATTCACAACTTACATACATAATTTCAAAAAGAAATATAACAACACAGTCTCGGGAATCTAACTTAAAAAGACCATGTTGGCCAATTTATAAGAAAATTGGATCGGAAGCATATCATCGACCCATAGATGGCGTTCAAGCTATTACTGGCCGTAAAGCTAGAGGAAGATGTGAGCCACAATCACAACTATCTGTACATATCATTTACTATTTTGATTTCCTTTTATTATTTTAATATGTAACCTTTCGTGTTAGTAGTAGTGTTGTAAATTTAATTGTCGATTCCACACTAACCAGGTGATGTCTTTTAAACTCTGTTTCTTCTTATTCAAACATTGGGGAAAATATTTCAATTTGTTGGGGGGGATAGTTGACTAGATAGTTTTTATTCTATTTTTCATTATTGTGTTTTTCTTTCAAAAAAATATTTTTCGTTTTTGTGTTGTTGTTTTATTAATATATATATATATATATATTGTTTTTGTTTTGTTGTTATTTTGTGTGTAAAAAAAATTATTTTTGTTTTAATTTTATTTTATTTTTTAAAAAAAAAAACTACACACAAACCAACAACAAATGTTTGACTAACCAAGTAGAATTGTTATTCAAAGATGGTAGTGTAAGGAGTTTTCGCTTCACATACGCATCTTAAGGTAATATGTAACAAGTTATTTTTTTCTTTTCTTTTGAATCATTTAAATTTATGAATTCTCCATAATATTGATTAAATTTGATCGTCATATGTCATTTGATAGGTATTATCAATATACACGTTAACATATGATTGTGGATTATAAGTGAAAATTTTATAATATTCAGTTCTCTAGTTTATTAGAGAAGCACCGAAAGGCAATGAAATTTATGTTTAAAAAAAAAAAAAAAAAAAAAACTAATCATACTTTTATTCTATTTTTCATTATTGTGTTTTTTTTCAAAAAAAAAATTTCGTTTTTGTGTTGTTGTTTTATTAAAAAAAAAATTATATTGTTTTTATTTTGTTGTTATTTTGTGTGTAAAAAAAACTTTATTTTTGTTTTATTTTATTTTATTTTTTAAAAAAAAACTACACACAAACCAACAACAAATGTTTGACTAATCAAGTAGAATTGTTATTCAAAGATGGCAGTGTAAGGAGTTTTCGCTGCACAAATGCATCTTAAGGTAATATGTAACAAGTTATTTGTTTCTTTTCTTTTGAATCATTTTAATTTATGAATTCTTCATAATATTGATTAAATTTGATATTCATATGCCATTTGACAAGTATTATCAATATACACGTTAACATATGATTGTGGATTATAAGTGAAAATTTTATAATATTCAGTTCTCTAGTTTATCGGAGATAGCACCGAAAGGCAATGAAATTTATGTTTTTATAACAAAAAAATAATAATAATCATACTTTTACTTAGTAACCGGACATTTTGCCTCAACAAGCGATCGCAGAAAACAATAGAATTTGAGTTAGTTTATGAAAATGATATTAATAATAAATAAGTTTTTACATAGTAATTAGACATCTTACATCGGCAAGCAGTGATTGTTGGCGTAAAACAGTAGAGCTTGAGTTTGTCAAAAAATGTGTGAATAAGTTCGATTTCATAGCCTCTTTTAACTCGAGTAATTAAGTCCATATTAGTGTTTTATCACTTAGTTCCCTAAGTCCAACTGGTCTGGGAGCCACTGACCCAAAACTCGTTACATGGGTTAAAGAGAAAGCTTAAGGAAATCAAACACTTCTTCCTTTTAATATACGATATCCGAGCAATTAAATCTGTAAAGGTGTCTTAACGCATAATGTCCTAAAAACAACTGGTTTGGGGTCACTGGCACAAAGCTCATTACAAGGATTGAAGACGTATTTTTATTTTTATTTTTTTAAAAAAACATTTTTTTATATAAATAAATTACCATTGCCAAATGGTGTTAATTCTGATATAACTTTAGGAAAAAAGTATTACTCTATTTTCAACTAGACCTGTGAATATTATGGGCACAATGAATTGATTGATACTTTATTTTATGTGAGTATGAGAATTTACTTATTTGATTTTTTAGAAAGAAATAAAATAATTATTAACCTGGATAATAATTTTTCTTTTAATTTTCGTTTAAAATTACTATGGACTAGTAATAAGATGGTTGAGGGTGTGATGAACACTAAAAAATACATTTATTAAAAGAAAATTTAATCATTTTATAGTTGAAGTTTCATTAATCCCCTTAATATAACATATTTGTTAAATAATAATTATTTTTATTTTTATTTTAAAAAAATATATTTTGTATTTAAATAAATTATCATTTCTAAATAATCAAATAAGTAAATTCTCCTGTTATTTTTTTTATTCTTCCATACACACATAAAATAAAGTGTCAATCAATTCATTGTGCCTACAAATATTCACATGTCTTGTTAAAAAGAGAGTAATATTTTTGTCCTAAAGTTAAATCAGAATTCATACCTTTAGACAAAAGAAGTTTTTATAAATATAAAAATAATTTTTTAAAATAATAATACATCTTCAATCCTTGTAACGAGATTTGGGTTAGTGACTCTCAAACCAATTGGCTTTAATGCACTAGGTGTTCAGACACCCCTGCGGACTTAATTGCTGGATCTCATATGTTAAAAAAAATGTCTAATTTTCTTAGGCTTCTCTTTAACCCATGTAACAAGCTTTGGGCCAATAACTCCCAGACTAGTTGGTCTTATGAACTAAGTGTTAAAATATCCATATGGACTTAATTGCTCGAGTTAGAAAGGCTACGAAATCGAACTTATTCACGCACAATGTTTTTTTCCTACAAACTCAAGCTCTACCATTTTACGCGAACAATCACTAATTGACACAAATTTCATTACCTTTAGGTGCTACCTCTAATAAACTAGAGAATTGAATATTACAAAATTTTCACTTATAACCAACGATCATATGTTACCTTGTATGTTGATATTATCTGTTAAATGAGCATATGGAGATCAAATTTAATCAATATTATGGAAAATTCACAAATTTAAATGATTTATAAGGAAATGAACAAAAATAACTTGTAACGAAATAACATTAATTTTTTTTTTTTTTATACACAAAATAAAATAAATTTTTTTAAAGAAAATAACACATACACGAAAATAAAAGCATTCTAGTCAACTATCACCTGGTTAATATGGAATTGACAATTAAATCTATAATACTACTACTAAAAAGAAATGTTATAGCTTAAAACAATATAAAGAAATTTAAAAGAGAAAATTGAAATATAGTAGTGATTGTGGCTCACATATTCCTTTGGTTTTACGTCCAGTAACGGCTTGAACTATGGGTCGAAATATGCTTCACATCTAATTTTCTTATAAATTAAAAAAAATGATTTTTTAAAGTTAGATTCCCGAAACTGTATTGTTTTTTTTTTTAAATTATGTATGTAAATTGGGAATCAGTCTATCAAATCCACCGGGATGCATCTCAAGAGTCAATGATGTTTTAGCTAATGACTCTTTACTCAAGCCATCTCTAATGGGTTGAATTTATTCTTCGTGATTATTAGACATCAATCCTAAAGAACGACCACGAGTGTTGTACGTCCAACGTGCGCATTTATAAAAATCACATAATTGTTTAGCTCTTCATTTCTTAGCATAGTTCATTTTCTCCAAACTAAGTATGTAAGAGATGAATGGATCAAGAAATTTAAAGACTTTTATTTTAATAATATTTTCATGTAAAGGTTTAACCTTTTCTGTAGATGGTTGATGTGTCCTGACATTATCTTTTAAATGTATTTTGCATGTGCATTTTAAAGTATTAATGTCTTTTATATCTTTTAAAGTCCATCCAATTCCTTCTTTATGTTCTTTCAAAACAAATAACTTACCTTCTTGATCGCTTGTGAGAAAGAAAGAAATTACCACATGGTAAGTTTGTTTATCTCCAAGAAAAGTATATTTTAATCATTCTGCCGAAGTCTTTAATTCCAATTTGGATGTTTCCTCATTTTTCTTGTCTTCAAGTGTTCCTAGTTCCTCAAAATTTTTTTTCTTTCCCCATCGTCTTCCAGTACCTGTATAGAATCAATAAAAAATCATTAGGAATATATGAATCTAATTGTGTACTTTATTCAAGAAAATTATATGTACAAATTTTCTTAAGATCATATAAACTCCCCTGAGTATATTTTTTCACAATTGGTTCAATTATTTCCATGCTCTCGTTTTCAGTGTCCTCTCGTATGGTTGTTTGCACATATAGACAATATTAAGCTTCAATGTCATATTGCCAAAGAAAAAGTTCATGACTCCATTCCTGTAATTTATTAAGGCATTAGCTATTGCTAAAAATGGACGACTAAATATTACAGGATTTGGCTTGTAACAGTTTGCTGCAGGTTGTATTTCTAAGACAATAAAATTCACATGATATATGAACTTATCGACTTGTAATAACACATCTTTCACAATTCCTTTCGATACCTTGACTGATCTATCAGCAAGTGAAAGATCAGTTGAAGTTGGTTTTAACTCACCAATATTAAGTTGTTGTAAACCGAAATGGAAGCAAATTTACACTAACTTCAAGATCAAGCAAAACATGTTCAACTTTTTGATTTCCAATAATACATGAAATAGTTGGACAACCAGGGTCTTTGTATTTTAATGCATTATTGGTTGAGAGAATGAAACTTACCTGTCCAAGTGAAAAGCTTTCTTTCTTACCTAATGTTTTCTTTTAACGGTGCGCCAGTCTTTCAGAAATTTGGTATAAGATGGTATCTGTTGGATGGCATCTAACAAGGAATATTGATCTTTATCTGTTTGAATATTTCATAAATCTCTGGGGAATGGTTCAATTTCTTTGTTTTTAATGCTTGAGAAAATATAGGTTCATGAGAAAAATTATTATCATCAATGATATGTAATGGTTCATCAACTCCTTCCTAACTTTCTGAATATGATATATCTTCAAATTCTCGAGGTTCAAGCATAGGTCTGATGACCTTATCACTGCGAAATGTAACAACAGATTTGACTTGATCTATGTGTTGACTACTAGAACTACCATCGTGAGGGTTTTGATGACTCTTAGGTTTGGCTGTAGTCGTGCATGAAATTTTCCTTTCTCATTAATAGTCAATGCTAATGTAATTTTGGAGAAAGTATCTATAAAATCAATCAATGTTTGTATATTTTGGTTATTGATGGCTTTCTGTTTCTCAATGAATGCATGCAAGGTATCTTCAAGGGTTTTCCTCGGTGGTGGGTCATTGGTGCATAATTCTGGGAATTTTGGAAATTCGGGTGTACCTAGGGAGGTTGTTGCAATAGTTGTGTTTGGTTATCATTCCTCCAATTGAAGTTTGGATGGTTTCTCCAACCAGAATTGTAGGTTTGGGAGTATAGGTTTGGATTTGGTCTCTTCAATGTGTTTATGGAACTGACTTGGTCATGGAGACATTCATGCAGGGCTGACAAGGTTGAACAAACTTGTGTGACATGTTCATTTGAATTACAGATTTGACATGTGACTTCTTGAATTGTCTTGACATGAACATTCTTCCTCATTTCCAATGCCTTAACGTTTTTACCTAGAGATGCATACTTAGTAGAAAGGTCATGGTCTTCCCTAAGGTTAAACATACCTCTACTAGATGGCTATGGTTTTACAGACCACTCATAAGTTCCAACTGTCCCATTATTGTGCATTCTCTGCAATGTGTTCTAGGTAATCTAGTGCATCTTCAGGATTTTTATCCCTAAACTTACCATTACACATCATTTCCAGTACTTGTCTATCTTGAGGTGTTAAACCTCGTAGAAGTAGGAAATCAACCTCCATGTTTCAAACACGTGATATGGACAAATATTTAACATCTCTTTGAATCTCTCTCAATATTGGTAAAGTGTTTCCCCCGACTCTTGTGTGAAAGTTGTGATTCTCCTTTTAAAGAAGTTTATTCTGTGATGGGGAAATAATTTTTTCAGAAATTACTCTTATAAATCATCCCATAATCTGATAGATCCTGACCTAAGGTTCTGCAGTCAAATTTTAGCTTTATCCTTTAAAGAACCATAACTATTCCCATTCGGGGATAATGGAGAATTTCCTCATTCATGGAATTTCGGATTCGAAGTAGGTTCGAATATTTCTCAATAATATCAGGGTTTGAGGATAATGATCCACGCCAGAATCCACCACATTGTCATCCCTATCTATCCGCGGAAGTCACTATATTAGCGTGTGTTAGAGACTATTTTTTATATCCATTGATTATATAGATCGAGTATGAATATTGGCATCTAATTCAAATATAATTAAAATTCTCATGTAAACATGGACCCACACATGACAATATATCAGTGGCCTATTGATTGTACAAAACAGACATATATATATTGACATCTTTATATCATACCCGACCTATTATAGTAACCCAAAAAAAAACTATAAATATTTAAATAAATAAATAAATAAAAAGGGAGGTTGGCACTTTCCTCCGGCTGCATTTAATATGTACAATTTACCTCCACAATGTTTCAATAATACCTCAGTATCCCCACATTAAAAAATTATGATTCTTTTACGATTTCACTATTAAATATAATTATATTGACATGATAATTGATATTTTATCGATTTATTATTTATAAATTCATTAATATTAATGAATTTCTCAAATATTTTTTGGATTGCTGATCATTTGATAAATTAGCTAAATTATGCGAATTTTATGGACTTTTTTTTTCCCAAATAGTCATTATTATAATTTTTTTTTTAATCTATTATAAGCCATCTAATATCATTTTAGACCATCTTATCCATCTTTTATTATCATGTTCATCTCTTGTCCTCTCTATTCCTCTTCCCTCCATCTTCTTCTCTCTCAAAGTCACAAAATATAAGTACTTACAAATAAATTGGAAATAAAAAAGATAAAGATTTTCAAAAAGTTACCAATTAGAGTGAAGAAGAAAGATGAGATTGAAGAAAAAAAAATCATTTGGGCAATTTATATATAGAATGTTGGGATTAAATATGTAGGATTTTATATAAAAAAAATAAAAAATAACTCATGGGAGTAATAGAGCATACAAATTGTTAGATAAAATGTCAATATGTGTGACGACACTCATCACAGAACAGTCGCATACTTATCACACAATATTTTTTTTACTGTTATAATTATCTCATACTGATAGGAAAAAATTTTAAGTCAAATTATATTCATGCTGCAATTTTGATTTGTGAAAGCAGTACATACCTTTTCGAATTCCCTAAGTGTTGATAATGATTTTCTTATTCAAGACCAGAGAATGTGGGTAAAAGTTGGATGATGTCTGGTTTGAAATTGAGACGTGATGCATCTAGGGGAAAGTAATACAAGATGGTGATCCCGTCCTGGCAGGATTCATGAATTTTCTGAATATCCTAGAATGATTAAGATTGTCATATTGAGACTCACGTTCTACCAGATCAACTGGATTTTCATTTTGGCCAGGTGGATTTTCATTTCAATTCTCGGTCATTTTGACTGATGATGAAGGTGATGGAGACTATCTATTCAATCAATCGCTAGATGATCGAGACTAATGTTTCATGCAATCCAAATGTAAACTATATGTTAAAATTTACAAATGCAATACTTACAAAAAATAAATAAATAAACAAGTGAGAAACAGTAAAAATAAATGACAAAAAAAGGAAAAAAAAAATACAATGATGTTAAATTATTATTATATCTACTAATAACATTCCCCGGTAACGACACCAAAAACTTGACACACTCACAAAGTGGTTTTTTATCCAAGGTATAAGAGCGTTAAAGTAATAAAATAACTTGGTAAGTCCGTGGTCGATCCACAGGTAATAAATTTAGTAAAACAAAATAACAATTCAAGTGAAATAAAAATGTTGGATTTGTTTGAAGTGATGGAAATTTTTTAATTGAAAATAATAAATTAAAATATTAGGTGTAACACCCCGCCAGAGGCAGGATGTTACCGACATAGGACAAGATTGACCCATCTCCATAAGCCTCTAAATTTATGAAAATCTAGCATGATGTATCCTAAAACCGGACAACCTAGATGTCAATCCAGTATCAAAACAAACCTGAAATAAACATCATATATTATAACAGACCTCAGGTCCACACCAACACACCAAAATCATCACCTAAGTACTTCATGCCCATATCATCTATCAACACTCAAGGGCTCTATGCCCAGAACATCATAAGTAATCAAAACATTTACTTAATAAAAACAGCGTGCTCAGCACGACAAATAAAATAATAAATCAAATATCCTAAACTTCTTTCTCCCAAGATACTTGTGAGGATGACTGCAGCTTGGGTGATCCACGTCTCGAGCATGACTTCAAAGTTGAAATGGTTGACCCATCTAATAGCCAACTTGTAAAACTAGTAAAATGGTTTGGTATGATTTTTAAAAACTCGGTAAATAACCATGCTAATATAAATAAACAAGTCAAACATATCAACAGATTAACAGAATTACTAAATTATGACAAGTTCAAATTTACCAGCTTTTATTATCCTTTATACTTTACCATGATAAATTTTCAAGTCTACATACTCACATATATGTCAATCTATTAGCCAAACATTCAAATCAAACAAAGTATCAACTCGAACATCACAAACAAGTCGTTTTACATCGAATCAATTTCCATCATATATGATGTGGAGTCAGACTTATTATACTTTATTATGATTAAACATCTTTGAAATATCATCAAATCGATGAAATAATCAAACTTCTATCAATTCAAAACATACTTCTTTTATATACATGCAAATACTATATCATAATTCTTTTACATATACGTACATACCATTACAACTTGACAAACACACTTTATAACCTCTGATATTCTCATCGGTTTCAAATCATCCATTCATTTCACATAAGCATACACGATCAATACATAACACGAGTTCTATCATACACATACATACACTCATAAATATTTACAAACATAAAGCAACCAACCACGAACCACACACAACAATCAATACATCAAAGATCACATCATTCAGCAACACCTATATACGGCTGGCTTACACACACAATGCTCGTATGAGACTCATTACCTATTTTAGAATAGGTATAAGATGAATTCCGTCAGAACGGATTCCTAACCAGATTGACTAGTACACCGCGAATCATCCAATTGAACATACATACATGCGCTTATACCATATAACATAAACATCATTCAAATACTCATATACATACATATATTGCAAACATACTAATATACACCGTATTACGAAATCAAATCTCATGTCTCTCACCGTCCTCACATCTCTTCATTTATCGATCAATCATATTCATTTTTAGAATTTCTATCTAGAAACTTCTAATGTAATATCTTTACCAAATGAACATAATTATTCAGAGAATTTAGCTTATATTCATTCCTTATCTCACTTAAATATCTCATCCTCTATACAAATAATCGTATGTACGAGATGACAACCTTATTCCATTCACCGATCTTGTATACTAAAATTATTCACAGCTTATCATCATATGAATATACAAACCATTACGTGTTTATACATTTACATGCATCAATACATACATGTAACCATCAAACTCATCAACCTTTTCACTTCATATCATAGAATTATCCTCAAACATTCCACTTCAGAACACATCAATGCATACATATGGACATTTAGATCATCAACATCTCATTTCATATCATTGAAATGATAAAGGTCATACTTGTGATGGTCGACTAACCCAACTGTTCACGATCTCGAAATTCTTTATATATATATATCATAAAAGGATGATTCAAGAACGCATCATATGGGTTACTTACTTGGCTTCGCGAGCACTCCAGGTCCTAGTCACATCTGTCAAAACAAATGACGAAAAGCCGTTAGAATCGCGATTTATGGTATTCTCCACTTAACGATGATAAAATCTTGGATCTTACCGGAACAACCAAATCAAGTCTGTTTTCATTTTTAAGAATCTTAAAACACCATCATAAATTATTCCAAGCCACTAGTTCACCTAAATTCTCGGTTTATGTGCTTTTGGAAAATCTTCTGAAAAAATTCTGTAAATGCTACAGAAGGGTCCCGAACCCTCCGAACCTACTCGGATTTATCCAAACATGTTCGTAATATCATAAAAAACTCATAACTATCAAAACCGAAACACATCTTTATACGTAAAAACTCATTTTTATATTCTATCGGATCGATCAAACTCATTCTATTTTCACTCGGATTCTACAAAATTCTCATATTCAATATACTAGTACTCAAATAATTCATTTTATATGATTACGCTACTCTACGAAACTACTGGATGCATCTGAATATTTAACAAAAAAACTTGAAATTTACAGATTTTTATCGGGAGGCCTTACCGAGATTTCAAGGCCATATACGGACTCCAAACGATCCCACGAACGTGTTGAAATTGACAGAATTTTGATTGGAGCTATTATTCACTGTGAATCACTATTTATCTAAATCTTCCTTCCTTGTTTCACGTTCAACCGATCATAGATCGGAAAAATCATCACCACCAACTTGTAGTACTCTCCGATAGCTTCGATTTGGCAGATGGTTAGGATTATGAAATGAAGCGACGAGCCGGGATTGAAACATTCATCACGCGCATATTCATCTCTCCTTTCGCCATTCGCCGGTGCATTGGAGCTGCCGCCTGTTGGACAATTATGACCCATAGCATCACTATTTGTACAGAACATGGTGTTATTATACAAATTAACTATGTGACAAAGGAAATTGCTCTTTTATCATTTGTAATTGGATTACCAAGATACATAATGATAAAAGTCCTTACAATTAGTTCTGGATTGAGATGATATGAGACAGTATCAATTCGCGAAGGTTTAATTATTAAATCATCCATAGTCGTAGTATTACCAAGATTGTACATCGATAATGCGGAATAGACTAGTATTGCACTTGTGCGCATTGTGGGAGCATAACGGCATAGTTCTCATATATTTGGGTATTGGATACTCATGCAAGGGTAATAGGAGGTTGTGTTTACCGACGGTACGGAAACAGCTTCGCTCTAAATAGACCATCGAAATTCCATTGGTAGTATGACTATGTGTCTATGTAAGTCCGAATTAGGGTAGGTGTATTTAGTCTTAACCTGAGACTTGCACCGCTAATATTTGCGACAATCAATATACTTTAGTTTTGGTCGTCCAAGGCTTTAACATGTTCTGTGTACGCCTCTTCTAGGTATATTGAGAATCGTAGTGTATTGGGTGTGATGTCAAGACGGAAGTATCACTTCAGTCATATGGAGATTATGGTCACGTAAGATAAGGAACTGGTACTCTTTTATGCTGCAGCTATCGGGATAATATGACAAGATCATAGTTATCTGATTATAGAGACTAGTTACCAGAGATCCGACATATGCTTCGTACGGGACAGACACAATTCCACCCCCATGTCTAGCATGTGACATCCGATACTGGATCGTAATACACAATACTACGTATACTACACCTGACAAAGATTAAATATTCATTTAAGAATATTTCTGGAGAATTGAGTAGGCACGGTGCTTTGCTAGAAGCCAACCAAGTCTCGTAAATCGGTAAAAATATAGTACGAGATACGTACGTGTTCAGATAGTCCGACGACCAGATTTACCGCCAACATATCCAGGGATCTCATGGGTCGCTTCCTAAAGATTCACCGATGACGTATGACTCGAACATAATTAATCTGGGATTAATTAATAGAGAGAGAAAATTAATCTAAGATTAATTACGGAGATATTTTATCTGGGATAAAATTATATTTAAAGAGAGAGAACGATTAATTCAGAATTAATCGATAAAATAATATATTCGATATATTAGTCGAAATTAGATTTCGACGTGGAATTAAAATCAGATTTTAATTCAGGCAAGCGGGTTAATTTAGAATTAATTCGTTGGCGAAGTAAATAGTAATTTTACTAGACATAATTATTTAATTAAATTTGATTTAATTACGTCGCAACGGAAAATTCGTTAATTCGGAATTAACGAGCCCGAGCCCGGAATGTGTTTGCGAGGCCACTCCGATTTTGAATCAAGTGAGGCCACAAGTCACATCGCGCGTCACATCACCTGTTACTTTAGTGATGGATGTCAAGTAATCTTTTGGTGATTGACAATCAATCACTATTCATGATGGTGGTGGTTGTGGGCAATTAATGATATTTTGCCTCCAAAATTAGTTTTGGCTTTTTGGAAAAGCTTTTAGCAAATTTTGTGAAGGATTTTTTGGTATTAGGTTTAAGAAACCAAACACAACTCTCTCTCTCTCTCTCATTCGTCTCCTTAGCCGTATGGCCCTCTCTTTTTCTCTCCTATTTGGCTTGACCGAATGTATCAAAGAACAAGGAAGAAAATTGTTGCAATTTTTCATGATGCTAGCACATCCTAGGAGTCTTACAAAGGTGATAGGGAAACCTATTCATGAGCATGTAATCTCAAATCAAAGCTTCGAGCTTGGAGTACACAATGGGGCTTGTCCGAATACATCATCCATGGAAGAAAAGTTTTGTGTTCATCGCATCCAAAATCCGATCAAAGTGAGTATTTCCGCTACTTTATTTTGATGTATTCGCATATTTCATCGCTTAATTAGATCTTGGTTTGACCTACAAAACCCAACACCTCCAGCCACCATAAGATGGAGGGATGGCCGGCGCACCCCCCAAGCTCGTCACATCTGCCGGTGATGGCTGACAGGCCGTCGGTGCGATAAGGGCGACACCAAGATCTAATTTGAGATGTGGGGGTCGTGAGGTGGTCTGAGTCTTTTTGCCATTTTTTTGTAATTATGAGAAACTTCATGTATTTATAGAAAAGTTTCTGAAAATTACATTATGACCACCGTGAAATTGCTTCTAGGTCATTGTCATGGGACTTTCACATAAATTTATTTTTCGGAAGCCCTTCTGATGCAAATTTTGAAAAGTGTTCAACAAGAAAGTTTTCCATCTCAGAAAAAATGAGTCTGATGGTTCAAGAATCAGCTTAATCGGAGTTCGTTTGAAAGTTTTATAGTCGAAATAATAAACTTTTATGCGTATAATGATAAAATCTGAAATCGGAACCACCTGTTTTCCAACGCGATGAATCTCCACTTTTAAAATATTCCGATCTATTTTCCCACACATAAACTCTTATTTTCGAATGGTATCCCGTTTCAAATCCTTAGCTTTAATTTGGAAACCTCCCAGCACTGTTCCGAAAAACTCGGGCTATTACATTAGGGCTAGGAGATCCATTCTTTATATTTCAAATATAAAGAATTCTTACATTTTATAATATATAAATTATCATTATTACACAGTTAATTTACTTCATGAATTAATTATGTCAAAATATATAAAACTAGTTATAAAAACGGTGATAACATTTGTCTATAATAAGTCGAGTTAGGTACTCAATTATGCCAAATAAATAAAACCAGCTATAAACGCGGTAACAAAATTTGTCAATAATTAATCGAGATTTAAATTACTTATTCAGATTACAATTTATATATTATAATATAAATAATATTAATCTATATTTTCATATTAAGAGTTTCACTATTGACCCCAGCAATATGAAATTAGCTACTGATGATTTTAAGAAAAACATGGATTATTTTATTACCGAAAGAAAAAAAATTACAAGAAAGCTTAAAAGAAATAAAACACACAAGACACTCTCTCCTAAATTTTACAAGAGAACTTTGAAATAAAGCATGAAGAAAATGAGAGGTGAGCGCCTCTCAATTATTAATTACAACTTTCCAAAAATTTTTACTAATTTATTTTTTCCTTTTTCCTTTTTTGACTTTTTTTTTTAAATTTTTGTTGTTCATTTTGCAAACATTTGGCATAATCCACCTAAAGGTGGATTATGACATTTCAACTTTTACTTTTTTATTTTTTACTTTGTACTTTATTTTCTAATAATTAGAATTACATGCAACACACATTGACGTCTTCACCAATTTCGATCTTGAAAATCTCAGAACTAGAAATTATTGTAATCAATAAAGTTGTATATATTTGAGTTTTCTTTCATCTGCAACTAGAATCGCCTCAATACGATATCAGAATAAAAATTTATGGCCAAATTACGAAGATTGTGCAAAGTTGAAAATTTCGAAATTGTACACTATTAGAACGTCATTTTAAGTTTCCGGCCTCCCAAAATCCAAATGTCACATCCACTTTTCTAGTTATGAATCCAAAGTATTATTTCACCTGCATAAGAATTAAAAATCACAATAAAAATATATAAAATATAAATTTAATTATTATTTCACAAATGTGCTAAATTAAGGGGATTAATGAAACTACAAGTGTGAAATAATTAATTTTCCTTTTAATAAATTTACACTATTTAATGTTCATCATCTGTAATAAATTGACCAAGTTCTTGACGCATTTGGTGCAGGTTTCAAATCAACTGATACTGATGGGATGTATCAGTGGCCGTATAGTGATGAGCAAGAAAATCTCATATAGATTTTGTTGTGTTGCATCGGCCAAATTAAAGACCGATATGGTTACTGATGAATTGCGAAACCAAATAATGATTTTATGATTCTGGCTATCCCAATCTTCAAGTCGGTCAGTAAAATCTTTGTCACTCTCTCTTTTCTGTTGGACTGGTTCAATGATATTATTGGTGATATAACGCCAAAGTTTGTGTTCTTTGAGAAAACTACATATTGTTTGTGCACACAAGACATAATTGTAGTCATTTAGGATGATCTGAATAGGTGAGTGATATCTGATTTCTCCATAGAAAAAGCTCTTAAGTTTTAAAATCTATGAAAATAGGCCGATACTTTTGAAAATTGCAAAGAGGCTCGAAACTTTTAGAAATTACAAAAGTGATCTAAATTTTTTAGAAATTGTAAAAGTGACCCAAAACTTTTAGAACATACAAAAGTGACTCAAAAGTTTCAGAAATTGCAGAAAAGACTGAAAAATTTATGAAAATTATAAAATTAACAATTTTTTTGGATTTTGGACAAATACACCCCTGAGTAGATTGAGATCGGGGATTCAAGTACATGAATGGTGTTTGAAGGCCAGCCCGAGAAAGAGCAGCCAACGAGGAGTGATTTGGTGGTGGCGGTGTTTGACTTGCTGGTGAGAGGTGGATTCGATTTTGGTGGCGTTTGACAGTGAGGGAGAGGCTAATCGAGGATAAGGAAGACATGGATGGAGTAAGCGTCGGGTTTTGAATAGGATGGCACCAGAATCGTTTCCTGAAACAGGTAGATTAGCAGACGCACGACAGGAAGCACATGAATACCATGCACGACAGTGATAAGGTGGCCAACTGTCGAAATTTTAATTGGACACCAAGAAAGAACCATCTAATACCATGATAGAAATTGAACTGAATATGTTTTGTATTTCAGTATGAATATAATCAAGTAAAATGACCTTTATAAGGCAATATAGAAAAATAATAAAGAAATTATATAAATATGTACAGTAATAAGGAGAATTAGAATTTAAGAGATCCTTCCTATAATAAGGAAATATTGTTTCCTCAATAGGAAAATATTATTCCTCATTAATTTATTTCCTAGACATAATAGATCCCATAATTCAGCTTGGAGCATATAACCACAGCCAAGTTTCACGGAGAAACCCTGAATCCAGTCACCATTCCAATCTTCACCGGTGTGAGTTTTATTAATGGAATGGCACTTCAATTCAATAACCCGGATTTTTAACTTTATTGTCCCGGTAGTACTATTTACGCTGACACGTTGATAATTAACCCCAAAAAAAATATACCGAGTTAGAATCATGGACCATTAATTGGACCCTAATCAGAAGTCCAAAGTAGCTAGACTCCTGGTCTTGTCAATGAGTTAGTTACTATTTTTTGCAGAATTTTGCGTTGAAAGTGACAAATCTCACTACCCTTCATTTGTTCACACTCGTTTCTCATATTTGAGCGCCGCAATAACTTTTTTTTCCTGCGCTCTGTTTTCGCTCCGGCAATATTTTTTAGGTACTTTACTTTAATATGAAGTTTGTTATTTACTTACTTTCATTAGAATGTGGATCATTCTCATAATTATTTAACCTTCAATTTCCCATTTTTGGGTCATTCTGGCTATTAAGTTTGTTGATTTTACTGTGTTATATCCATGATGCATGTTGGGTAATTTTTATGAATGTAATTTTTATTTTTAATAATTGTTTTTGACTCTTGGGTTTGTAATGACCAGGTTCAGGAAAAATATTGTGTGGATTTGTGCTTGTAAGCATTTCAATTGTTAGATTTTACTCTTTGGAATGGCGACTTGCATATCTCCTTGTTTTGCTTCATTCCGTACTGGAACCTCAGTTGGGATACTGCAGACTCAAATTAGTGGAGCTAATTCGGTTAAGATTTTAGATTTTAAAGGTGATTTGTGGGGTACATACTTGAGGAATGAAAAAGATTTTCCGAGGTTGAAGTGTTCGGCTAAGGCTCACAATGTCATCCCAAATCATAGTAAAGATCCTTTTCTTGATTTACACCCTGAAGTTTCGATGCTTAGTGGTGATGGGAAAGACATGTTATCTGGTTCAAGGAAAGAGGGGTCTGGTGAAAGTATTAAAGAGAGCTTGAGACAATCTTCGATTCCAAATAACTACAATGAAGCCAAGATCAAAGTTATTGGTGTGGGTGGTGGTGGGTCTAATGCTGTTAATAGAATGATTGAGAGTTCAATGACGGGTGTGGAGTTTTGGATAGTTAACACAGATGCTCAGGCCATGAAAGCATCACCAGTGTTTCCAGAGAATCGTTTGCAAATTGGCTGTGAGTTGACTAGGGGTCTTGGTGCAGGTGGAAACCCAAGTGTAGGCATGAATGCTGCCAATGAGAGCAAGGTGGCAATAGAGGAAGCAATTGCTGGTGCGGACATGATCTTTGTGACGGTGAGTTCAAATTATGTTTCTCAAGTTGAGAATGACAATGTCCATTCCTATCATGTGCTTTGCATTTCGCTTTTCATCAACTTAATTTCCCAAAATGATAGGGTAAAAAAATGAGGATACTTTAGTATTTGGTGCCTATAAATGACTGTATAGTTAGATTCACATGTTACCGCCCAGCTTTTGTGGCAAAATTCACTAACTATATGAATCAAACTACCTCTGTACTGTTTACCTCCAATTAGTTCTAGAAGTATTAAAATTTAAATTCCATCCTTCTGAGAAGCAGGCAGTATAATATCTTGCTTTGGGACATTGTCTAACCTATGACATTAAATCTGTAGGCTGGGATGGGAGGAGGCACTGGTACTGGTGCTGCTCCTGTAATTGCAGGCATTGCAAAGTCCATGGGTATCTTGACTGTTGGTATTGCTACAGTTCCGTTTTCTTTTGAGGGTAGAAGACGTGCTATTCAAGCCCAGGAAGGAGTTGCAAATCTGAGGGATAATGTTGACACACTGATTGTTATTCCTAATGACAAATTGTTGACTGCGGTTTCACAGTCCACACCGATGACAGAGGCATTTAATTTGGCTGATGATACACTTCGTCAAGGTGTTCGTGGTATCTCTGATATAATTACGGTATGGACTACTTAAAGAAAAAGTTTTTGCTTCATAATTAGTAACATCTTTGGATTTCCAGTTGCCTGTAATTCTAACTGGTCTATTTTAAATTTGTTGAACTGTATTAATTAGAACAGCTTTAGGTAAAATTTTATCTTTTTTCAAACTTCTCTGCGTAATCTTTTGGATTATAAGTACATACAACTTGTGTGAAATACCGTGTACATTTGTACATCTGATTTACCATTATGAGCTTTTAATTGATGCAGCTTTTACAGTGCTTCATGTGGCATGACGGCCTTTCAAATTATACTAGTGTAACATTGTTAGTATTTGTAAATTTTGTCTATAGAGTCAAAGCTAACTATTATTCTGTCCATTAGGTTCCTGATAAGTTATATTTAGCATCCGTAGTTTTTCCCCTTTTAATTGTGGTGAATTTTGTTGACTGCAGATTCCAGGCCTTGTTAATGTTGATTTTGCTGATGTTCAAGCTATTATGAAGGATGCAGGGTCTTCCCTTATGGGAATAGGAACTGCAACTGGTGAGCTTGAAATTCCCAATCTCGTCATTGTTCTGTGCTTACAATTTTTTGCAAAGGAACAAAACTAATCGAAAATGGAAAGGTGATAGAGTAGAAAACAAGAGTACACTCAGCTCTCAGCAAGTATAACTCTCCTGTCACTTGTGTTTAACCCAATGGCTTAGTGATTGAAGTGAACGGTTGAGAGATAATTGGGAAATTTTTACAGTATAACTGTTATCCATTTTCGCGCTGTCTCTGGGTCTCTCGTGGTGTACTGCTTATATCTCTGTCATTTGTCAAGATATTCTGGCCCAAGAATCATAAATGCATCTTTCTCAAAATCTTCGTGCAATTATTGACTTTGTTGATTTTCAGGCAAGAGTAGGGCAAGAGATGCTGCATTGAATGCCATCCAATCACCTTTATTAGATATTGGCATCGAGAGAGCTACTGGCATTGTGTGGAATATAACCGGTGGAACTGATTTAACTTTATTTGAGGTGGGCCATTTTTATGATATTCTGGTTCAACTCATTGCTTGTATTGCATCTACATTCTGTAGAATGTCTATCCGTTTCTTTTTTCTCTCTCTTTTTTTTTACCCCTTTTGGTTAGGGTGGTGGAGTTGAAAACACATTTTATTGTTGGGTTTTGTCCCATGATTGACATTTGTTTTACTTAAGAAATACTATGTGGCTTATCATTGCTCTCTGATTGTCCTTGATATCTTTTTCTTTACCATTTACAGTATGCTTTCACCATAATAATTGTTTCAACTCGCTGTAACTTCTTTCTTTTGACTTTTAATTCACACTCGAATTTCTTGCAGGTGAATACTGCAGCTGAGGTTATATATGACCTTGTGGATCCCAGTGCAAATTTGATATTTGGAGCAGTGATAGATAAATCACTAAGTAATCAAGTAAGTCAGAGAGAGCCAGAAATAACATAATCATCACATGCGATTGTTCTGTTAGTATTTGAGTCTAGACGGAAACTTAGAAAACAAATCAAGTATTTACTAATTGAAATTGCCTACAAGAAATATCTTATTGTCACCTTGCTGGTTTTGGATGAACTCATTAGTACTAATCAACAAAATGAATAAATAGAAACAGGCTACACTTATGTGTACTAACAACCTGGAGCTCTGATATTTCTGCTCATTTGAATATTCAACTTATTAAAATTTATCATTCAAGGATCGCTCTTCATTTCTGAATATATACACCAGAGCATCTCCTACAAGTTAGGAATTCCCCTTACTACTAAAGGAGTAGATGAATATCTCTATAAATTCCAATTGACAATTTATATTGTAATTGTAGTAATTTGATGTCTTTAGCTTCAGTGAGGGGTTTTTGGACCCTAAAGGACGTAGGAAACATAAGATATGCCAATTATTTCCCACTAATCAAAAATTTTAGTGCATTAATTCTTATTGCTTTGAAATTCATCCTCTTCATCAAATCAATGTATTGCCATTCTCATTTCTTTTCTTTGTTAATTTGAGTTTGATATTTTATTATTTTTCATAAAGACAAGTCTTGGCAGTAACTAACCAACAGTGTGACATGTCCTGATAGAACTTATTACTCTTAGCTTATGGATTAATAACACTGAAAGACCATATGGTGTTTCTGTTTGCCTAATAACTTGAGGAGACAAAATTTCTTTTACGATTTTAGCATACAATGAAATTTGAATTCAAAGATGTATCTTCTTTTGCTTAATAGGTGAGCATAACACTGATTGCCACCGGATTCAAGGGAGATAAAATCGAAGGGAAGGTATGTCTACTCGGTCAATATCTCTGACTCGAAGTATTATTTCATTTATATCGTTTTGATATGTGAAAATGCAGCAGGGAACCCGGCTTTCGCATAATGATGTGCCCCCTGGCATCAATAGACGTTCCTCAAATTCTGATAGTGGTTCAGTAGAGATTCCCGAGTTCTTAAGGAAGAAGCCACACATTTACCATCCAAGAGCTTGATATTCTTTATTTTATTTTTGTCGAAATGTGTACATCAGTTTTTCCACCTTTTTTGAGTTCCTCGCAAACTTGAGTTCTAGAAAAAGTTAATTAGAAAGCAACACATTTAGATCTATGTTTTGTAATTTCATGTCTAATTAGCAGTTTTCTCCCTTCTCTCCCAGAATTGTTAATAAAGATGTTGTGCTTTCTCGTGTTTCTTTAGCCTAGAAGTTCTTTTATAAATATTTTATTGCTAATTTAATAGTTTCCTTTTATTACAAAATTAAATGAAAAGAAATAATTAGGGTTGATAAATTTTCATGTCTCAGCCTAAGGGGATCTTGACAGGACACTAAATATGACAAGATTTTGATGGGATTGGACGGGATTTAATAATATGAGACGGGATAATTTTTGTCTCAAAAAAATAACTGGATAGGTCATAATTGATCAATACGATCAGTCTCATTGCCCCAAATAAGAACCTTACTTTAAGAGTTTTTTATTTTTTTTTTTATTTTTTTTTTTGTTTTTTTTTTTTTTTTTAAAAATACACCCACTAGAGATTCTACTAACCTTGTAGATAATTTTAATAAATATCAAAATATAAATGTGGAAAACTATCAGTTTTTGATTTCATTTTAGGTTCATTTTTTATTTTCTCCCCTCAGTTTACTGTTTAATAAAATAGGTTAGATGATGACGATCTTGATGAAATTATTCATCAAAATTTTTTTATCTTTTAAAAAATAATTGAGAGTGGGATGGTATTTTCAATAATCTTACATTTTAATCAAAACTCAAACAAACCAATGGAATCACTCATTCTAAACTATGTTTAGGTTGATAGAATGTGATTGTTTATGATAGAATAAAATGGAATAGAATGAAGAGTTATATATTATAATTTTATTTGAAAGGAAAAAAAGACTTATAATGTAATATTTCAAATATTATTTGATAAATAAAAAATGATAGAATAGAATGTAATCATATAAGTTCTAAATATAATTATATTTTTTTAGAATATAAAAGTAATTATCGGTTTTTTCAAGTTTCATAACGGGAAATATCGTCTTTCATATATTGTTATTTTTTTCAATTTATATTTTATCTCCAACACTTCAATTTGGACGGCTAGACATTAATGATGGACTCTTTTTATTACATCATATTCTTCTTTTTTCCACTTAATTCCTCTCCTTTATATATAACTAAAAATAAAATTTAATTTTTTTAAATTACATTTCATTGTAAATATAATTTCCCATCCATCCATCCAAATATAATGTAAATATCTATCTTTTAAATTCCACTTTGTCCACATCTTTGCAACCCGTAAATCAAATTCTATGTGCCTCACTTTTCCACCACAATCAAATCCACCCACCCCATTGGCCAAAACCATTCATTTCATACACAAAAAAATAAAAATTAAAATTAAAAAAAATCAAACATCTCCCCACTCAACAACTTATGTCCATCGTTCAATTTCCAAAAAAAAAAACATTTTAAACCACAAAATATTGAATCCAATGCCAAGCTATAAACGTAGGCCAATTACTAGCCGTGCAGAAACAAAACCCTTGACGTGTATTCTAATTCCCCACCCATTCTTCACCTCCTACAAAAATAAATATACACAAAACTGAAAACCCTTAAACAAAAAAATAATGAAGAATCCCCAAGATCAAAGCAACATGATGAAATCTCTTCGACGAGTCCATAATGCCAAGACGAACAAGGCCAATGGGTCGTCTTCAAATCTTCTTCTGCATAATGAGAATGAAGAATTTGTTCAGAAAGTTCATGTTGGTGGTGGACGTGAGAGGCTGAAGAGGCATCGAGAAGAGGTGGCGGGTCGGGTTTTGATACCGGATACATGGGGCCAAGAGGATTTTCTCAAGGATTGGATTGATTGTTCTGCTTTCGAGGCCTTGTTGGTTCCTAATAAAATTGCTTCTGCTAGAAAAGCACTTGTTGCTGATGGACGTACTGGTGCTTCTCATCAGCAGCAACTCAGGATAGAAAGTAGGTGTTAATTATTTAATTAATTATCAAGTTATTTCTTTTCTTTAATTAGCCATAATTCGTGTATAAGATTTCTGTTATAAACAGAGTTTAGGAAATATGCAATCGTTTTTTAATTCGCAAGAGATTCTTATTTATTATCTCTTTGGGGTTTTCTATCTTATTAAATATATCACCAAAGTTGTGAATTTATTTCTCTGTCATTTTCGAAAATAATCAATGGCTGGGGAAGAAGTCGATATGATCTTTTGCTTTGTAAATAAAATGGTGTTTGTTCTTATGGTAGGCCAAAAATATAAGCCCCCCGTGACTTCAAATCGGGATTCATAATATTTAAGTAGATAACTCAAAATAAAATTGATTTAAAAACCAATCAATCGGTCAAAACTTAAAGAAAATCAATCAAAGAGTCCAAATATTCCCCATGAACTTTCAAAACATATATAAAAACAAGATCATGTATAAATTATTAGAAAATATTCTTACAGTTTAACATAAATATTTGTCGTTAATAAATAATAAAAATTCAAAACAAAGATATGATTTTGTAACGCATCATATATCATATCACCCATATAAATTCATAATCTAATAATTTTGAATACAAATCAAGTAACTCTTAAAACATACCACGAAGAAATTAACAAAGATAATACACTCGTGATCCAAAATTCTCGATGAATCTACCAAACATCCTCAATTTCTTAATTTTGTGCGTGTGTTTATAAGCAAATATCAATTATGCGATTTTCAAAATCTACCAATTTACACGCACATATATATTATCAATATAAGTTAATCATTTTACAAAAATAGTTATGTGACCACACATCAATGGTAAATATGAGTAATTACCATACGAGGCTGCCTAACCAGAAACTCAATATGGGATGTGAGAATAATCAATATGCCATATAGGACCGCGTAATTGGTTACCCAAACGAAGCTGTGAACCGGTCACCTAAATGAGGCTGTGAATAATCAATGTGTGTAGAAACCACATAACTGGTCACCTAAACGTGGCCGTGAACTATGTTAGAGTTGGAGCTCAGAGTGCCAATCCGGATCATATTTATGTCCGATTCATAAATACGAATAATTCTATTTTTCCATAATATTACTAATTTAATGGTAGCACTCCTTGACTTTTATACACTTATTCGATCTAATTACGATTAGATATCTGATTATGATTAGATCGAAACTGAATCTGGTTCAGTGATACGTGTATATTAGACAAATACCCTAGGATTTACAATATAGTGCGCAGTTACAACGTAGTTTGAATTGACATTAGGAAGCGCACTATAAGATGCATATCCTTAAAAAAAGTTCATGGTCAAGATTTACTAACACGGGTCGGTTAGTAAAATCCGCTAAGACTAGTACATGTCGTATATCGGACTCAAAGATCCTAGGATTTACAATATAGTATGCAGTTAAAAAGTAGTTTGTAATTGACATTAGGAAGCGCACTATAAGATGTATATCCTTAAATAAAGTTCATGGTCAAGATTTACTAACATGAGTCGGTTAGTAAAATCCACTGAGACCAATACATGTCATATATCGTGACTCGGTCCGATGGTTTATCCTAATGAACCATGAGTCTCGGGAGACTCGTATAGACATGTAGGTGTTTATTTGATAAGACACTGAATAACTCACTGAAGATTTCCTAATAGATGATACACCAACGTCAATAGGAATCTTCACGAGTTGAGCGAAGCATAGTGGTCATTTGACTTGAGATACCACAGTGGGATATATGAGTTATCCTCCACACTTTGATGGTAGTCACATCAATGATATATTCATGATCAGACCTCCGCCTATTCGTTGGGTGTGGACTGATGCTCATGATATCTAGTGCGTATCAAGATAGGATCTGTCAGTCATGTGTACAGGGCATAGGCATCCTCACGTGTTTACGATATAGTAAATCCATGGTCGTGGTATAACTTCGGAAATTAATTCCGAGTGTTATTTAGAGATCTTAAACTGAAAGTCGATTGCATTATACCGAACATATTTGACATTTTTATCTATATCCCAGGTATACTACAGATAGCCTATGACGGAGGGATTATACGTATGTAATGACCTCGGCTTGCATAGTTTAGTGAGATTATCTATGGTCGTCATAATTCATGAGTGGGTGAATTGTGGACACAAAATTGGATTTCGTGACAGATAAACCTAAACTTAGAGAGTCCCACAATATGAAGTGTACTCGTTGAGCACTGGATAACTCGATATGAATAATACAGATTATTCATAATACTTCACCGGATTAAATGAGTTAATTCGGAGAGTTTAATTGGTTAAACGTAATACATGATTGGAAGATTTTTTTTCCTATAATAATTATTGTGTATTTATATTTGATACATAATACGATTAGATACCATTAATTAATCGTCAAATGAGATTTTGACACATGTCTTAAATATATATATTTATTATTTATTGTAAATAAAAGTACGTATATAATAATAATTACATTAATTATTTATTGGATATTCAATTGTTAAATATTGAATTATTAATTAATACACATTTTCCATAAATATTATGGAATTTGTCCAATTATTATTGGTCAACATGACATGTTTTAATTACAATTTATTTTTCCAATTTTGATTGGTTAGTATAAAGTTTATTTTAATTTAATTTGATTAAATTTTGAAAAGGACAAAAAAGTCCCTAAAAGTCAACCAAATGGGTATTTAAAAAGAAAATTATTTTCTTCTTCCTTTAGCCATCACCATTTCCGAAAACACAAAGGAAAAATGGGTTTGAAAATTTATTTCACAAATCCTTGAAGAATTGAAGGAAAATCAAAGAAAAAAGATTAGGAAACAAGAGATTAAAAGGTAATCTACTTAACCACAGGCTTAGAAATTTGATTTCTTGTTCCTTGATAATTTAGAAGTGTTCTAAGGTTCCTTCAAATCTGAAAAATTAGGGCTTTTGGTGATGGATGATGGATTGAAAGTTATATTGCATGTGTGAAGTAGTTTTGGAAGTAATTAGTGTAATTATTGTCCAAATTATTCATTTGATGATGAATTACTATTCTAGAGTGTTATGACCACTCTTGTGGCACCTAGAATTTTTCTTAGGTTGTTCATCTGTGGTGACTTGATTTGATATTTTGATTAATTAGATTAATCTTGAATTTTTGGATTTAAAGTATGAAAAATGGATATTTTGTGTTCTGGATCAGATCAGAAAAATTCAGTGCATATGTTGATGTATTTGATGTTATATAATGTAATGGATGTGTTTTGGGAGTTGGAACAATTTTCGGAGAGTGTTTCAGAGTTGAAATAAGCGAAAACGACCAAAAATTGCATTATCGGGTGACTTTTGAGTAAACAGGGTGACGGCTGCCCAAACAGTGAATCACCATTGTTCAGGCAGCCCATGAACTGCCCTGACACTATTGGGGCTAACATGGGCAGTCCTCATAAGTGTTGGATGGTCGGTTAGTCAAAAACGCGTTTTGCGTCTTTTTACGGAAAAATATTTTTCGTAAAGTTTCGCGATGTTTCTTTATATTTATTATGCTATTTGATATCAAATAAATAGGTTTATGTGAAATATGAATAAATTATTCATATTAGATATTGAGTAATTTACTCGGTAATTTAAAAAAGTTTTAAATTATGATTTCGCCCGAACCGCACTTCCGCTGCGCCCATCACCCAAAACCCCCCACAAAAATGGTATCAGAGCAGGTCTGATGCTTCATCCTTTACATTACTCATGCTTGATATTTGATATATAATCCAGTTTTAATGTTCGCATATCTTTACTTTTCGGTTCAACATTAACAGAAATATAATTGAAATTTAATAGTTAAATTGTCTTATGTTTTCTAAGGTTGAATTGAAATGTTTAGAAAATATTTTAGATTAAAATTATGCATTTGATATAGATTATAGCTTCCAGAGAAAAATCTCCGTTTTTAAATATGGGTGTAAAGTAACGTGTATTGGATACATGTTTCTTGGTCCTTCTTGTTCGTATGGTTTATGCAGATCTTTCTATAACTGCATCCGAGATCGTTCCAAATCTGTGAGGGTGTAGGTGATAGAATTATTATCCATACCGATTGTATAATGATACTGGACAAATTCAAGTGAAAGTGGAAATCTTGAACGTGCCAAAGCTGTCAAGACTACACCGGTAGCTTGAGTTTGTGATTGACAAGTGAAACCTTGATATGCCTCATTGTGAACATGTCAAAGCTGTCATAACGAGAAACGGTCAGGACCAAAATCAGGAGTCACTGGTGAGTGATTGATAAAGAATTGTCTACCTAATGAATATACGTAAGCGCGATCGTGCCCAAGCTGTGAGTCGAAATATAGTCATTGGATCCCACTCTCACTACGAAATTCGATGTAGTTATTGAATTCCCGTTGTCCGTTGGGGATTACAGCATTACATAAAATAGTGGGAGACACTACTGAGTTTAAAATCCATGAATTAATCAGTGTGTAATTTTATGGAATTTCCTACTTTCGTTTTCTTTTTATTCTATATTGTTTATAGATTTAACTTCTAATCCACTGCATTTATATTTCTTGTATATATATTTTCTGACTTTACTTATGATTGCGTAGTTTAGAATAGGTTATAGAAAGACAGTAGACTTAGATATTGTTAGATTAGTTCAAACCATCGGGAACTGTTGTTCTGATTTCCTTGTAAATTAATATGGTTAGTGACTTAGTTTCTAAGTCAGGATTAGGTAGTCTAAATGGATATCTGGTTTAGGATATAATTGTCTAGTTAGAATTGTTTCGTAAGTAAGAATTGACTGGATAGTTCATGTCTTGAGATTCTTGACTGGCATTAAGAAAACCCCTTTAGTATTTGTTTATCTTATAATGACGTTTCTTGGCTTTAATGACTTTTAGAAGTCAAGTGTTTGACACAATTTGCTAATCAATTATTTACAATTATTATGAATAATTGAACGCAAAATTATAAAGCTTAAGAAATGAGATATGTACAGTTGTGTATAGAGAATATTGTTTCTCACAATACGACGACTATAGCTATTGGATACTAGATCTCCCGTCTAGTTAATTAAAATAATATTTAATAACTTTATTGATATTTGATATGAGAACTTGTGACTATTGGATAGTTACTTGTTCTGTATAAATTGTTGTTATATATTTTAAGACGACTAGTAGTGTCATTAATGAAAAGATAAACATTAAGAAAATATTCGGTTAACAAAATAACTATAATGCGTTATGAAATTTTATCATAAAAGTATTAGATGCTTGTTCTTTATGGTAAAGGATGATCTAATAATACTTCTCACCGTATATCCTTATCTATTTAATGAATATTGTATTCAGGATGTGATTAAATCTCATTTAACTAATGATTGTCATTGGATCACAGATTTATTAAACTGATACTTTGGATGTATGTAGTTTAATGAATTAGAAATTACCTTATATAGTTTTCTTTACTACGTAATTTTGTTAATGAATTGTCATGACTTAGTTGCGTGTTTCAATTAGAGAACATGTTGACTGTCTTGAGTGGTTCGAGAACTTTCAATATGTTTCTCATGAAACACTAATAGAATATTTTGAATGGTTCAAAGACATTCTATATGTAGTGTTGAAAACTATATTTGTAAAATCATTATGAATCTTTGAATTGTTCAAAGATGTTTGATATGATCGAATATATGAATTTAAGGCAATTAGTTCTAAAGTTATTTAATGAATATGATTCTTACTCAATATTAAACTTCCGCGATTCCATTTTGATGGAATTGGTCAGTGGGAGTTATCGAATCTTATTTGATATTGAGTGTTACCGAATTAGTTTTTTCAATACTCTTGGGGTTATACTCTAGCAACACTAATTCATCTCTTTAATTAAGGTTCCATTCGTTCTTCAGTTACATATATGATATGTATAGTAGAAAATTCGAATCTTGAAAAGTTTCCTATTTGAAATTTTTTTTATATAATTGAAAATACTTGTACCCCAGAGGTAGAGTAAAAGGTTTATCATTTATTCTAATTTAATGGAATATTGTATTCTATTTGATAGAATATCTTTTCTATGATCCCGAGTAATAAAATTATTTTATTACTTGGTGTGTAACATCTGATGTTAATGATTGTAGAAAAGACTTGACTTAGTGAAGCCAAATGTGAGAATGATAAACTATAATGGAACTACATAATTAATAAGATGAAACAACCCTTAGCAACTTCCGTATAAGTCTAATAGGATGTCAGAATCATTTACAAAGTATTTGATACTTAATGATTCTGTTGTTTTCTTATTGAAGAAAATTATCCTAAAACATATAGTGGGAGCGATATTTGATATCGATTTCAGAAATTACCATTGAACCATAGATCTAAGATTGTTCATTGCTTACTACGATCGAGTTTAGAACTTGATTGATCTTTTGTTATGAATTGTTTATAAAATATGCAAATTATTTGCGCAGCAAAAGCATAGTGAGCTTGATAAAGGTTTGACATTTATAGTATGACAATGAGAAAGGTTTTACTCAGTGATCTATTGTAGATTCTGAGGAAACTTGTCTCTAGTCGTACTAATTGAACAATTAAATATTTGTTGGTTAATGTTAATATCGAACTATATATTTTGGCTAAAGAATACAAAGTTGCGTTCTTGAGTGATTTCTTCAAATGAGAGATCCGTCGTGATTTCTTAGTTTGAAGAGTTCATTCTAGAATGGCTCTAGAGTTTGTATTCTGCTAAAATCATAGTTTGATATATTAGCTTGTAGAGCCTATTGTAGACTCAGATAAGCTTTCCGGAAAGTCGTATTCTCTGTTTTTGATATGAGTTAAATTGTCTGGTTTTATTAAAGTACAGAGAATACGTATTTGTCAGTAGGGTCTGTGGGAGCGTACAAATTTCTTTCTAGTATTATATATCATAAGTCTTCTTTTCTCCGTGGAAACAGTGTAAATAGTCTCTTTTTATATTTGATATAAAGTTTTATATAAGATATAAAACTAAGAGGCTTGTGAGATACTCTCATTAGTCATATGTTAGATATGATCTAATAAATGACACAGTAAGACTATTTATATGACAATTAGTGTAACTGTTTGACAGTTAACGTGTCTTTTATGTATATAGTATTAATCTTTCGTAAATGATGATTTCTTTGTCGAAAGTCAGATTGATTGGAATGTCTAGTCAATCTTATGCATCATATGATGATGTCATAATAAGTGCTATATTATGTGCGATTAAAGATATCAATTTAATCGTAATTGTTACGAGTTATTTTGATATGTAAAGACCATAGGATGTGTCTTGAAACATGTTCTTTGTGATCTTTGAGATATTAAGAATGAGTTTCTTATTCATAGAGAATTTAGTCAGCAACCATAAGGTCATATTAGTTTTGATCCTAATTATGACATTAGATGGTCTATATCATATAAAGTCAGAAAAGATGCAGTGGTATGTCATTGTTGATTCTACTAAACTAGTGGAATCAGTTGCAACTTATGAAGTATTGACATATGAATTTACATAGTGACCCTATAGATTAGAAGTTTGATATTAGTATTGTGCTTGCGGATGTCTGCAATGTATTTTAGATTTGATCTCAAAATACATAGACAACTTAACAACTATAGCACAATACCGATATAGCGTCTGATGTGGAATTCTGGATTCTGCAAAATATGAATGATGCGGGCTTGAGTTTGTTGGACGGACTCAATTTGTAAAGCAGACTTACTTGTTCTTGCCTACCTCTTGAGTGCAAGGTGCGCTCTTGAGAGCCACGATATGTGATACATATTGAGATATATATATGATACTAGGGATTGGCACTAGAGTAAGTGGGAGAAATTATTAGGGTCGGTGCTCAGAATGCTAATCCGGATAGTATTTATGTCTGATTCATAAATAAAAGTAATTATATTTTTTCATAATATTACTAATTTAACGGTAGCTACCTTGTCTTATGATTAGATTTCTGATTATGATTAGATCGAAACTGAATCTGGTTTAGTGATACGTGTATATTAGACAAAGACCATATGATTTATAATATAGTGCGCAGTTACAACGTAGTTTGTAATTGAAATTGGGAAGTGCACTATAAGATGTATATCCTTAAATAAAGTTCCTGGTCAAGATTTACTAACACGGGCCGGTTAGTAAAATCCACTGAGACCAGTACATGTTGTATATCGTGACTCGGTCCGATGGTTTATCCCAATGAACCATGAGTCTCGGGAGTCTCATATAGACATGTAGGTGTTTATTTGATAAGGCACTGAACGACTCACTAACGATTTCCTAATAGATGGTACACCAACGACAATAGGAATCTTTAAGAGTTGAGCGAGCATAGTAGTCCTTTAACTTGAGATACCACAATGGGATATATAAGTTACCCTCTACACTTTGATGGCAGTCACGTCAATGATCTATTCATGATCAGACCTCCGCTTGTTCGTTGGGTGTGGACTAATGCTAATGATATCCAGTGCGTATCAAGACAAGATCCGTCAGTCCTGTGTACAGGGCATATGCATCCTCACATGTTTATGATCTAGTAAATCCATGGCCGTGGTATAACTTCAGAAATTAGTTCCGAGTGTTATTTAGAGATCGCAAATTGAAAGTCGACTGTATTATACCGAACGGATTTGACGTTTTTATCTATATCTCAGGTATAATATGGATAAAATATGACGAAGGGATTATCTATATGCAATGACCTCGACTTGCATAGTTTAGCGAGATTATCTATAGTCGTCATAATTCATGAGTGGGTGAATTATAGACAAGAAATAGGATTCCATGACGGATAGAGAGTCCCACAATATGAAGTGTACTCGTTGAGGACTTCGGTAACTCGATATTGTAACGACTGGTAGTTATTACTACTACCTATGACGATATTATTATGTACGAGATAAAGAAGCATAAAATAAATCATGTTGGGATTCAAATATAATTATGAAAAGACTTTGGGAACGATCGGTAAATTTCTCGAGGTCCCGAGAAGAAACTGTACTGTATGCCATTTTGTACTATATATGGTATTTTGGGCATAACGTTTTCATACGAACTCGGATTTTTATGAATTTTATATCGTCGGAAAGCTTAGGCCGAGACCTAGAACTTTGGCGTTATATATATTTCCAAAATAAGGCCAGAACCGAGTCAAAATTGTAAGTCAAAATTTCAGATGAATAGTAACTTCGGGATAAAAATGGACAAGTCTCAAACTTTCTTCCTTTTTCTACATTATTCTATAACTTTCCTATACCATTTGGGTCCACTATATAAAGACTACTATTTGCTATTTTTCCATAATAAAAAAATGAATGATGAGAAAATGAGAAATAACAATGAAAGAAAGAGAGGGAAAGAAGATGAACCGTGAAGGAATGCAAGAAGAAGATGGAGAGAAAGAAGAGAAGAAGGAGAGAAAGAAGCAAGAAGAAAATGCAATTTGAGCAATGAAGATCTGGAGAATGAATAAAAAAAAATTAAGAAAAAAGAAGGTATGAAGGTTTGACCCAAATTTTAAATCTTTAAAGTTATGATAAATTGATGCTTATGTGATGTTGGTTACATGGTTGTTTTGATGATATTATGATTTTGATAATTGAAGAAATAGAATAATTGATAAATCTTAAGTGTGAGATTTTGGGTGGAATTGGGTAGTATGTATGATGAATTAAATGGGTGGATTGATGATATGTTTTCCGTTGATGAGTTATAATGGAAAATGTATTGGATTTGTTATGGAAGAAGTAGTGGTGCATTTGAGTGGGTTTGGCCTAAGAAAAGAAGGGCAGAATCTACCCAGTGAAGCGGCGTCGCGTCGCGTCTCGACTCGACAGCCAGAATAAAGAAAATTTGTTTTTTTTGGTAGTTCGAAACCAGAACTTTATCAGGCCAGTTTTAGACCCCTAATACAATCCAATCACATTAGAATTCACCTTTAAGGACTCATAATAGTCATACACACATTCCATAATCAAATTATGATCACTATAAGTCTTAAGTATATAATATGTAGATAAATCCTTAAAAGAATCAAAGTTATTTCACTAGATCGATTCTAATCGATTTTCGATCATAGATTATTCACAGGAATTGTAGTACCCTTCGATCAAGGAATCCGGTACCAGCTAAGTTCAGAACTGTGAGTGGATAATTTTTCTTCTAAACAGATTTATTATTATTATTATTATTTCAGACTTATATTTTCATGTTTTAGGGCGTTAGAAACCTTTGTTTTCAGTTATTATTATATAATTGTGATTTGAGAAAGGATATGATTTTCAGAGATCAGTATTTACAGTTTAAGCTTTAAAATATGATTTTTTATGTTTTTTTTTTGGGCATGAGTTAAAATCTCACCCCAGTATTTAACTCGAGATACAATTGGAATTGACAGATATAGATAGCATATGCACATGTTGAGGACTGATGGGTCGCTCTCAGATCCTCTAGATGGGCTAGGGGGACGGCGATACGTAACGCTCCAAGACCACCAGTTTCTGAGACAGTAGTGACATACTTTGGGGGACGGTGATATGTAATGCCCCAAAGTTATGGATATGCATTACTGGCTCCACTTAGGCGTATGGGGGGACGGCGATATGTAACGCCCTCATATGTCCAGGTTTTCAGACAGAATCACAGATTTCAGAAAAGCTTTCAGTTTTCAGATTGGATGTATATAGTTTTCAGAGTTTCAAAAACATAGATTTTGAAATCCAGATTTTCAGCAAATAGTTTTCAGAACCCAGGTTTTAGAAACAGTTTTCGGAAACTAGAGTTTACAAAGGAAGTTTTCAAAAAGATAAAGTTTTCAGAACTAGTTTGCATATAAAGATGATTTTACTAAAATTGTGATTTGAAATCCAATCCTTGATTTCATTTTAGTCCACTCACTTAGATCACTTCGTGATCTAACCCCCTCCAGTCTTTATTGTTTGTGTAGGAATTCCGGAAGGACAAGCTTGGGAGGATGGATACTGATGCAGTCACCAGGGTTGGAGTCCCCAGCATCTAGTCATAAGTATAAGAGCCCAGTTCAAAGTATTTGTATGCATTAGAGTTGTGTTAATCATTAAAAGAGCCTATTAAAGTATTGTAAAAAGAAATACTTCTGGGTATGCATTTATAAGTAATAAATGTACTTTATGTCGGTTGAGTTATGGTCTATATGCATGACATTGCATTAGAATAGTTTATGGAACAGTTAGGAAGTCAGAGGCTTATGGGGTTAGTACAGCTATCCCATGCCGGTAATATCTCCCAGATCGGGGATGTTACAAAGATAGTATCAGAGCATGGTCTAGGGAGTCAGTGACTGCAGTGGGCAGACTGCTGGAGTCTTGTATACGTAGTATGTCCGGGATACCCATATATGAGGCACTACCTCTCTAGTATCTGATCCTCGAGTACGTCCTCAAGCTTCACAGACAGGTTAGTAAATATTCCCAAGTTCTTTGAACTCTTTCCCTTACTTTGGATAGAAATCATTTCCAATTTATCCTAGATCACTCTCTGAAGATCAGTATAAGCTAAGGAACTAGATAGGTAAAATCCAAGGAAAGTTATCCGAGAGAACAAAGAGAAAAGAGAAGATGTATAAAAGCTAGAATCAGTTAGAAACAGAGACATATAGAGATAAAATGAAATAGAAAAACTTAAAGATGTCTATTTAGGAAAGTGAAGGAGATAGATAAAGCTAGAAGAGAATTATGGAAAAAGGTATAAGATTGGTCAGATATAATTGGTAAGGAAGAAAGGAACATAGAATCAGATTAGTACCGGAAATCTACGGTAGCTAAAGAGAATAGTAAAGCCCCAGCAAGTACTAGAATTATTTAAGGAAATATCAGACTCTTCTTCTCCTTAGGAAATTCTTTCAGATGAATCCAACAACCTTCAAAACTTTCCTGTAGATAGTGAATTTTCTGAATAACGAAGAATAGCCAGAGAAACAACATAAGTAAGAAACCCAGAATAGAATTGATAGCTCTAATAGGGCCTCAATGTTGAAAAAAGATTTAAGTAACTCCAAATGCCCAACCTTGACTCAGATCCTTAAGTGTGAAGCAGAAATGGCTAGTTACCTTACCTCTAGCGACCCGATAGAGATAAAACCTTAAACTATCCAATCTATAAACTCTTCCGTGACATCAGATCAGAGAGTTGTCATAATATAACCTACCTCATAGACATATATGACCGTAAGAGACCAGATAAGAGCTTACCCAGGAACTTGGAAGGCAGCTCAACCTGAAGTCAGTGGAAATCTATGAGAATATACAGGAATAGACCCATGAGGATAAAAGAGTTAGAGGTGACAAAAGTAGCAGTATGAAGCGTAAGTAGAGTGCCATAGCCAGAACTTATAGTAAGGATAGAGATTAGGAATTTGGGAAGCAGAAGTAAGATATAGAGGTAGATAGAGATAGAGAAATAGAGACAGATAAGAGATGACGGAATCTATAGCAGTATGAATTGGAGATGTGGAGTTAAGTAATAAAGGATGACACTAAAATAGATATCCTTCATTCTCAAAAGAATTCCTCTGAGATGATGCAATACTTTCCTGAACCACCTACTAGTAGTAGCAAGTTCCCTCGAGTATCAAGGACCTTTATAAGACAAAGGAGTAAGAAAGTTAAGGACGATCGTCCAACTTTTAAATAGATGATGAATTCCATAAAGGTATAAAAACTTTAGATTATACAAACTCAGACCTATAATCAAATAAGACGAGTGGTGATCGAAACAGCAGTTAGTTTCCATAACTAAGGAATTCGATAAGATAAAGTCCGACCTACCCAGATTTTCACTCTTTCGAGATACAAGATAAGGAAGTTATCCGGATGGAGTCTACCTCATACCCATCCTATATGAGCAATAGGCTCCATCAGGACATACAGGACTAGAACAAAGATGAAGAAATTCCACGAAATAAAAAGAAAAGATTAATGAGATTTAACTAGTTCCTATTAGTATGAGTAAAGGGGATCATAAGAAAATTGATGTAAGTCCGTTTTAGGAGATATAGAGACCTTGAGAGGGAGATTACCTAGAAGAATGATCAAAGGCAATTTTAAGAATGAAACGAGGAAACCCTAGAACAGTGCAACAATCAAGGTGATTCAGAGTAAGGCTTATTAAGACTAGTAGGAGTCAAGGAATAGATCAAATGCTATAGAACCCACATATAAGTTGAACTAACAAAGATTTATTGTAAAGGATAAGGATAAGCTTACGAAATTGTAAGAAATTTAAGGAAGTAACAAGTGTATCAGTATGGATAGTAGTATAAAGAGAACACGTCAAGGTTTATAGGAAGAACAAGAGGTTGAGATTTAAGAAACAAATAGAGAAATGACTCGTAGTTAGTCTAACATAGTAAGGAATATAGTAAGGAAATAGAACTTGGGAATATATAAGAATCGTGAAAAGTAATAAGGGAATTTAGTATATTTTTCTAAGGAAGTGAAAAAGTAAAGAATTGATAATAGTTGGGAACCCTAGAGTGTAGTAAAAAAAAAGAACTTGTGAAGAAGAGTAATGATAAGTTTAGGCAAGGCACAAAATGGCTTGTGGTATTGAGTAGAACGAGGATTTAAGGAAGAATGAAATGAATGGACCACAGATTTAAAAGTAGATGATCTTGGGGATCGAAGTAAATAAAGTTTTCAAGGGAACAAAGGAATAAGAAGTCGAGAGACTAAGATTAGGAAGGAACCTTCAAGAAATAAGAGAGATTAGAGGAACAAAGATTATAGAAAATCATTCATGGGAAAATAGGTGAAGACCTCATAAGAGTGAAAAGAATAAGGATTGCAGGAGGATAATATTATATAGATCAGAGATTAAGTAAGAAACACTCGTAGTAGACAAGTAGAAACGGTTCTTAAAAAAATAAGTGAGTAAAATGAGAAGTACTAGAATGAGAATGGAGCCATCATAGCAAAATGAGTCCCATAAAGAGAATAGCAAGAGGATTACTGTAGTATCCAAGGAAGAGTATTACTGTAGTATCCAAAGGAAGAGTGTAGTAACATCATGAAGTTAAGTAACAAGAGAGTAGGTTAGAAAATTTTTAGCTGTAAACCCAATATAAAAAAAAGACATCAGATATGTAAACACGGAAGCTCTAGATAAGGGTATGTATCATCAAGGTACTGAGAGTTTGAGATTAGCTCACACCCTCCCAACCCTCGATTGATGCCGATAACAAATAAAACGGAAGCGCAACCTGGAGATACTCCAAAAAGCAAGAATAAGAGTAGTGATAAAAGACTGAAACATATGACCCTTAAGGACAACATCAAATCAGAATAACAAGAGAAGGAAAGATAATCCGTGTATTATATAAAAGAGAAACCATTAGATAAATTAACAAGAGAAGAAATGGTAACCAAGTATATGATAAAAGGCAAATGACAGCGTTAAGGATAACCAATGACATATGAGATCAGACAGCCTTCAAGTGAAGAAAGAAGATCTGACCTATGTAAGTGCAGATAGAGAATGGAACAGAAAAGTAAATCAACAAGATGGTTGATACTAGTATGGAAAACAAGATAGTCAAAAAGTAATAACAATAGTAGAGGGCATACAAGGTAAGTATTGATAGAAGAGTAATGCACTATAAAAAAAATCAGGACAACAAGATTACCTAATAAGGGAGTTGATGAAGAGAATATACTTAGTTGCGACCGCATAAGAGAAGACAAATGGATATAAAAGAATAACAGAGAAAGATCGATAATTGAGATGTATAAGATATAGTCCAAGGATAAAACGTCGACCAAGTAAGCTCTTAGTAAAATAAAGAAAGGATGATAAGAATACTAAGAAAGAATTAAAGAGGAGTTACATAAGGTACCCAACCCTAGCTTAAAGAGACCAAACCACTAAGGGCTTGGATGGTTTAACCGCGGGTTATGGTGGTTTGGTAGGTTTATATATTATTGGGATAGCAAAACAAGTTAGTACAACGCGGTTGTTGAAGGAGGTAAAAACAGAAGAATAGAAAAGAAAAATCAGTGATGTAATTCGTGGATGATCAAAAGTGGCAATGACTTTAGAAATCGAGATTAGGGATGATAAGTACGTAAAGAGGAAGTCCAAGAAAAAGGACAGAAAAAGGGATCAAGAAAAAAAATTAAAGACTACTGAAGGTTGTAAGGGAATTTAAAGAGTTGATAGTTGAATAGTGAGAACTAACGATAATGACAAGTTGGACAATGGAATAAAAGGACATAAACTATAGATATAAGTATTAGAAACCCTCGGTGAAAAGCCAAGAATACGCGATATTAAGGATTTACTCAAGTTAAAGAATCATTGGACATGAGTGAAAGTCTAATAGGAAGAATCTTAGAGATAATGAGTATAAGGTTCAGCAAAAGAACAAAAGACGGTAGTCAAAAGTACTCAGCAGAAGTATTACAAGAATAAAACTTAACAACAGAAAAAAGAAGCTCTTGTAGTCAGCAGCGGTTAAATACAAAGAGATGAGTATACAAGTATCCTTGGAAATTCGCAAAGAAATGAAACCATAAGTTAGACGCCAAGAGGATTCGAGGACGAATCCTATTTAAGGGGGGAGAATTTGTAATGACCGGTAGTTATTACTACTACCTATGACGATATTATTACGTACGGGACAAAGAGTGTAAAATAAATCATGTTGGGATTCAAATATAATTATGAAAAGACTTTGGGAACGATCAATAAATTTCTCGAGGTCCCGAGAAGAAACTGTACCGTATGCCATTTTGTACTATATATGGTATTGTGGGCATAACCTTTTCATACAAACTCATATTTTTATGAATTTTATATCGTCGGAAAGCTTAGGCCGGGACCTACAACTTTGGCGTTATACATTTTTCCAAAATAAGGCCAGAAACGAGTCAAAATTGTAAGTCAAAATTTCAGATGAATAGTAACTTCGGGATAAAAATGGAAAAGTCTCAAACTTTCTTCCTTTTTATACATTATTCTATAACTTTCCTATACCATTGGGTCCACTATATAAGAAACTATTTGTCATTTTTCCATAATAAAAAAAAAATGAATGATGAGAAAATGACAAATAACAATGAAAGAAAGAGAGGGAAAGAAGATGAACCGTGAAGGAATGCAAGAAGAAGATGGAGAGAAAGAAGAGAAGAAGGAGAGAAAGAAGCAAGAATAAAATACAATTTGAGCAATAAAGATTTGGAGAATGAATAAAAACAATTAAGAAAAAAGAAGGTATGAAGGTTTGACCCAAATTTTAAATCTTTAAAGTTATGATAAATTGATGCTTATGTGATGTTGGTTACATGGTTGTTTTGATGATATTATGATTTTGATAATTGAAGAAATAGAATAATTGATAAATCTTAAGTGTGAGATTTTGGGTGGAATTGGGTAGTATGTATGATGAATTAAATGGTGTGATTGATGATGATATGTTTAGAGTTGATGAATTATAATGGAAAATGTATTGGATTTGTTATGGAAGAAGTAATGGTGCATTTGGGTGGGTTTGGCCTAAGAAGAAGAAGGGCAGAATCTGCCCAGTGAAGCGGCGTCGCGTCGCGACGCGCAGCATGCGCAGTGTCGCGACGCGGCAGCCAGAATAAAGAAAATTTGTTTTTTTGTAGTTCGAAACCAGAACTTTACCAGGCCAGTTTTAGACCCCCAGTACAATCCAATCACATTAGAATTCACCTTTAGGGACTCATAATAGTCATACACACATTCCATAATCAAATTATGATCACTATAAGTCTTAAGTATATAATATGTAGATAAATCCTTAAAAGAATCAAAGTTATTTCACTAGATCGATTCTAATCGATTTTCGATCATAGATTATTCACAGGAATGTAGTACCATTCGATCAAGAAATCCGGTACCAGCTAAGTTCAGACTGTGTGGATAATTTTTTTCTTCTAACAGATTTATTATTATTATTATTATTTCAGACTTATATTTTCATGTTTTAGGGCGTTAGAAACCTTTGTTTTCAGTTATTATTATATAATTATGATTTGAGAAAGGATATGATTTTCAGAGATCAGTATTTATAGTTTAAGCTTTAAAATATGACTTTTATGTTTTTTTTTTCAGGGCATGAGGTAAAACCTCACCCTAGTATGTAACTCACGATACAGTTGAAAACCTGACTTAAGCCAAGTGGATAATTTAGAAATACCTACGGAAATCCATAAACTAGTACAATGTTAATAGAGATTCTTGAAAGTTTAAAAAGGACAGATGTATGAGATGGGAGACAATTGGAAGTTAGCAAAGAATACTAGCCTGAATAGTAAGATTATACGGTGTAGTTGTAGCCTATAGCAAGAGTAAAGAGCATAAACCTAGGAAGTAGTCAATAAGAGTAACCATAACTAGTCTTGGAAGCATAATATGGAACTGAAGAATAAGTTATGGAAATAAATAACAAAGGAAGCTATATGAAGTAATAAGGAAATAAAGTGTATATAGTAACAATGGATAATATGGCTTGAGATAGTAATTTAAATGGAAACCTCATCATAGTTGATCGGATTTAGAATTTAATACTTGGAGTAGTCAACTAGATTCCAATGGTATGAGCGATAACTCTTCTATTCAGTAGTAATAACCCCAATAGGTGTATAGACACCCAATCAGATCATGTATTTTTCAGATCCCCAAAGAAAGCAAGTATTCACCCTTATACTCAGAGCCCAATAAGGAGAAGAACCAGCAAATGAGTGTAGTTGACATGATAACGAGTCGAGAAATGGCTAGATAGCCAAACTTAAGAAGTTCAAAGGAATATAATAAGAAATATTAGATTTAATAATTTGGAGTCACAATAAGTGGAGCCCAAACCTGGAGGCCATTGTTGAATTAGGAATCCTTAAGGTAGTAAAATTATAGGAGTCTCATTGTATTGAGAAGGAAGAACCAGAAGAGAGTAGCACCAAAACTAAGAAAATATAGTGGAGATTCCTAGGTAACTAAAGTTGATGAAGTTCTCAGTGGGATAAAGATATAAAGAGTTCAAAGGACTACGATGAGAAGAAAATCTAAATAGCGGTGTAGACTTCGTAAGGAGGAATAACATATAAAGTATAGTAGGAATTTGAGAAATATATAGACTTATTAGGGATTAAGCAATAGAAACAAGTAGGAATGGGTATAAAAGCAATATGATGAAGTATTTATAGAGCATAATTCTATAGAAGACTCATGATAAGAGGTAGTTAAACGATAGTCGGGTAGCAAATCAAGAGTGAAGTTGAAAAAAGAGACAACTCAGATAGTACCTAGTGGGAGTATCTTAGTGTGGGAGCTGAAATTAGCAAACATGAGAGTCTCAGACTTATAGATGAACAGAACATGCAACCACAGCATGGGTAGCTGATGAGATCACCACCACCAGGAATGCGTTAAATCGATCATCGATCCCCACCCTCCCAACCCTTGATAGATTGCGATAGCAGAGATGGACCATGATAGTCACCTCAAAATTGTCCTATAAAACAGATAAACCTATGAAGGATACCACACCTTTATATTACAGAAGTTTCAGGTATAGAATGGAGTAGAAAAAAAGATGAAAAGAACACTAACCACAATATTTAAAAGTAGAACTGTCAAGGTGAGATGTAAATATAAGAAAAATACTTTGTAAGCGAAGACAGAAGTGTTGGGGTTTTGGCGTGGGCGCAGTGGAAGCTCGCAGTTCGGGTGAAATTGTAATTTTAAAACTTTTAAATTACCGAATGAATTAATCAATAGCCAGTATGAATATTTCATTCATATTTCACCTAAACATATTTATTCGATATCAAATAACGACATAATAATTAAGAAACATCGCGAAACTTTTACGAAAAAAATATTTTCCGTAAAATAGCATAAACATGTTTTTGATCGAACCGACCATCCAATGCACATGAGGGCTGCCCCGGTCAGCCCTAACAGTACTAGGCAGTTCATGGGTTGCCCGAACAGTGAATAATTCACTGTTTATTCATTGTTCGGGCAGCCGTCACCCGATTGACTTAAAAGTCACCCGAATAAGCCGTTTTTCACCGTTTTCGCATATTTCAACTCCGAAATAATTTTTGAAATTATTCCAACACCCAAAACATCCAATATATTTATATGACTTTATTTTCATCACAATAAACCCATTTTTTCTAGATCTGATTTTGTAACAAAAAAATCAATTTTCATGCTTTAATCCAACTTTTATTGTGATTAATTAAATTAATCACAATACCAATCCAAGCCACCACAATTGAAGCACCCAAGGATAATTCTAGGCATTACAAGAGTGGTTATAACACTCTAGAATGGTAACATATCTTCAAATGATTAAATTGAATAAATATTACAATAATATCATTCAATATCACTTCACACATGCACCAAGCCTTCAATTCCATCCTCCAAATCAAAAAACCTCAAATTCTTAAGAAAGAAGAAACCCTAGAATCTCAGTAGATCTTCAAGAAACAAGAAACATGCTTTTTAAGCTTAGGGATGTATAGAATTACCTTTAATTCTTCTAATTTCTTAAGTTTTTTTCCTTGATTTTCTTCATTTCATCTTGAATCATCAAGCAAAGTTTGAGAGCCTTTTTGAAATGGAGGTTTTGGCCATAGTAAGCAAGCCAAGAAAAACTAAAAAAAACATTTCTTTAAGAAACCAAGTTGCCGGTTTAAGGAGGGGTATTATGGTCATTTTTCAAATTTAATCCAATTAAATTAAATCAAACTTTATGTTAGCAAATCAAAATTGCACACCTAAAGTTTAATTAAAACATGCCACATATATCAATAATAATTAAACATATTGCATAACATTTATGTAATAAGGATATTATTTAATTTTTCAAATATTTAACATTTAAATATCTAAATAATTAATTAATATAATTATTATTATATATGTATTTTTATTTACATTAAATAAAAAACATATATTAATGGCATGTGTCAAAATCTCATTTGAAAATTAATTAATATGTATCAAATCAAATTTTCTATCAAATACAAATACCCATTAATTATTAATTGACCAAAATTCTCGAAAGCATGTGTTTCATTTAACCGTGTAAACGATTCGGATTAACTCATTTAATTCGGTGAAGTATTATGAATAATCTGTATTATTCATAATGCGTTGCCCAAGTGCTAAACGAGTACACTTCATATCATGAGACTCTCTAAGTTTAGGTTTATCCGTCACGAAATCTAATTTCGTGCCCATAATTCACCCACTCATGAATTATGACGATCACAGATAATCTCGCTAACTATGCAAATTGAGGTCATTGCATACATATAATCTCTCAATCGCAGACTATCCATATTTATCTTGGGATATTGATAAGAACGTCAAATATTTATGGTATAATATAGTCGACTTTCAAATTTACGATCTCTAAATAACACTCAGAACTTACTTCAAAGTTATACCACGGTCATGGATTTATTAGATCGTAAACACGTGCAGGATACCTATGCCCTGTACATAGGACTAACGAATACTATCTTGATACGCACTGGATATCATGAGCATCAGTCCACGCCCATGAACTGGCGGAGCTCTGATCTAAATAGATCAGTGACATGACTATCATCAAAGTGTGGATGATAACTCATATATCCACTGTGGTATTTCAAGTCGAAGTACCACCATGCTCGCTCAACTCGAGAAGATTTCTATTGATGTTGGTGTACCATCTATTAAGAATCTTCAGTGAGTCGTTCAATGTTTATCACATAAACACTAAATGTCTATACGAGTTCCCGAGACTCATGGTTCATTGGGATAAACCATCGAACCAAGTCATGATATACGACATGTACTGGTCTCAGAAGATTTTACTAACAGACCCGTGTTAGTAAATCTTGACCAGGAACTTTATTAAGGATATACAACTGATAGTGATGCTTCCCAATGTCAACTACAAACTACATTACAACTGTGTACTACGTTATAAATCCTAGGATCTTTGTCTAATATACATGTATCACTAAATCAGATTTAGTTTCAATCATCATAATTAGATAGAATATGTATACAAAAGACAAGAGGTGCTACAGTTAAGTAAGTAATATTATGGAAAATGAATTGTTCGTATTCATAAATCAGACATAAATACGATTTGGATTGGCATTCCGAGAACCAACCCTAACAATTTCTCCCACTTGCTCTAGTGCCAATCCACAGTATCATATACACATCTCAATGTGTATCACATACTCATGACCCTCAAGAGCTCACCTAGCACTCACGAGGTATGCAATAGGAAGTAGATCCGCTATAATATATTGAGTTTGTCAAACAAACTCAATCGTTTTCCTTAGCCAGCATCATTCATATTTTGTATAACCTAAGTTATACATCAATATGACTCAGATGCGATATCAATATTTTGCTATAGCTATTAAGTTGACTATGTATTTAGAGATCAAATCCAAAATACTTTGTAGATAACCCCAAACACAATATTAATATCAAAACTTCTAATCTATAAGGTCACTTTGTAACTTCATAAGCCAATACTTCATAAGTTATAACTAATTCCACTGATACTGTAGAATCATTCGTGACACTCCCACAATATCTTTTCTGACTTAATATGACGTAGAAAATCTAACGTCATAATTAGACTCAAAACTAATTTGACCCAAATGGTTACTGATTATATTCTCCATGAATAAGAAACTTGTTCTCAATATCTCAAGGATAATAAGAACATGTTCAAGAATATCCTATAGTCTGCAGCATATCAAAATAAATCGTAACAATTACAAGTAAAATGATATCTTTAATAGTACATAATATAATATTCATTATGCTATCATCATATGATGCATCAGATTGATCAGACATTCTAATCAATTTATCTTTCGACAAAGGATTCATCATTTACGAAAGATTAATATATATACAAGAGACACACTAACTATCAAACAGTTATACTAACTGTCACACATATAGTCTTGTTGTGTCCTTTATTAGATCATATCTAATGCACGACTAATGCGAGTTTCTCACAAGTCTCTTAGTTTTATATTATATATAAAACTTTATATCAAATATAACAACAAGACTACTCCTACTACTTTCACGGAGAAAAGAAGACTTAGGTAAACCTTTTACCTTATAAAAATTCATTGTTACATTAATAATGACAATATCGTTATGATATATAACACTAGAAAGAAATTTTATGCTCCCACTGACCCTACTATCATATTTGTATTCTCCATACTTTGATAAAATCAGACAATCTGACTGTATCAAAATTAGAGAACACAGATTTTTGGAAAGCTTATCTGAGTCTACAATAGGCTCCATAAACTAGTATATCAAACTGTGATCTTAATAGAATACAAACTCCAGGGCCATTCTAAAATAAACTCTTCAAACAAAGAAATCACAATGGATCTCTTCTTCGAAGAAACCATTCAGGAACGCCACTTTGCATTCTTTAGCCAAATTACATAGTTTAATATCAACATTAATCAACAGATCTTTAATTGTTCAATTATGGTAACTACATATAAGTTTTCTCAGAATCTATAATAGATTATTGAGTATAAATTTTCTCACTGTCATACTATAAAGGTCAAACCTTTAACAAACTCACTTTGCTTTACTGCACAAATAATATGCACATTTTATGAACGATTCATAATGAAAACTTAATCAAGTTCAAAACTTGATCGTAGTAAGCTATGAACAATCTTAGATCTATGGTTCAATGGTAATTTCCGAAATCGATATCAAATATCGCTCCCACTATAAGTTATAAAATAATTTTCTTCAATAAGAAAACAGCAGAATCATTAAGCATCAAATACTTTGTAAATGGTTCTAACATCCTATTGGACTTATATGAAAGCTATCTAAGGGTATTTGCATCCTATTAATTATGTAATTCTATTTATAGTTTATCATTCTCATATTTTACTTCAATAAGTCAAGTCTTGTCTACAATCATTAATATCTGATGTTACTTTTCAAGTAATAGAATAATTTTTATTACTCGGGATCATAGAAAAGATATTCTATCAAATAGAATATAATATTCTATTAAATAGAATAAATAATAAACTTTTATTTGTAACTCCGAGGCGCAAGTACTTTCAATTATATAACCATTATACAAAAGAAATATTCAAATCTCAAACTTTTCAAGATTCGAATTTTCTGATATATATATCATATACGTAACTGTAGAAACTAATGTAACCTTAATTAAAAAGATGAATTAGTGTTACTGGAGCATATCCCCAAGAGTATTGAAAACTAATTCGGTAACACTCAATATCAAACGAATCAAATCATATAAGATTCGATTTTTCCCACTGACCAATTCCATCATGATGGAATCGTAGAAGAATCATATTGGGTAAAATTTTTTTAGAACTAATTGCCATAAATTCATATGTTTGATCATATCAAACATCCTTGAATAATTCAAAGACTCACAATGAATTTTAAAATGCAGTTTTCAACACTTCAAATAGAATATCTTTGAACCATTCAAAATATTCTATATGCGTTTCATCAGAAACATATTAAAAGTTCTCGAACCATTCAAGACATTCAATATATATTCTTTTAGAAACATGTAACTAAGTTACGAAGTAAAGAAAACTATCCAAGGAAATTTATAATTCATTAAACTACATACATCCAATGTATTAGTTTAATAAATTTGTGGTCTAATGACGATCATTGGTTAAATGAGATTTAATCACATTCCTGAATACAATATTTATTAAATGGATAAGGATATGTGTATCAGACCATCATTTACCATACGGAATCAGCATCAAATGCTTATGTGATAAAATCGCATAAAACGCTATTCTAAGTTATTTAGTTAACCAAATATTTTCTTAATGTTTATCTCTTTATCAATGACACTACTAGTTGTATTAAAATATGTAACAATTGTTTATAAAGAACAAGTAACTATCCAATAATCGCAAGTTCTGATATCAAATATCAAGATAATCATTAAATATTATTTTAATTAACTAGATGAGAGATCTAGTATCAAATACTTATAGTTATCGTATTGTGAGAATTAATATTCTCTACACACAACTATATACATCTATTTTCTTTAGCTTTATAATTTGCCTTCAATGATTCACAACAATTGTAAATAATTGATCAGCGGACTGTGTCAAACACGTGACTTCTAAAAAATACTAAAGCCAATAAACGTCATTATAAGATAAACAAAATACCTAATGGAGTTTTCTTAATGCTAGTCAAGAATCTCAAAACATGAACTAATTCACCTCAATTCTTACTGCACAAGAAACTATTCTCTCTAGACAATTATATCATAAAATAGATATCTATTTAGATTACTTATCATGACTTAACAACTAAGTCACTAACCAATAACATTTTAGAACCATATGTAATGTTAGAAAACATATTCAAATAATATGCATGCAATAGATTAGAAGTATAATTCTATTAATAATATAGAATAAAAGGAAAACAGAAGTAGTAATTTTCATAATATTATGCACTGCCCTAGTTATGGATTTTTAACCCAGCAGTGTCTCCCACTACTTTACGTAATACCGTAATCCCCAACAGAATGTAGGAATTTAATAATTAAATTAAATTCCATAGTAAGAGGTGGACCCTATGAATATATTTCGACTCACAGCTTTGGCACAATCTCACCTACGTATATTCATTAGGTAGACAACTCATTGTTAATCACACTTACTGTGACTCCGAATTTTGGTCCTCACCGTTTCTCATTATGATAACTTTGGCACGTTCATAAGGAGGCGTATCAAGGCTTCACTTGCCAATGATAAACTCAAGCTACCTATATAGTCCTAACAGCTTTGGCATGTTAAGGATTTCCACTTTCACTTGAATTCGTCTAGTATCAAATATACATCTGGCATGGATAAAATTCTATCAACTACACCCTCACTGCTTTGGCACTTTCTCGGATGCAGCCATAGAAAGATACCCATAAACCGTATTGAAAAGATGGACTAAGAAACATGCATCAAATACATGTCACTTTACTATCTTATTTAAGTTGAGATATTCCTCAAGAAAGCTTTGCTCCACATCAAATGCAGAATATAATCTAGATCAACTTCTAAACAGTTCAATTCTACCTTAGAAAATATAATATAACTTAACGATTAAATTTTCGTTACATTTCCTGTTAGAGTAAAACCGAAAAGTCAAGAAATATCTAAATTACATGCATGTGCAAACATCAAAATTGGATTATATATCATATATCAAGCATGACTAATGTATTGGATGAAGGATCATACCTGGTCTGATACCAATTTTGTTAGGATTTTGTCGCGGAAGCTCGCAGTTCGGGTGAAATCATAATTTTAAAACTTTTTAAATTACCGAATGAATTATTCAATATCCAATATGAATAATTCATTCATATTTCACCTAAATGTATTTATTCGATATCAAATAATGACATAAATAGTTAAGAAATATCGCGAAACTTTTACGAAAAATATTTTTCCGCAAAATAGCATAAAACGCGTTTTTGACCGAACCAACCACCCAATGCACATGAGGGCTGCCCGGGTCAGCTCCAACAGTACTAGGCAGTTCATGGGCTACCCAAACAGTGAATAATTCACTGTTTGGGTAGCCGTCACCCGGTTGGCTCAAAAGTCACTCAGTAACACTATTTTTCGCTGTTTTCACATATTTCAACTCCAAAAAAATTTTCGGCAATTTTTCTAACACCCAAAACACATCCAATATATTTATATGACATCATTTTCTTCACAATAAACCCCGTTTTTCTAGATCTGATTTTATAACAAAAATAATCAATTTTTCATGCTTTAATCCAATTTTTTTCAACATAATCAAATTAATCACAACACCAATCCAGGCCACCACAATTGAAGCACCCAAGAATAATTCTAGGCATTATATGAGTGGTCATAACACTTTAGAATGACAATATATCATCAAATGATCAAATTGAATAAATATTACAATAATATCATTCAATATCACTTCACACATGCACCAAGCCTTCAATCCCATCATCCAATTCAAAAAGCCCCAAATTCTTAAAAAAAAAAAGAAACCCTAGATTCTCACTAGATCATCAAGAAACAAGAAACATGCTTTCTAAGCTTTGGGATGTATAGATTACCTTTAATTCTTCTAATTTCTTAAGTATTTTTCCTTGATTTTCTTCATTTTCATCTTGAATCATCAAGCAAAGTTTGAGTGCCTTTTTGAAATGGAGGTTTTGGCTATAGTAAGCAAGCCAAGAAGAAAAGAAAAAAAATTTCTTTAAAAAAACCAAGTTGCCAAAAAACCATAACATGCTAATGATGCATGTTTGAATGCTTAAAGATGTCACGCAACACACAAATAGATTTCATAGTTATACCACGAAAATCGGGCTGTTATTAAAATATGTAATTAATATATTTGTTCGAAATACCTCATCAAATATCAAAAATATTATTTTTTTTCTATGTTAATTAGCTATAATTTCTCGAAACTTAATTGAAAAATAATAATAACCAGTAAAAGAAAATAACAAAACGAATTCTAATCGAATAAACAGATCCATGAGCTCAAATTCGTATTTGATTCGTTTAATAAACGAATCAAATCGAATTGATCCATTTATTAATGAATCCATTTTTTTCAAACCCGTATCGCTTTAAAGAAAATCGAATCGAATCGAACGAATAAACGAATCCTGACCCAAATTGTCACCCCTACTATTGGATCCAAATTTTGAAGTACTAAACAATAACAATACTCTTGTTCTACTTCTATAATTGTTCAACACTACTCTTTTTCTATAATTATAATCTCCATCTGATAAGCATAATCCCCGATGCTACTAAAACTGTTTGATGATAATGTTAATTAAGCTAAGAATAATTTGATTAAGGCATGATTAATATAGAACCATGGATTTATCTCCTAAACTTAGTTTGATTAACTATCACTGTGCTTTGCTTTTGTGGTCACCCGATTATATAAGATGAGGATTGATGTCTAATGTTGAAGTATCACACATATTTGCCAAATCTTAAGCAATTAAAGACACACAAATAAACAAAATAAATTAACTATAATCATGTATTTAAATATGAGATGTTGATTCTCTTAGAATATTAATGGAGGGTTTTGACCCAAAAATTTAAAGTTGATATTTTATTAAAACTGTACAATTCTATATTAATATACACACTCTATTAAAACTCTACAATTCTGTATTAATAAATACACACAAATTATTATTATGTTCATGTCGGCTCTCTTAATCCTCAGGATGTCCACTTATGTAAGTGGTTCGTTCACATTCATTGTTATACATCTTTGAGTTGTTAATTTGTTGATGGTGTTTTTAGGCACTATAGTATTTAAAACAGCACGACAGGGACAAAATGGTAACTTTCTTCTTGGTCAAAATCATTAAAATGCCGACCCGGTCACATGAGTATTATAAACTGTAAGAGACCAAACACTTTTATCAATAACCGAACACTTTGGATCAGCGACCGGGAATTAATAAGATCGGCAGAAGCATTCACAGCTCGAAGGACTATGATGACCGACCATGTAAATACCGACCATATGGCAGAACGTGCTCCAGAAGAGGAGGAATCCTATTTCTACGGATAGGGTGGCAAGTTGTCCTATTTCCATGGGGCAAACCGATGAATTAGTGTCCTAGTAGGATAAAAGAAGTAAATGTAGTTTTGACTATGAATCCTTATGGGAAAGGGGAACTCTTTCAAACTAGGAATCTTTGTAACAAAAGGAGTCTGATTTCTTCACTATTATAAATAGAATGGTAGAGTATACGATTGAGGGCATGAACATCAGAATCAAGATCAAGAGCAAGAGAAGCATCAGAATCATTATCAATCTCATTGTGATTAGATTTGTAAACACAAGAACAGATCTGAGAAGCATATTTCAGTAATAAAAGTATCATCCTTTTTGTGCCCGTGGACGTAGGTAGGATCAAAATCCACCGAACCACGTTAAATCTCCTTGTTTGATTGGCGCATTACCTACCTTCTGCTAAATTTGCTTTTGGTTCCCCCATAAACCAAACAAATTCACTATTGAGGGAGGATTATCCTGGGGTAATATTCCTATATTGCCCAGAGACCAAAATCCGCCGTCAACAGTTGGCGCCGTCTGTGGGGAACTTAACAATAAGCAGTTCGCGTAGTAAGACGATGGCAGAAGACGGAAATCACCAATCTTCAGGGAAGTCAACTACGAATTGGATGGAGAAGATAGAAGAAAGCATGAGGAGAGACAGTGAGGAAAATCAAGCCTTTCTAAAATCCATGATGGACCGACTAGAGAGAATGGCAGGGATAAACAACGAGAAACTTGAAACAGGAACCAGTCGGAGGAAAAGCGAAATAGCGGGAGGAAAAAGGGCAACAGATTCCAAAAATGTAAGTAAAACCTCTTGTCTTAAGTTGACATTTGATTATGCTTGTTTGTTATGGCCCGCACAATGGTTTTGATATTTGTTTTATGGCTCGGGTCTGCTCTTGTACCGCCAAGACCGATGTTTCTTTCCGGCTCGGGTCTGCTCTTGTACCGCTGAGACAGATGTTTTTTTCCGGCTCGGGTCTTCTCTTGTATCGCCGAGACCGATGTCTCTTTTCGGCTCGGGTCTGCTCTTGTACCGCCGAGACCGATGTCTCTTTTCGGCTCGGGTTTGCTCTTGTACCGTCGAGACCGATGTCTTTTTCCGGCTCGGGTCTGCTCTTGTACCGCTGAGACCGATGTCTCTTTCTGGCTCGGGTCTGCTCTTGTACTGCCGAGACCGATGTTTCTTTCTGGCTCGGGTCTGCTCTTGTACCGTCGAGACCGATGTTTCTTTCCGGCTCGGGTCTGCTCTTGTACCGCCGAGACCGATGTTTCTTTCCGGCTCGGGTCTGCTCTTGTACCGCCGAGACCGATGTTTCTTTCCGGCTCGGGTCTGCTCTTGTACCGCCGAGACTGATGTCTCTTTCCGGCTCGGGTCTGCTCTTGTACCGCTGAGACCGATGTCTCTTTCCGGCTCGGGTCTGCTCTTGTACCGTCGAGGTCGATGTTTATTTCAGCTCGGGGTCGGGTTACGTCCCACCGAGTCGGCTTCTTTGGACTGGGGATGTAACATTCCCCCAGAGCCAAGTCTTTCTTTCAGCTCAGGGTCGGGTGACGTCCCACCGAGTCGACTTCTTTGGACTGGAGATGTAACATTCCCCCAGAGCCAAGTCTTTCTTTTAGCTCGGGGTCGGGTCATGTCCCACCGAGTCGGCTTCTTTGGACTGGGGATATAACATTCCTCCAGAGCCAAGTCTTTCTTTCAGCTCGGGGTCGGCTGACGTCCCACCGAGTCGACTTCTTTGGACTGAGGATGTAACATTCCCCCAGAGCCAAGTCTTTCTTTTAGCTCGGGGTCGGGTCACGTCCCACCGAGTCGGCTTCTTTGGACTGGGGATGTAACATTCCCCCAGAGCCAAGTCTTTCTTTCAGCTCGGGGTCGGGTTACGTCCCATCGAGTCTGCTTCTTTGGACGGGGATGTAACATTCCCCCAGAGCCAAGTCTTTCTTTTAGCTCGGGGTCGGGTTTCAGCTCGGGGTCGGGTCACGTCCCACCGAGTCGGCTTCTTTGGACTGGGGATGTAACATTCCCCCAGAGCCATCTTTCTTCAGCTCGGGGTCGGGATACGTCCCACCGAGAGACTTATCATCGGCATGGGATCTGAGGATCTCCCCCATGGTCGGCCTTCTATTGGTCTGGAGAGGTGACATTCCCCCAGAGCCAAATGTTCTTCTCAGCTCGGGGCGGGTTACGTCCCACCGAGTCGATCGTCATCAGCATAAGGGCAAAGCATTTTCTCCACAGGCAGATATCGGGATCCTCGTTGACTGAGCACATGAAGGTGGCAGGAAGGACCAGATTTGTAACCAAAACATTTTTTTTGCGGTTCTTGGAGTGACCACCGACGGATTCATCGGCACACCATCTTTTTTTATAGTTCCCGGCATCAACTCGCAAACGCGTTGTTACTGAGAACTAGGGGATAGATGGATGGTGTTTTTTTAGGCACTATAGTATTTAAAACAGCACGACAGAGACAAAAGGGTAACTTTCTTCTTGGTCAAAATCATTAAAATGCCGATCCGGTCACATGAGTATTATAAACAGTATGAGACCAAACACTTTTATCAATAACCGACCACTTTGGATCAGCGACCAGGCATTAATAAGATCGACAGAAGCATTCACAGCTCGAAGGACCATGATGACCGACCATGTCAATACCGACCATATGGCAGAACGTACTCCAGAAGAGGAGGAATCCTATTTCTACGGATAGGGTGGCAAGTTGTCCTATTTCCATGGGGCAAACTGATGAATTAGTGTCCTAGTAGGATAAAAGAAGTAAAGGTAGTTTTGACTATGAATCCTTAGGGAAAGGGGAACTGTTTCAAACTAGGATCTTTGTAACAAAAGGAGTCTGATTTCTTCACTATTATAAATAGGAGGGTAGAGTGTGTGTATCGGGGCATCGAAAATCAGAGTCGATCTCAGGATCATCAAGATCATTGTTGAGAGACTTGTAAACACAAGAGACGCAAGTTTCAGTAATAAAAGAGCAGTTCAGTTTGTGTCCGTGGACATAGGTCGGATCCAAATCCACCGAACCACGTTAAACCTCCTTGTTTGATTGACGCATTATTTACCTTCTGCTAAATTTGCTTTTGGTTCCCCCATAAAACCAAACAAATTCACTATTGAGGGAGGATTATCCTGGGGTAATATTCTCATATTGCCCAGAGACCAAAATCCGCCGTCAACAATTTTATGCTAATAAGTTTTTTAATTTTCTTTAGTAAGTAAAAAAAAAATTGATACTGAATTAAGTCAACCCATACCCATTTACGCTTTTGTTTCAATTTCAGCACCCACAAAACTAAATTAAATTTAATTTTTTTATTCAAATATTTGTTTCACGTGCCCACAGATTTTTTTTTTTAAAAAAAAAAAAAATCTATTCAATTTATATTTTAAATATATTATCGAAATGTTACAATTTCAAATTCCAATTAAGTTGCACTTACAAATAATGTGAACACACAACTTCATGTACTATTCTAAGAAATAACCCAAAAACAAATAACATAAATTATAATATATTCATAAATAATAAGATTAATTTATTACATCTATCTTTTATGATACGAGTCCTGAGCATCGTGCGGGTGGTCATCTACTTCATATAGCTAGTTAAGAAGTTGATTAATATAACCAAACTCTAATTAACTCAATCATAAGTAAAACCTCTTTAAAGTCATATTTTTTTTTTTGAAAAATGGCATTCAATATCCTACTGATTATCATAAAAATATTTTAGTCCCAATAATTTTAAAAATACATGCTTTAATCATTGTCATTAAGAACCAAAATATTGAGTTACTTTTGAGTTATTTCCCATCTTATTAGTATTAAATAATTTGAATATCCAAACTATTCAAGAATATTAAAATAAAAACTTTCAAAATTAAATAAAAAAATTCAAAATTAAATAAAAAATTACTCAATTAATAAAAAAATATTTAACCATAAGAACTAAATTAACCTTGTTTTTTTTTCTAAAAGTGCGTAGACTAAAGCAGTGCTGTAGTCTATTCCTTTATAGAGTAGTATTTTCATATACTATAATATATTTCAACATAAAGACGTTGAAATGTTGTTTACAACTTTGTAAATTAATGAGTGAAATCCTCCTCATATTTAGTGAAACTAATCGAAATTTTTTTATGTTTTAAAATTAAATTAAACTCTTTCATGCTTAAAAATCCTGAATTTTGATATAAAATCCATAATTTCGATTGTAATTTAGGATTCCTAGCCATTTAGTTTTATATTCATGCGATTTTCGTCTCGAATCACAATTAAGATGGAATATGATGAGATTGATTCAAGACAGAATGTCTCGATTATCATTTATATCTCATGTTTTCATTAAGAACCAAAATATATATAATGAAATCCTATGTAAGGGCTTTTGATTAATTTTAAATTATTAATAGGATTTCGTTTAAATTCACCAAACATAAGGGGTTTTGCTTTTTTCCTTGAGTAATATTTTGATTTTGGCTCTTGTAAATTAAATTATAATATTGTTGAATGAAATGAACAATGCTATATTTGTTTAATAAACAATAATTTAAATCATTTTTCAAACAATTATATTAAACAATATTTCAACAAATATATCATTTTCCTTAATGAAATGAACTATAATTGAAATTAGGAATTAGGTAATCTTTTGATTTTGAATCTCGTAAATTAAATTATTTGAACATCGAGTTAATTTACAACAATCTTCAACATATACTTAAATTAGGACCTAATTATATTTATATTTTTGCGTTATAACCTACTTAATTTTATGATTTTTTTATATGATCCTTATCTTTTGGCCTTTCAGTTTTACTGATTTTATATTATAGCAAAACTTTGAAAATGTGACAAAAATAATACATATCATGAATATACATAATTTGGAAATGGGACAAAAATAATTCATATGAAGACTAAATATTCGTACGGGCTAAATTTTAGTTAAGGACCCAAATATCATTATGTCCCAAGCCCATGTGTTGGACAAAGCCCAAACAACACAAAGGTTATCGGTAGCCTTTAGTCTTCACGAGTGGTTTCTCCATATAATCCACGAGCCCATACATCCCGAGGGAAGAAGCTCACGAGGCCTAAGGGCTTGTAAGAGCCCACTTGACTCAAATGGTCTCTAACATACTACATCTGAGCAGTTTATCAGTCAAACACTGGCATATATGTTGGACAAAATGACCCATAACGTCACTATTTGCACAGAACATTGTGTTGTTGTAGCAAATTAACTATGTGACAAGGAAATTGCACTCTCATCATTTGTGATTAGATCACCATAGATATAAAAATGAAGAGAGGTCTCTATGATTAGTTCCTGGACTGAGAATGATATGAGACAGTATCAGTCCCCGAAGGATTAATCATTAAATATCTCTAGCCGGAGTATTATCGAGACTGGACATCGATAATACGGAATAGGCTAGTATTGCACTTGTGTGCGTTGTGAGGGCACAACGGCATAATATATAAGTATAGGATACTTATGCAAGTGCGATAGGAGGTTGTGTTTCACCGATGGTACGGGAAACAGCTTCGCTCTGGATAGACCCCTCGGAATCCCATTGGTATTATGACTATGTGTCTATGGGAGGCCGAAATCAGGGTAGGTGTGTATAGTCTTAACCTGAGGCTTACATCGCTAATACTTACGATAATCGATAGACTTTGGTCTTGGTGGTACAGGGCTTTAACCGGTTCTGCGTACACCACTTCTGGGTTTATCAGAGAGTCGTAGTGTATTGGGTGTGATGTCAAGACGGAAGTATCACTTCAGTCATAGTGGAGATGATGTCACGCAGGATACGGTACTAGTGCTCTTAAGTGTTGCGCAACCAATCGGGATATTGTGACCAGGTCATGAATATCCGATTATAGAGACTATGTTACCAGACATCCGATGTGTGCTTCGGACGGGGTAGACACTTATCCAGCCCCAGCCCTAGCACGTGACTATCCGATACTGGGCCGATACACACAATACAATGGTATACTACGCTTGATACCGATCTTAAATATTCTTAAATGGATATGTCCAGAGAATTGGGTAGACTTGGTGCTTTGCTAGGAGTCGAACTTGTCTCGTAAATCGGTAGAACGTAGTACTTGGTACGTACGTGATTCGGATACTCCGACGACCGTATTTACTGCCAACTTATCCGGGGATCTCATGGGACGCTTTCCGATAATCCACCGATGACGCATAACTCGCACTCTTGAATAATCTGGGATTATAGAGGAGAGAGAAAATTAATATATGATTAATTACGGAGATATTTTATCTAGGATAAAATATCATCTAGAGAGAGATAACGATTAATTGGAAATTAATCGGTAAATTAATATATTCGATATATTAAATGAAATTAGATTTCGACGCGGAATTAAAATTAGATTTTAATTCGGGCGAACGAATTAATTTAGAATTAATTCGTTAGCGACGTGAATAGTGAATTTGCTAGGCATAACCATTTAATTACGACGCGATGGAAAAATCGTTAATTTGGAATTAACGAACCCGAGCCCGAGTGTGATTGCGAGCGCATTCATATTTCGAATTCGAGTGCGGCGACGCAAGTCACATCAAGCGTCAAATCAATCGTCACATCAAGCGTCAAATCAAAAGTCACTTTGAGTGATTGATTGATTGATTGATTGATTGATGGATTGACTTGCATCACATCACTTTAATAAAGTGACATTGAATAGTGATGTGAGTTGTTGGAATAGTGTTTGGAGGGAAAAACATTTACTTTTGGTTTTAATTAATCAATTGTAATTGTTTTAATATATATTTTTGATTGAAAATATATAAAGGCTTTTTGGAAAATGCTTTAGCCAATTTAACACACAATTTCTTCTTTCTCATTTCTCTCCTTCTAGTCACGCCCAAATGGGCAAAATAAACTCACTGGTTTCATACAAAAACCGTGAGCATGAGGGAAGCAAGAGTGGATTTTCATGGTGAAAATCCAAGTGCTAGCACACTTACGAGACTTGCGAAGGTGGTAGGGAGGTTCACCCATGAGGCGGGACTCATCCGACGGAGTTTGGAGCTTCGAAATGAGACCCGAAACTGCCAAACCAGTGAGCATGGACTGCTGCAGTTCACGCCCAAAACAGTGAGCATTTTGGCCTTGATTCGTCTTCAAATCGACTCAACCGACCGATGTAAGTATTCTGCTATCTTCGTTGGTGTATTCACGCATTACTTCATGTCTTGTTTGATCTTGGGACCTAGATTATAACCTATAATGGCATCAAGAGCTAAAGGTTCAAGCATGAAATTGTAGGGCTTAAAATTGGGTATTTTGTATTTGAGCATGATTTAATAAAATTGGATGATTGAGCATGCTTAGTATATGTAATATTGAAGATTGATTTGATCAATTTCAAGAAAAAATGTTTAGAACAATTTTCCCCAAATGTGTTATCTTGGCCGAATGTGTGGATGATTTTTGGATTCTTGGAATTTTTGTTTTTGATTCATTTGATTAGTTGGAATCATTAAGGATAATGTTAATTCGGAACTAATTGGATTGGATTTTGAATTGAACATAAAATCCCCAAATTGATCACCTTGGCCGAATAGGTATCATGCCCTAATGTCTTGGTATCTTTTGATTTTTGAACATTGGATGTATTGGAAATCATTCGGGATAAGGATTTAATATCGATTGTGAAATTAATTGGATTGAATTCGAATCGGATAAAAATCCCTCCCTTGGCCGAGACCTTTAAGCATGTAAATGGGTTTGATTTTTGATTAATTTGTGTTGGACACCAATTGATGAAAATGACCATGATTAATTATGTAAATTCATGTTTTAGAAATGTTGATTTGGGTAATTGATCATGTAATACACTTTGGTAATTAAATTGGGAAAATTAGATTTTTTGAATTTAATTATTTGGGCCTATTTTTGATATTGGGCTTCTAATGTTGTAATTGGGCCTATTGGGCTTGATTTTATCAAGTTGGGTTTAGGCCAAGTGGATTGGATCCAATTGGGCCCAAAACCTTAACCATAAAGCCCAAATGCGACTAATGAACCTTTAAAGTTTAATTGGGCCTAATGGGCCGAGATTGATTTATGGGCTTATGGGGTAAATCCCGGATTGGACTTTGGTTATCGGTTTGACCCGAGTTGACCAAAAGTCCACGCCTTAAGAAATCAATTAAAATCCCATTGGACTTTAATTGAATTGACGTTGGACGTTAATCGGTCTTTGAGACGCGTTACGATTAAATTTGGAATTTAAATCGTAAAAGGTTTATTAAATAAATGTGTAATATTTAATTTGGAATTGAATAGTGAATTAGTATTAAATACATGTTAAATTTGATTTAATGATGTAGTTTAATTTAATTCAAGAATTCATACTTTGAGTACTTATTCGCAAAAACGAGTTTGACTCGAGCAAAATCAAATCGTTGTTTGAACATTGGATGATCACTTAATTATCAGATTAATTAATTTGATTAGATTGATTGATAGCATGCTTTTGTGTGAATACGTGGTTGCGAATGAATAATGTATATCGGATGGATATTAGTCGGGTGGGGCAATTTTAGAAATTATTGTAATAAATTCGATTTATTAAATTGGACCTGCGTGTCCAGCCTTATCACCTTCATTCTCTTTGTATTCTCTTCTCACCTATTCCCCTCCATGTATATGAGGTTTCTTTAGAAGTGTAGTGTAACGGGTAGAAGTAATACAAGTGCTAGCTTGAGTGAGAAAGGGAGAGATTTGATCTAGGATCAATGTGTAAAGTATCCATCCGCATATCATTATTATTTATTTTCATACTCGCTTTATTATGTATTTAGAATGCATGTTTAAGGGTGTATGATGATGAGACCTTAACAAAGATAATTAAATTGGTATCCAATTTGCACGCGAAAATCCCTCATTAAATATCATGCGTCTTTTCCTTCCATTGAGTGATTCTTGCTCAAGATCCGAGATTGGCAGGGGTTGTTGGCCAAAGTCAAGCCCTTGTCCGTCGAAGATGTGTTTTAATCACGAGGCTTTGTTCCATATCGGTGTCGTGTCCAAGTTGTGGTTTGTTGGCCAAAGTCAAGACCACTTCTTGTCCATCGACATTGATTACGAAGCTTCCATGTCAATGGGTCCGCGCTTGAATGGGATCACTAGGTTTGTTGTGCCAAAGCCAAGGCCTAGTTGATTCAGAGGAAAAATGTTAGGGTATATATTCGATATATAGGCATATATTAGATATATGTTTGGGACTTGGATGTCCACCTACTGGATCTAGGAGTTGGATGAGATCCAATTGATCTTCGAGATCTACCTAGTTAATTATCATACAATTTGTTGGCCAAAGTCAAGATTGTGTGACATTTAACGGGATCCTAGCCCACTAGGAAACACGGTTTCCCGAGTACTCGACAGAGGGTTAGAGGCTCGACGAAAAATAGTGGGAGGCAAGTATTGAATTTGCAACATTCGTTTGAATACTCGCTAAACGCGCTCATCTATATATTTTACTCGTCATATTAATCAAAAGTATTAGTTGGACTAATATTTTATGTTGTTTTAAAAATATATATAGTTGGACTATATATAAACTCATTCAATATATAGTTGATTTTATAATTGGATTATAGTAATCAATATAATTGAATTAAAATGATAGTTGATTTTATAATTGGATTATAGTAATCAATATTAAAATTATAGTTGATTAAATAATTGGATTATTGTAATCATTATAATAAATAGTACCTTATTAAAATTGATTAAATAGTTGGACTATTAAAATCAAGAAAGTATTTAGTTGCAATTAATAAATTCTTGGAGAATTAATTGACTATTCTAGAGGTGAAAAGTCAAAGTTTGCAATTGGGCGTGTTGCACAAGGTGCACATCGTTTCGATATTCCGAAACCCAAGGCTTGGCCAAAGGTTTGTGAAATATTGAAAAGATAATTAACATATCCCAAAGTGACTACCATTTGGATATGGAAGACACGAAGGAATTAAAGAAAGGGCGAGGCTCTGACTTTACAATATTTGTCAAAGTTATGTTCACTACTAGTATTGAAATTGGATTTTAAATACTTAGTGTGGTACATAAAATATATGTATTGATGTTCAGAATCCGCTATGAGCTGGATACTGACTTCAAGCCGAGATTTCTCTGCGAATCGGAAACGGGACGAAAGTCGCTGTTTCGACCGTAGATACCTAAGTTTAGGAACTACCCTTTGGGTAAGTACTTAAATTAGGAAATGTTATGATGTAACTAGTTTGACTAGAGACATTATTTCTATATCAGTGTTTAATCCGATGCGGATAAAACCTTTATATTCTAGAACACTAAGTGTTTCATTATATAAAGATGATACTGAGATAAATACATTAGATGTAAATAACAGAATTTATATTTTGAATATAAATAAAATCTCAAACATATAAAATGACAAATAAATAGCTCAAATTGATTTGATCAATAAAGACTTATTTGTGGCATTGTTGTCTAGGACACAATTAAACAAGACTCGTATAGCCACACTTTTGAAGAGTGGGTACTAGGACTGATTTGACTATTCAAATAAGGTCTGCGAATCTAGTTTATTAGGTAAAGTACCTAAAATACTATTTACTTGGTAATAGTAAAAGGGCCACCGATCTGTTAGCCCTATTCATGGTGAAGTAAGTGGGCCAATATCTAGCTAGGCTAGATGTGAACATGAATATTTCGTGACCTTAACGGATGTGGCATCACGTTGTGGTTATGTGTTTCTTTTGAAGAACACAGATCGGAAACTTTTGAAGTTTCGACGCGAAGTAAATAAACAGATCGGCTATAGTATTGTTCCGCCACGGTAAGACCGTAATGGAAAATACTTAAGCAGTAAGTTTCATACATACATGAAAGAGTATGGTATTCTTTCAGATGAGGACTCCTCCCGAGACACGTCAGTTAGACGGTGTGTCCGAACCAGAAATCAAATTTTATTGGACATGATAAGGTTTATCACGAGTCGCTCTGAGCTACTGTTTCCTTCAATAGGATATGTATTAACAGTGCAAAACTTATTTAGAATAAGGTTCCATATAAATCTGTTTGACAGATATCATATAGGATATGAACAGGAAAGAAACGGGGTTTCTCATTCCTGATAATTTGGGTATGCCAGGCATAACGTTTGGATGATACCAAACTAAAAGACCCAAATTGGATAAGTGCCAATATAGGTTATCCTAAGGAAACCTTAAGTAGAGTACTTGTAAATCTCACATGAGAACAATGTGATTGTTGCTCACCATGCGGTTTTCCTGAGAGGAATACCGATATGCAGTGGTCAGTGGGAGGATAGTGATACTCGATGAAAATTGGAGTAATACTGTTCTAGGCACGAAGTCCTTAATGGAACACAAATAGTTCATCTATGATGAATCTATACCATTAATCTTCAAATACACAAGAAACTAGTAGATCGGATAGAGTCAGAAAACAACCTAGGGTATGGGTTTCTGATTTCACCCCATAAAGATGTCAATCTTATGGAGGTGTACCAACCGACTACGTTTTGAGGAAGTGATACGAGGTATCGACTCCCTATTATGGCAAAGTGCCATGAATCCGAAATGGATTCCATGTATAACAACTATTTTGGATACTAGTTGTTGTACCACAAGGCATTGTGCCTATTGGTACATTTAACGTCTTCAAGGAAGATATACATGGAAGGCAACATACCAACGTACAAAGCTGGGCTTTTGACGGAAAGGTATCGCTATCAACATTGTGTTAATAACGGTTCAACCTTTTACCTGTTGCCATGGTAAATCCATTTTGAAGATGCTTGTTGATAACTGCGTATTTCATTTATGAAATGTGTCAGTTATAGATCAAAATCGCTTTCCTGAAAAGGAAACCTTTTGAAGGATGTTTACAACATCCTGACGATTTTGTATAACCGACAAACAAGGTTTGCGGGTTATTCGATCCATGTTTGGATTAATGCAAGCATAAGGTTCTTGGAACTGTCGTTTTGAAATAATCATAATGGTTTATGATTTGACTCAAAACGAAATAATTCTTGTGTATATAAGGAGGTTAGTGTGAGAGCGCACTGACAGTTAAATTCCCATATAGCAATTGGTGAAAGCTTGGCTTTCATAGATATTCTTTCAATAGAAATTCTCCGTAGAATTTTGGGGAGTAACAACCTTTATTCAAGGAATAAAGATCTACTAGGATAGATTTGGAGTTGTTAACACTCTCTGGGAAATTGTACATTTAAAATGTACTTGATATGGTGTCTCATACGCTTCGAGCATATGGAGTCACAATCGGGTCAATCCAAGTAACAGTCACTGGATTGAAGTTAAGAACATCTGTTAGTATCGTAGAGAACTAAGATGCTGTCTTAAACTATGGAGAAGGAGAACTTGAAATGACTGGGATCACTGCTGCAAGTTTCCAAACAATTAAATACTACGGTACTATAAAGTTTGAATAACGGGACAGTGAGCTGGAAATCTTCCAAGCAAGATAACTGTTGCCAAACAAACAACAAATTCGGATTTTTGCTGCAGCTGAGGCAGCAAAAGAAGCCATTTGGATCGAAAATAAATCTAATTAGATTAGATATAGTTCTGTTAGCAGCTGAGCTAGGCGTCAGCATAGGCTAAGGAATTAAAGGTCTCATCGACGATCCAGATATATACTTCTATATCATCTGATTCGTTCGTATCATACATCGTGGCGATGTGATGATCGTATAAATTGCATCAAACGATAATCAAGCAAATCCGCTGACGAAAACCTTTCCTCAACAATTTGAGCGAACCATACATAGTTCGGGTGTGGGACACTTGAGTGACTCGCTACGTGCCAAGTGGGAGATTGTTGGACAAAATGACCCATATCGTCACTATTTGCACAGAACATTGTGTTGTTGTAGCAAATTAACTATGTGACAAGGAAATTGCATTCCCATCATTTGTGATTAGATCACCATAGATATATAAATGAAGAGAGGTCCCTATTATTAGTTCCTGGACTGAGAATGATATGAGACAGTATCAGTCCCCGAAGGATTAATCATTAAATATCCCTAGCCGGAGTATTATCGAGACTGGACATCGATAATACGGAATAGGCTAGTATTGCACAGGATACTTATGCAAGTGCGATAGGAGGTCATGTTTCACCGATTGTACGGGAAACAGCTTCACTCTGGATAGACCCCTCGGAATCCCATTGGTATTATGACTATGTGTCTATGGGAGGCCGAAATCAAGGTAGGTGTGTATAGTCTTAACCTGAGGCTTACATCGCTAATACTTACGATAATCGATAGACTTTGGTCTTGGTGGTACATGGCTTTAACCGGTTCTGCGTACACCACTTCTGGGTTTATCAGAGAGTCGTAGTGTATTGGGTGTGATGTCAAGAAGGAAGTATCACTTCAGTCATAGTAGAGATGATGTCACGCAGGATACGGTACTAGTGCTCTTAAGTGTTGCGCAACCAATCGAGATATTGTGATCAAGTCAAGAATATCCGATTATAGAGACTATATTACCAGACATCCGATGTGTGCTTCGGACGGGGTAGACACTTATCCAGCCCCAGCCCTAGCATGTGACTATCCGATACTGGGCCGATACACACAATACAATGGTATACTACGCTTGATACAGATCTTAAATATTCTTAAATGGATATGTCCGGAGAATTGGGTAGACTTGGTGCTTTGCTAGGAGTCGAACTTGTCTCGTAAATCGGTAGAACGTAGTACTTGGTACGTACGTGATTCGGATACTCAGACGACCGTATTTACTGCCAACTTATCGGGGATCTCATGGGTCGCTTCCCGATAATCCACCGATGATGCATAACTCGCACTCTTGAATAATCTGGGATTATATAGAGGATAGAGAAAATTAATCTAGGATTAATTACGGAGATATTTTATCTAGGATAAAATATCGTCTAGAGAGAGATAACGATTAATTTGGAATTAATCGGTAAATTAATATATTCGATATATTAAATGAAATTAGATTTCGACGCGAAATTAAAATTAGATTTTAATTCGGGCGAACGAATTAATTTAGAATTAATTCGTTAGCGACGTGAATAGTGAATTCGCTAGGCGTAATCATTTAATTACGACGCGACGGAAAAATCGTTAATTTGGAATTAACGAACCCGAGCCCGAGTGTGATTACGAGCGCATTCGTATTTCGAATTCGAGTGCGGCGACGCAAGTCACATCAAGCGTCAAATCAAAAGTCACTTTGAGTGATTGATTGATTGATTGATTGATTGATGGATTGATGGATTGACTTGCATCACATTACTTTAATAAAGTGACATTGAATAGTGATGTGAGTTGTTGGAATAGTGTTTGGAGGGAAAAGCATTTACTTTTGGTTTTAATTAATCAATTGTAATTGTTTTAATATATATTTTTGATTGAAAATATATAAAGGATTTTTGGAAAATGCTTTAGCCAATTTAACACACAATTTCTTCTCTCTCATTTCTCTCCTTCTAGTCACGCCCAAATGGGCAAATAAACTCACTGGTTTCATGCAAAAACCGTGAGCATGAGGGAAGCAAGAGTGGATTTTCATGGTGAAAATCCAAGTGCTAGCACACTTACGAGACTTGCGAAGGTGGTAGGGAGGTTCACCCATGAGGCGGGACTCATCCGACGGAGTTTGGAGCTTCGAAATGAGACCCGAAACTGCCAAACCAGTGAGCATGGACTGCTGCAGTTCACGCCCAAAACAGTGAGCATTTTGGCCTTGATTCGTCTTCAAATCGACTCAACCGACCGATGTAAGTATTCCACTATCTTCGTTGGTGTATTCACGCATTACTTCATGTCTTGTTTGATCTTGGGACTTAGATTATAACCAACAATATATTATGTAATATCCCAATAGACATGGTCCACCAGTCCACACACAACTAGTTCATTCTTAAGTAAGTGAAAATTCAATTTTAAACAAAGGTTCTGACCCATGCGGAATAACAAGCAATAAACAGGACAAGTCCTAATTACAGCTACTATGGAATTGAAACAAGCAATTACCAAATCAACCAACAATAATAAAATCCACAATATTAATTTAAAGTGAAATATAAATTGCGGAAAATAAATCAATCACACAAAATTCAACACAATAATTTTGGTGACGAAGTGGAAAACTCTTGCGAGTAAAAAACCACTCCGGGTATAGGCTACCACCAGAATCCACTATATAGAGAAAAACTTATAGCGATGGTCAAGACCTATGGTGGCAACTCCACCGACTCAAGTACCTCAATACTGTAAAAACTCAAGGAACTCCTCAAGCCCGCGACCCAAGGATTTCTTCAGAACCTCTGAAGTCTCTGAGCAGATTATATCACCAATGACGCCGGAACTCCGACTACCAAACTTCCTCCTAAAGAACTCTAAAGGTTAGGGAATTTGGGTTAAGTTCTGTTGAAGGTTTAACAAATAAGGATTCACACCTTTAACAAAGAAGACAGGAAGATGAAAAGAGTCTTCAAGATGGAATCAATGAGAGTTGGAAGCTTTGAGAGATTTGGCTCAAGGGAAAAAGGTTTCATCTCTTTCAACTAATGGGGAATGGCGGCTAAGTGTTATATTTATAGGTAGGGTGAAAACTTAGGGTTTTGCAGGCCAAAATCGCGTTCAGATCGCAGTCGCGTTCGAACGCTTACTAGAAACCTACTCGAACGCGCCCTTTTTATGAAGGCTCGTTCGAACGCCAATCGAACGCACAACGAACGGATGCTCTTTGGAATGATCCCGTTCGAACCCAACAAGAACGTGACTTGAACGTTTGCTCTCTGGAATGCTCCCGTTCGAACCCAATAAAGAATGTGCCACTAACGCCACACGTTCGAACCCATTCACGAACTCAGCACTAACGCCTATCATTCGAACAATGCACCGAACGCACCACGAATGCATGTCTGATGCACAGCAGCCAAAAAACAGTCCAATTGTACAATGATCTTCATGTAGGATTACAACTCAATTGAACTTGTTTTGTCACGGACACAAGCCAATAAAAATGGAACTCACAATCTCCCCCTTTGGTATTCCGTGATAAAACACTACCTAATACAAAGACTACGGTAATAGACCTAAAAAGCAAAATAGTCAACTGTCAACCATCAAAACAGTGACTTATTACAAATGGACTCGATCTAACACCTAACTGTTAGACAGTTATGACCCATAGCGTCACTGCTTGTAAAAGGCATTGTGTTTTTGTACAAAATTAACTATGTATTAATGAAATTGCCTTTTACCGTTTTGTAAATTTATTTACTTTAATATAAATGGTAGAAGTCCATATGATTAGTACCAGATTGAGATGATATGAGACAGTATCAATCCATAAAGGTTTAATCATTAAAAAATCCCTAGTCGTAGTATTATCGAGATTGGACATCGATAATGCGAAATAGACTAGTATTGTAGTTGTGCGCGTTGTGAGGGAATAACGGCATAGTCCTCATATATTTAAGTATTGGATACTTATGCAAGTGCAATAGGAGGTCGTGTTTTACCGATGGTACGGAAAACAGCTTTGCTCTGGATAGACCCTGCGGAATCCCATTGGTAGTATGTATATGTGTCTATGGGAGTCCGCTTCAGGGTAGATGTATTTGGTCTTAACCTAAGACTTGCATCGCTAGTACTTGCGACAATCGATAAACTTTGGTTTTGGTCGTCCAGGGCTTTAACAGGTTCTGTGAACGCCTCTTCTGAGTTTATTGAGAATCGTAGTGTATTGGATATGATGTCAAGACGGAAGTATCACTTCAGACATATGAAGATGATGATCACGCAGGGATTCAGAACTGGTTCTCTATAGTGTTGCAACCATTGGGATAATATGACAAGGTCATGATTATCCGATTCAAAGAGGCTAGTTGCATGATATCCGATATGTGCTTCTTACGGGGCAGACACTTTTTCAGCCCCAGGCCTTGCACGTGACATCTGATACTGGATCGCTATACACGATACTACGGTATACTACGCCTGATATAGATCTTATATTCCAGTAATAATATTTCTGGAGAATTAGGTAGGCATGGCGCTTTGCTAGAAGCCAACTTTGTCTCGTAAATCGGTAAAACGTAGTACAAGGTACGTACGTGTTCGGATAGTCCGACGACCGTATTTACTGCCAACATAATCTCTTGGGTCACTTCCCGAGAATTCATCGATGACGTTTGATTCAAACTTAATCTGGGATTAAAACGGTGAAACTTTATCTAGGATAAAGTACTATTAGAGGAGAGAGAAATATTAATTTGGAATTAATCAATAAAATAATATATTCGATATATTAAATGAAATTGGATTTCAATTCGGAATTTAGAATTAATTCTCGAGCGACGTGAATAGTAATTTGGATTTATTACGAGGCATCGGAAAAAATCGTTGATTTAGAATTATCGAAACCGAGCCCGGAATGTGTTTGTGAAGTTGCGTCGATTTTGAATCGCGTGTGACCGCAAGTCACATCGTAAATCACATCGCAAGTTAAATCACATGTCATTGATGTGTGATGGAAGTCAAACCACTTTATGAAAAGTAACTTTGACTTTTTGAATTTTGACCTTTTGATTTTTGGAGGGAAAATTGGGGGGGGGGAGGGTTTTAACTTCTTGGAAAAGTTAAAAGCTTTTCTTTTCACCTTTTTACCTAGGGTTTTGGTATAAGATACAACATTTCATTTTCTCTCTCCCTAAGACTCTCCCTTGGCCGAAACTAGTGAGAAGGAAACCTATGGTTTTTCTTTTTCAATTTTCAAAGGAAAATCTTGCTAGCACACTTTGGTGGATCAAACAAAGGTGATAGGGAATAGATTCAAGAGCTTGGATCTCATTCTTGGAGCTTGGAGCTTGGAGTTTTTCTTCATCAAAATCATCCTCTTGGCCGAATACAAAAGAAAGCAAAGGAAGGATTTTGCTTGGAGCTTCATCACATCCGATCGTTGTAAGTGTGATTCCGTCACTCTTTCAATTTATTCATTCTTATTTCATGCTTTGTGATGATCTTGGGACATGTTTGAGAAACATTAGAAACCAACAATGGTATCTTGAGCCTTGTTAAAGCATGAAATATATTAGGGTAAAATTTGGAGAAAATCCATGTGAGCATGATTTGAGCAAATTGATTGGTTTAATATGCTTGTATGTTGATATAATGAGATGTGATTGGATCAATTTCAACAAATAATGATTGGATCAAAATTTGGACTTCTCTTCGGCTTGGCCGAATCTATTACCCATGCAAAGGACTTGGTATTTTTTGTTTGTGAGTTCATTGGATGACTTGAAACAGATATGGAATGACGATTAGTGATTCGATCGAATTGAAAAACGAAATCGAAATTATTTCCTTACCTTGGCCGAATGTATTAGGGCATGAAATGGACTTGATTTTTTCATGAAATAATGTTGGACATTAGTTTATGTTAAAAGCATGATTAAATGGTAAATTAATGTTTTTGAAAGATTGATTTAAAAGGGTTAATCATGTATTTACACTTATGTTAATTGGATTTTAAATTTGGAATGTTAAAATTTGATTAATGGGCTTAATTTAAGAATTGGGCTTAAATTTGTTATATTTGGCATAATGGGCTTGGTTGGGCCAAGTTGTTTAGACCAAATTGGATTGGATCCAAATTGGGCCTAAATCATTCCATTAAGTCCAAATGTAACTAAATGGGCTTTAAAGGTTTAATTGGGCCTTATGGGCTTGATATTGGTTTCTTGGCAAATAAGGGTGATTCCTTACTTGAGCTTGGTAATTGGGTTTGACCCACATTGACCAAGGCCCATGCCTTATGAAATCAATTGAAAGCCCATTGGACTTTAATTAAACTTACATTGGATGTTAGTTGGGCTTTGAGACCTAATAAGATTAGATTTGGAATCTAAGTCATAAAAACACATTAAAAGTGTAAATATTTAATTTGGAATTAAATAATATGATTAGTATTGAATACGACTTAAATTGGATTTAACGAGTAGTTCGATATAATTCATGAATTCGTACTTTAAGTACTTATGCGCAAAATCAAACCGTTGTTTGAACATTGGATGATCACATAATTAAAGACTAATTAATTAGATTAGATTGGTTGTATAACATGCCTTGAATGAATATATGTGGATGTGATGAATGAATAGTGTATATCGGATGGATATTAGAAGGGAAATGGTAATTTTGGAAATTATTGTAAATTTGGAATTTTAATTGGACCTGCGTGTCCAGCCTTGTCTCTTATTATCTCTTTGTATTCTCTTCTCACCTAATTCCCCTCATTGCAATGAGGTTTCTATTATTGTAATATAATTGGGTAGAAGTAGAATAGTGCTAGCCTGGGAGTGGAAATAGAGTGATTTGTTCTAGGAACAATATGTTTATATATCCATCCGCATATCGCTATTATTTACTTTTCGCGCCTTATGATGTTTTAGAAGCATGCTTAAGGGTGTATGATGAGACCTTAAAAAAGATAATAAATTGGTTTCTATTTACGCAAAAGAACCCTCAATATAATATTAAGCGTTTTTCCTTCCGTTGAGTGATTCTTACTCAAGATCTAAAATTGGCATTGGCTTGTTGGCCAAAGTCAAGGCATTTGTCAATTGCGGATGTGTTTGAATCATGAAGGTTTTGTTACATATCGGTGTCTTGTCCAAGTTGTGATTTGTTGGCCAAAGTCAAGATCACTTCTTGTCCATCGACATTGATTACGAAACTTTCTATGTCAATGGGTCCCGCTTAACTAGAATCATTAAGCTTGTTGTGCCAAAGCCAAGGCTTAGTTGATTCAGAGGAAAAAGGTTAGGAAAATATGTTTGAGATATTGGCATATATAAAGTATATGTGTTTTTGGACTTGGATGTCCACCTACTGGATCTAGGAGTTGGATTAGATCCAATTGATCTTTGAGATCTACCTAGTTAAATATCATACAGCTTGTTGGCCAAAGTCAAGGTTGTGTGTTATTTAACGGGATCCTAGCCCACTAGGAAACTAGGTTTCCCGAGTACCAAGAGGGTTAGAGATTCACTGAAAAATAGTGGGAGGCTAGTATTGAATTTGCAATTTCATTCAGATACTTAGCTTTACGCGCTTTCAAATAATTTCGTCAAAATTACTTTATTAGTTGGACTAATATATTGTTATTTTTTTTATGTAACAGTTAGACTGTACCCATTATCGTTGACTAGATAGTTGGACTATCGTAGTCAAGATGACAGAAAAAGGAAATGTCTGCGACATTATCATGGGAGAAAATGTATTTAAGGGCACGAACTTTACAGATTGGGAAATGAACCTTAGGATTGTCCTAGGTTCAGAGAGGCTGTTGTATACTTTACAAAGACCTCTTGGGCCTAAGCCCGGACCGGATGAGAAACTTGAGCTGGAGCTTTGGAAGACTCACAGTGATTATTGTGACACAACTCAGTCCATTATGCTTGCTTCGATGACTCAGCATTTCCGTAGACAAAATAGGGACTTGGATCCTTATAATATGTTAGCGAGGTTGCAAGATCTGCATCGCTCTAACAAGAGGATGCAGAGGTACGAGTTAATGAAGAAGCTCTTTCACTCACGCATATCAGAAAGCATGTTTGTTGAGTCCCACGTGGCACAGATGATTGTTGACATTGATGAGTTGGCCAACATGGGGATAGTCTTTGAGGCTGAGATTACTGTGGATATGATCCTACAATCTCTCCCCGATTCCTGGAGACAATCATCATAAATTATAATTTGATGAACAATAATGATACTCTTGGAGAGTTATTGTCAACTCTCAAGGAGGCTGAGAATGAGCTTCAAAAGGGCAACAAGCGCGATGCACTTTGCATCGACATCTCATGCACCTAGGGCTGAGCCCAAGGGAACTGGAGGTGTGAAAAGAAGAAGCATAACAGAAAGGGCAAAGTCAAATCGTCAAAGGCTTCTGGGAAGCCAAGGACAAATCTCAGGATGTTTGCCTACAGTGCGGCAAGCGGTGTCACTGGAAGCGTGACTGCCGCGAGTACAAGGCGCTCCAGAGGAGATAAAAGCGGGCAAGGCACCGGCTTCAGGTATGTTTGTTATTGAAATAAACATGACTACTTCTAGTTTTAAAATTAGATTTTTGATTCTGGTTGTGGTACTCATATATGTACTGATGTGCAGGATCTGCAGATTAGCAGGAGACTGGCTTCAGGGGAGATTGATCTACGCGTTGGAAATGGGGCACCAGTCACCGTTTTGGCCGTTGGCACTTTTATTTTAGAACTGCCCTCGGGGCATGTACTTGAACTTCATGACTGTTATTATGTACCTAGTGTGACTAGGAATATTATTTATGTATCTATGTAACCCAGTGTGGGTATACTTTTTGTATTCAGGAACACTGGGTGTTTGTTTATAAAAATGATGTAGAAATTTGCAATGCAATTGCAAGTAATGGTCTTTATATTATGAATGTAAATCTATCTCCAACATATAACATAACAAACAAAAGGCTCAAAACGAGTAACAAAGAAGAAACTTACATGTGGCACTGTCGTCTAGGACACATAAACAAGACTCGCATATCCGTACTTTCGAAGTGTGGGTACTTGGACGGATTTGATCCTAATTCATATGACGTCTGCGAATCTTGCTTATTAGGCAAAATACCTAAATCACCTTTTAGCGGTAAGGGTGAACGCGCCATCGAACTATTAGCCCTCGTTCATAGTGACGTATGTGGGCCATGTCTAGCCAGGCTAGAGGTGGATATGAATACCTTCGTAACCTTTACGGATGTTGCATCGCGTTATGGTTATGTGTATCTTATGAGACACAAGTCGAAAACTTTGAGAAATTCAAAGAGTTTCGACACGAAGTTGAAAACAGACAGGCAGAGCAAGAGTATTAAGAAATTACGGTCGGACCGTGGTGGTGAATACGTGAGCAACGAGTTTCTTGATTACCTGAAAGAATATGGTATTCTTTCACAGTGGACTCCTCCTGGAACACCGCAATTAAATGGTGTGTCCGAACGGAGAAACCGAACCTTGTTGGACATGGTTAGGTCTATGATGAGTCGCACTGAGCTACCTATTACCTTTTGGGGATATGCATTGAACATTGCAATTCTTATTTTGAATAAGGTTCCGTCAAAATCTGTACAACAGACACCATATGAGATATGGACAAGAAAAAACCAGGTTTCTCATTCCTAAAGATTTGGGGGTGTTGGGCATACGTCAAACGTTTGGAAGGTACCAAACTTGAGCCCAAATCGGATAAATTCCTATTCGTAGGATATCCTAGGGAAACCAAAGGATATTACTTCTATCACCCACGAGAGAACAAAGTATTTGTTGCTCTACATGCGGTTTTCCTTGAGAACTTTTGACTGAGTTGAGAGGTTCAGTTGCGCACCCACGATACAACCTCTTGACCGGTTCACCCGGTTCTGAAAGCGTTTGTCGATGGGTCCGTACCTTAAAGTGTAGTTTCATTCCGTGTAGTTCCGTCGTCACGAGTGAGTCTAGTTCTCAGGGAGAGCTCTCTATTCAATTCAATCAATTCAGTAGAGGAATTCCTAAATGCAGTGATTGGTGGGAAGAAAGTAGAACTCGATGAAAATCAGAGTGATACTATTCCTGGCATAGAATCCTTAACGGAACAAGAACGGTCCATCCGGGTTGAGACTGTACCACAATCTTCTATTACACAAGGACCGCGTAGGTCGGAGAGAGTCAGGAAACTACCTGAGAGGTATGGGTTTCTGATCTCACCTCATGTAGATATTAATCTTATTGAGGATAACGAACCGACTACATATGAGGAAGCGATACAAGATATCGATTCCGCTTTATGGCAAGAAGCCATGAAGTCCGAAATGGATTCCATGTTCACCAACCAAGTTTGGACACTGGTTGATGCACCAGAAGGCGTAAAGCCTATTGGATGCAAATGGATCTTCAAGAAGAAGACCGACATGGAAGGAAACATGCAAATGTACAAAGCTAGGCTTGTAGGGAAGAGGTATCGTCAACGACATGGTGTCGACTATGACGAAACTTTCTCACCCGTTGCCATGATTAAATCCATTCAGATAATGCTTGCTATTGCTGCATATTTCGATTACGAGATAGCAGATGACGTTAAAACTGCTTTCCTTAATGGAAACCTTTTGGAGGATGTTTATATGCAACAGCCTGACGGTTTTATCGTACCTAGACTTGCAAACAAGGTTTGTAAGTTAAATCGGTCCATCTATGGACTGAAGCAAGCATCGCGGTCATGGAACCAACGTTTTGATGAGATCATAAAAGAATATGATTTCATTCAAAACGAAGATGATCCTTGTGTATACAAGAAGGTTAGTGGGAGAGCACTGACTTTTATTGTCCTTTATGTTGACGATGTATTGCTAATAGGCAATGACATTCCCATGCTAACGTCGGTGAAAGCTTGGCTTTCATTGAAATTATCCATGAAAGATATGGGAGAAGTAGCCTTTATTCTGGGAATAAATATCTACTGGGATAGATCTAGAAAGCTACTTGGACTCTCCCAGAGTACGTACATTGACAATGTGTTGAAGAGCTTCAACATGGATCAGTCCTGTTGGATAATATGACCCATAGCGTCACTATTTGCACAGATCATTGTGTTGTTGTAGCAAATTAACTATGTAACAAGGAAATTGCACTCTCATCATTTGTGATTAGATCACCATAGATATATAAATGAAGAGAGTCCCTATGATTAGTTCCTGGATTGAAATGATATGAGACAGTATCAGTCCACGAAGGATTAATCATTAAATATCCCTAGCCGTAGTATTATCGAGACTGGACATCGATAATGCGGAATAGGCTAGTATTGCACTTGTGCGCGTTGTGAGGGCACAACGGCATAGTTCTCATATATATAAGTGTTGGAGACTTATGCAAGTGCGATAGGAGGTCGTGTTTCACCGATGGTACGGGAAACAGCTTCGCTCTGGATAGACCCCTCGGAATCCCATTGGTATTATGACTATGTGTCTATGGGAGGCCGAAGTCAAGGTAGGTGTGTATAGTCTTAACCTGAGACTTACATCGCTAATACTTACGATAATCGATAAACTTTGGTTTTGGTGGTTGGGGACCCTGACCAGGTTCTGTGTGTCTACCACTTCTGGGTTTATCAGAGAGTCGTAGAGTATTGGGTGTGATGTCGAGACGGAAGTATCACTCCAGTCATATTGGAGATGATGTCACGCAGGATACGGTATTAGTGCTCTTAAGTGATGCGCATCCAATCGTGATATTATGACTAGGTCATGAATATCCGATTATAGAGACTAGTTACCAGACATCCGATATGTGTTTCGGACGGGGTAGACACTTATCCAGCCCCAGCCCTAACACGTGACTATCCGATACTGGGCCGATATGCACAATACGATTGTATACTACGCTTGATATAGATAAATATTCTTAAAAGGATATGTCCGGAGAATTGGGTAGACTTGGTACTTTGCTAGGAGTTGACCTTGTCTCGTAAATCGGTAGAACGTAGTACTTGGTACGTACGTGATTCGGTTACACCGACGACCGTATTTATAGCCAATTATCCGGAGATCTCATGGGTCGCTTCCCGATAATCCACCGATGACGCACAACTCGCACTCTTGAATAATCTGGGATTATATAGAAGAGAGAGAAAATAATCTAGGATTAATTACGGAGATATTTTATCTAGGATAAAATATCGTCGAGAGAGAGATAATGATTAATTTGGAATTAATCGATGAATTAATATATTCGATATATTAAACGAAATTAGATTTCGACGCGGAATTAAAATTAGATTTTAATTCGGGCGAACGAATTAATTTAGAATTATTCGTTAGCGATGTGAATAGTGAATTCGCTAGGCGTAATCACTTAATTACGACGCGACGGAAAAATCGTTAATTTAGAATTAACGAACCCGAGCCCGAGTGTGATTGCGAGCGCATTCGTATTTCGAATTCGAGTGCGGCGACGCAAGTCACATCAAGCGTCAAATCTAATGCAAGTCACATCAAGCGTCAAATCAACGTCAAGTCATCATCGCATCAAGCGTCAAATCAAGCGTCACTTTGAGTGATGTGATATTTGATTGATTGATGTGAGTGATTGATTGATGGAAAAGACATGACACTTGACATAAAGTAGATGTGACTTGAGTGATAAGTGAATAGTGTTTTTCTTTAATGGTTTGACTTTTTAAATGCAAATGCAAATGAAATGCAAGGGAAATTAACGATAATTTAACACAAGTATATAAGATATTTTTGTGATGCATTTCATTTGATACAACACAATTTCTTCTCTCTCATTTCTTTCTTTGGTCACGCCCAAATGAAAATTTGGACTGTTTTTGAAGCAAATGCCGTGAGCCATAGGGGAGCAAGGGTGGGTTTTTGTGGCAAAAACTCAAGTGCTAGCACACTTACGAGTCTTGCGAAGGTGGTAGGGAGGTTCACCCATGAGCCGGGATCCGTCGGACGAAGCTCGGAGCTCCGTTTGTCGACTCAAAAATCTGTTACAGAGGACAGTGGACTGCCAGCAGTGGCGCACTTGGCAGTGAGTTTCTTGGTTCGATTCGCCTCCAAATCGACTCAACCGATCGATGTGAGTATTCCGCTACCTCCGTTGGTGTATTCACTCATGTTTTCATGCTTAGATTTGATCTTGGGACCTAATAGAAACTCAACAATGGCATCAAGAGCTATAGTTGCAAGCATGAAATTTTAGGGATTTAAAATTTGGGTAAATGTGATTTGAGCATGATTTGAATGAATTGTTTGTTTGAGTATGTTTATAACATGTTTAATTTCATTTTGGTTGGACTAATTTGACGAAAAATGATTTGGAATTATTTTCCCCAAATTTAATGCCTTGGCCGAATGTTAATTGATTTTTGGGATCTTGGATTTTTTGATTTTTGATTCATTTGAGTAGTTAGAATCGATTAGGTTGATGTTAATTTGAATCGAATTGGATTGGATTTCGAATTGGACAAAAATCCCCAAATCTTTATGTTGGCCGAATGCATGTAATGCCCTAATGTCTTGGATTTTTTGATTGTGTGACATTGGATGTGTGTGAAATCATTTAGGATGGTGATTTGATGTCGATTGTGGGTTCGATTGGATCGAAACCGAATCGGACACAAAATCCCTCTTTTGGCCGAGACTTAAAAGCATGTAAATGGGTTTGATTTTTCATATTGTGTGTTTGACATGTGATAATGAATTTAGCATGATTAATTGGAGTAATATTGTGTTTTAGAAATATTGTTTTAGTCGATTAATCATGTAACGCACTTTAGGTAATTAAATTGCGTAATTGATTAGTGTAATTTAATTATTTAGGCCTTAAATTGGATTTGGGCTTGAATTGTTGTAATTGGGCCTATTGGGCTTGATTTATCAAGTTTGGTTTAGGCCAAATGGATTGGATCCAATTGGGCCTAAAACCTTAACCATAAAGCCCAAATGCGACTTAATGAACCTTTAAAGTTCAATTGGGCCTAATGGGCCAAGATTGATTTATGGGCTTATGGGGTAAATCCCGGATTGGACTTTGGTTATCGGTTTGACCCGAGTTGACCAAAAGTCCACGCCTTAAGAAATCAATCAAAAGCCCATTGGACTTTAATTGAATTGACGTTGGACGTTAATCGGTCTTTGAGACGCGTTACGATTAGATTCAGAATTTAAATCGTAAAAGGTTTATTAAATAAAGTATAATGTTTAATTTGGAATTGAATAGTGAATTAGTTTTAAATACATGTTAAATTAGATTTAATAATGTAGTTTAATTTAATTCATGAATTCGTACTTTAAGTACTTATTCGCAAAAACGAGTTTGACTCGATCAAAATCAAATCGTTGTTTGAACATTGGATGATCACTTAATTATCAGATTAATTAATTTGATTAGATTGATTGATAGCATGCTTATGTGTGTGAATACTTGGTTGTGTTGAATGAATAATGTATATCGGATGGATATTAGATGGGTGGGCAATTTTAGAAATTGTTGTAATAAATTCGATTTATTAAATTGGACCTGCGTGTCCAGCCTTATCACCTTCTTTCTCTTGTATTCTCTTCTCACCTATCCCCTCTATGTATATGAGGTTTCTTTAGAAGTGTAGTAACGGGTAGAAGTAATACTAGTGCTAGCTTGAGTGAGAAAGGGAGAGATTTGATCTAGGATCAATGTGTTAAATATCCATCCGCATATCATTATTATTTTATTTCATACTCGCTTTATTATGTATTTAGAATGCATGTTTAAGGGTGTATGATGATGAGACCTAACAAAGATAATTAAATTGGTAGCCAATTTTCACGCGAAAAACCCTCGTTTTATATTAAGCGATTATCCTTCCGTTGAATGATTCTTGTTCAAGATCTGATTGGCATTGGTTTGTTGGCCAAAGTCAAGACCATGTCAATTAGATGTATTTGAATCATGAGAGTTTTGTTCCACATCGGTGTCTAGTCCAAGTTGTGATTTGTTGGCCAAAGTCAAGATCACTTCTTGTCCAAAGACATTGATTACGAAACTTTCCTTGTCAATGGGTCCCGCTTAACTGGAGTCATTAGGTTTGTTGTGCCAAAGCCAAGGCCTAGATGATTCGGAGGATAAGGTTAGAAAATGTATTAGATACATTGGCATATGTAATATGTTTAGGACTTGGATGTCCACCTAACCGGATCTGGGAATTGGATTGGGTCCAATTGATCTGTGAGATCTACCTGGTTAAGTAGCATACAGCTTGTTGGCCAAAGTCAAGGTTGTATGTTATTACAGGATCCCAGCCCACTAGGAAACGCGGTTTCCCGAGTACTCCACAGAGGGTTAGAGGCTCGACGAAAAATAGTGGGAGGCAAGTATTGAATTTGCAACATTCGTTCAATTACTCGCCATATACGCTCAAACATATATCATTCGTCAATATTTTACGTTGTTTTAAAAATATATATAGTTGGACTATATACAAACTCATTCAATATATAGTTGATTTTATAATTGGATTATAGTAATCAATATAATTGAATTAAAACGATAGTTGATTTTGTAATTGGATTATAGTAATCAATATTAAAATTATAGTTGATTAAATAATTGGATTATTGTAATCATTATAATAAATAGTACCTTATTAAATTGATTAAATAGTTGGACTATTGAAATCAAGAAAGAATTGAAAAAGTTGAATATTTAAAATATATAATCCTTGGATTATGTTTTAAATGATTTATTTTCAATTGGGAATTAATAATAGGTTAATTTATTTGATAAAATAACTTATGACTAAGCCCATAATTAAGCAAATAGTAGAGCATAAAATCTTTGGAAGATTTATGTGATGATGGCTTTAGTGCTTAATTAAAATACTTATAATAAATCTATCTTTAGATTTAAAAGTATTAAAGTTGCAATTAATAATTCTTGGAGAATTAATTGACTATTCTGTGGAGAAAAGTCAAAATTTTGCAATTGGGCATGTAGCACAAGGTGCACATCGTTTCAATATTCCGAAACCCAAGGCTTGGCCAAAGGTTTGTGAAATATTGAAAAGATAATTGACATATCCCAAAGTGACTACTATTTGGATATGGAAGACACGAAGGAATTAAAGAAAGGGCGAGGCTCTAACTTTAAAAATATTTGTCAAAGTTATGATCGCTACTAGTATTGAAATTGGATTTTAAATACTAAAGTGTGTACATAAAATATATGTATTGATGTTCAGAATCCGCTTTGAGCTGGATACTGACTTCAAACCGAGATTTATCTGGGAATTGGAAACGGGACGAAAGTCGCTGTTTCGACCGTAGATACCTAAGTTTAGGAACTACCCTTTGGGTATGTACTTAAATCAGGAAAGTTATGATGTAACTAGTTTGACTAGAGACATTCTCTATATCAGTGTTTAATCCGTTGCGGATAAAACCTTTATATTCTAGAACACTAAAGTGTTTCATTATATAAAGATGATACTGAGATAAATACATTAGATGTAAATAACATAATTTATATTTTGAATATAAATAAAATCTCAAACATATAAAATGACAAATAAATAGCTCAAATTGATTTGATCAATGAGACTTGTTTGTGGCATTGTTGTCTAGGACATAATTAAACGAGACTCGTATATCCACACTTTGAAGAGTGGGTACTAGGACTGATTTGACTATTCAAATAAGGTCTACGAATCTAGTTTATTAGGTTAAATACCTAAAATACTATTTACTTGGTAATAGTAAATTGGCCACCGATCTGTTAGCCCTATTCATGGTGAAGTTAGTGGGCCCATATCTAGCTAGGCTAGATGTGAACATGAATATTTCGTGACCTTAACGGATGTAGCATCACGTTATCGTTATGTGTTTCTTTTGAAGAACACAGATCGGAAACTTTTGAAGTTTCGACACGAAGTATATAAACAGATCGGCTATAGTATTATTCCGCCACGGTTAGACCGTAATGGAAATTACTTAAGCAGTAAGTTTCATACGTACATGAAAGAGTACGGTATTCTTTCATATGAGGACTCATCCCGAGACACGTCAGTTAGACGGTGTGTCCGAACCAAAATCCAAATTTTGTTGGACATGATAAGGTTTATCACGAGTCGCTCTGAGCTACTATTTCCTTCAATGGGACATGTATTAACAGTGCAAAACTTTTTAGAATAAGGTTCCATATAAATCTGTTTGACAAATATCATATAGGATATGAACAGGAAAGAAACGGGGTTTCTCATTCCTGATAATTTGGGTATGCCAGGCATAGCGTTTGGATAATACCAAACTAAGGACCCAAATTGGATAAGTGCCTATATAGGTTATCATAAGGGAAACCTTAAGTATAGTACTTATAAATCCCACATGAGAACAATGTAATTGTTGCTCACCATGCGGTTTTTCCTGAGAGGAATACCGATATGCGGTGGTCAGTGGGAGGATAGTGATACTCGATGAAAATCGGAGTAACACTGTTCAAGGCACGAAGTCCTTAATGGAACAACAAATAGTTCATCTATGATGAATCTATACCATTAATCTTCAAATACACAAGAAACTAGTAGATCGGATAGAGTCAGAAAACAACCTAGGGTATGGGTTTCTGATCTCGCCCCATGAAGATTTCAATCTTATGGAGGTGTACCATCCGACTAAGTTTAGAGGAAGTGATAAGAGGTATCGACTCCCTGTTATGGCAAAGTGCCATTAATCCGAAATGGATTTCATGTATAACAACTATTTTGGATACTAGTTGTTGTACCACAAGGCATTGTGCCTATTGGTACATTAAACGTCTTCAAGGAAGACATACATGGAAGGCAACATACCAACGTACAAAGCTGGGCTTTTGACGGAAAGATATCGTTATCAACATTGTGTTAATAACGGTTCAACCTTTTACCTGTTGCCATGGTAAATCCATTTGGAGATGCTTGATGATAACTGAATATTTCATTTATGAAATGTGTCAGTTACAAATCAAAATCGCTTTCCTGAAAAGGAAACCTTTTTGGAGAATGTTTATAACATTCTGACGATTTTGTATAACCGACAAACAAGGTTTGCGGGTTATTCGATCCATGTTTGGATTGAAACAAGCATAAGATTCTTGGAACTGTCGTTTTGAAATAATCATAATGGTTTATGATTTTGACTCAAAACGAAATAATTCTTGTGTATATAAGGAGGTTAGTGTGGGAGAGCGCACTGATAGTGAAATTCCCATAATGCAATGGTGAAAGCTTGGCTTTCATAGATATTCTTTCAATAGAAAATTCTCCGTGAATTCTGGGGAGTAACAACCTTTATTCAAGGAATAAAGATCTACTGGGATAGATTTGGAGTTTGTTAACACTCTCTGGGAAATCGTACATTTAAAATGTACTTGATATGGTGTCTCATACGCTTCGAGCATATGGAGTCACAATCGGGTTAGTCCAAGTGATAGTCACTGGATTAAAGATTAAGAACATCTGTTAGTATCTTAGAGAACTAAAGATGCTGTCTTAAACTATGGAGAAGGAGAACTTGAAGTGACTGGGATCACCGCTGCAAGTTTCCAAACTATTAAATACTACGGTACTATAAAGTTTGTATAACGGGACAGTGAGCTGGAAATCTTCCAAGCAAGATAACTGTTGCCGAATAAACAACAAATACGGATACGGTTTATTGCTGCAGCTGAGGCAGCAAAAGAAGCCATTTGGATCGAACATAAATCTAATTAGATTAGATATAGTTCTGTTAGCAGCTGAACTAGGCGTCAGCACAGGCTAAGGAATTAAAGGTCTCATCGACGATCCAGATATATACTTCTAAATCATCTGATTCGTTCGGATCATACATCATGGCGATGTGATGATTGTGTAAATCGCGTCAGACGATAATCGGACCAATCCGCTGACGAAAACCTTTTCTCAGCAATTTGAGCGAACCTTACATAGTTCAAGTGTTGGAACACTTGAGTGACTCGCTACGTGCCAAGTGGGAGATTGTTGGATAATATGACCCATAGCGTCACTATTTGCACAGATCATTGTGTTGTTGTAGCAAATTAACTATGTAACAAGGAAATTACACTCTCATCATTTGTGATTAGATCACCATAGATATATAAATGAAGAGAGGTCCCTATGATTAGTTCCTGGATTGAGATGATATGAGACAGTATCAGTCCACGAAGGATTAATCATTAAATATCCCTAGCCGTAGTATTATCGAGACTGGACATCGATAATGCAGAATAGGCTAGTATTGCACTTGTGCGCGTTGTGAGGGCACAACGGCATAGTTCTTATATATATAAGTGTTGGAGACTTATGCAAGTGCGATAGGAGGTCGTGTTTCACCGATGGTACGGGAAACAGCTTCGCTCTGGATAGACCCCTCGGAATCCCATTGGTATTATGACTATGTGTCTATGGGAGGCCGAAGTCAAGGTAGGTGTGTATAGTCTTAACCTGAGACTTGCATCGCTAATACTTACGATAATCGATAAACTTTGGTTTTGGTGGTTGGGGACCCTGACCAGGTTCTGTGTCTACCACTTCTGGGTTTATCAGAGAGTCGTAGAGTATTGGGTGTGATGTCGAGACGGAAGTATCACTCCAGTCATATTGGAGATGATGTCACGCAGGATACGGTATTAGTGCTCTTAAGTGATGCGCATCCAATCGTGATATTATGACTAGGTCATGAATATCCGATTATAGAGACTAGTTACCAGACATCCGATATGTGTTTCGGACGGGGTAGACACTTATCCAGCCCCAGCCCTAACACGTGACTATCCGATACTGGGCCGATATGCACAATACGATTGTATACTACGCTTGATATAGATCTAAATATTCTTAAAAGGATATGTCCGGAGAATTGGGTAGACTTGGTACTTTGCTAGGAGTTGACCTTGTCTCGTAAATCGGTAGAACGTAGTACTTGGTACGTACGTGATTCGGTTACACCGACGACCGTATTTATAGCCAAATTATCCGGAGATCTCATGGGTCGCTTCCCGATAATCCACCGATGACGCACAACTCGCACTCTTGAATAATCTGGGATTATATAGAAGAGAGAGAAAATTAATCTAGGATTAATTACGGAGATATTTTATCTAGGATAAAATATCGTCGAGAGAGAGATAATGATTAATTTGGAATTAATCGATGAATTAATATATTCGATATATTAATGAAATTAGATTTCGACGCGGAATTAAAATTAGATTTTAATTCGGGCGAACGAATTAATTTAGAATTAATTCGTTAGCGATGTGAATAGTGAATTCGCTTGGCGTAATCACTTAATTACGACGCGACGGAAAAATCGTTAATTTAGAATTAATGAACCCGAGCCCGAGTATGATTGCGAGCGCATTCGTATTTCGAATTCGAGTGCGGCGACGCAAGTCACATCAAGCGTCAAATCTAACGCAAGTCACATCAAGCGTCAAATCTAACGTCAAGTCATTCATCGCATCAAGCGTCAAATCAAGCGTCACTTTGAGTGATGTGACATTTGATTGATTGATGTGAGTGATTGATTGATGGAAAAGACATGACACTTGACATAAAGTAGATGTGACTTGAGTGACAAGTGAATAGTGTTTTTCTTTAATGGTTTGACTTTTTAAATGCAAATGCAAATGAAATGCAAGGAAATTAATGATAATTTAACACAAGTATATAAGATATATTTGTGATGCATTTCATTTGATACAACCAAATTTCTTCTCTCTCATTTCTTTCTTCTTGGTCACGCCCAAACCTGAAAATTTGGACTGTTTTTGAAGCAAATGCCGTGAGCCATAGGGGAGCAAGAGTGGGTTTTTGTGGCAAAAACTCAAGTGCTAGCACACTTACGAGTCTTGCGAAGGTGGTAGGGAGGTTCACCCATGAGCCGGGATCCGTCGGACGAAGCTCGGAGCTCCGTTTGTCGACTCAAAAATCTGTTACAGAGGACAGTGGACTGCCAGCAGTGGCGCCACTTGGCAGTGAGTTTCTTGGTTTGATTCGCCTCCAAATCGACTCAACCGATCGATGTGAGTATTCCGCTACCTTCGTTGGTGTATTCACTCATGTTTTCATGCTTAGATTTGATCTTGGGACTTAATAGAAACTCAACAAGTCCAAGAGAGGACTGTTGCCAATGTCACATGGCGTCTATCTATCTAAGGAGATGTGTCCTAAAACTCAAGATGAGAGAGACAACATGAGTCGGATACAGTTCGCCTCGGCAGTCGGATAGATCATGTATGCCATGATATGTACACGACCTGATGTCTCCTATGCTTTGAGCATGTGTAGTCGATGTCAGGCCGATCCAAGTGAAGGTCACTGGATTGCGGTAAAAACATCCTAAAGTATCTTAAACGAACTAAGGATGCTTTCTTAATCTATGGAGATGAAGAACTTGTGGTAACTGGATATACCAATGCAAATTTCCAAACCGACAAAGACGACTATAAGTCGCAATCAGGGTACGTTTTTTGTTTGAATAACGGAGCAGTGAGCTGGAAATCTTCCAAGTAAGATACTGTTGCCGATTCAACAACAGAAGCGGAGTACATTACTGTAGCAGCAGACAGGCAGGAGGCAGTAAGGAGGCAGTTGGATCCGTAAATTCCTAATTGGATTAGGAATAGTTCAGTTAGCAGCTGAGCCCGTTCCATTGTATTGTGACAATAACGGGGCTATAACGCAGGTTAAGGAACCATGGTCTCATCAACGATCCAAACACATTCTTCGACGTTTCCATCTGATACGTGAGATCATACATCGTGGCAATGTGAGGGTCGAGAAGGTCGCATCGGATGACAACATGGCAGATCCGCTGACGAAAGCTATTCCTCAGCATAAGTTTGAGAGACATGTGCATAGTTCAGGTATTAGATGCCTGAGTGACTGGCTATAGGGCCAAGTGGGAGATTGTTGGACAGTTATGACCCATATCGTCACTGCATGTAAAAGGCATTGTGTTTTTGTACAAAATTAACTATGTATTAATGAAATTACCTTTTACTATTTTGTAAATTTATTTACTTTAATATAATAAATGGTAGAAGTCCATATGATTAGTACCGGATTGAGATTTTATACAAAATTAACTATATATTAATGAAATTGCCTTTTACCGTTTTGTAAATTTATTTACTTTAATATAAATGGTAGAAGTCCATATGATTAGTACCAGATTGAGATGATATGAGACAGTATCAATCCATAAAGGTTTAATCATTAAATATCCCTAGTCGTAGTATTATCAAGATTGGACATCGATAATGCGGAATAGACTAGTATTGCAATTGTGCGCGTTGTGAGGGCAAAACGGCATAGTCCTCAAATATTTAAGTATTGGATACTTATGCAAGTGCGATAGGAGGTCGTGTTTTACCGATGGTACGGAAAACAGCTTCGCTCTGGATAGACCCCGCGGAATCCCATTGGTAGTATGTATATGTGTCTATGGGAGTCCGCTTCAGGGTAGATGTATTTGGTTTTAACCTGAGACTTGCATCGCTAGTACTTGCGATAATCGATAAACTTTGGTTTTGGTCATCCAGGGCTTTAACAGGTTCTGTGAACGCCTCTTCTGAGTTTATTGAGAATCGTAGTATATTGGATATGATGTCAAGACGGAAGTATCACTTCAGACATATGGAGATGATGATCACGCAGAGATTCAGAACTGGTTCTCTATAGTGTTGCAATCATCGAGATAATATGACAAGGTCATGATTATCCGATTCAAAGAGACTAGTTACATGATATCCGATATGTGCTTCGTACGGGGCAGACACTTTTTCAGCCTTAGGCCTTGCACGTGACATCTGATACTGGATCGCTATACACGATACTACGGTATACTACGCCTGATATAGATCTTATATTCCAGTAATAATATTTCTGGAGAATTGGGTAGGCATGACGCTTTGCTAGAAGCCAACCTTGTCTCGTAAATCGGTAAAATGTAGTACAAGGTACGTACGTGTTCAGATAGTCCGACGACCGTATTTACTGCCAACATATCCGGAGATCTCTTGGGTCACTTCCCGAGAATTCACCGATGACGTTTGATTCAAACTTAATCTGGGATTAAAACGGAGAAACTTTATCTAGGATAAAGTACTATTAGAGGAGAGAGAAAGATTAATTTGGAATTAATCAATAAAATAATATATTCGATATATTAAACGAAATTGGATTTCAATTCAGAATTAAAATTAGATTTTAATTCGGGCACTTGAATTAATTTAGAATTAATTCTCGAGCGACGTGAATAGTAAATTGGATTTATTTACGAGGCATCGGAAAAAATCATTGATTTAGAATTATCAAAACCGAGCCCGGAATGTGTTTGCGAAGTTGCGTCGATTTTGAATCGCGTGTGACCGCAAGTCACATCGTAAATCACATCGCAAGTCAAATCACATGTCATTGATGTGTGATGGACGTCAAACCACTTTATGAAAAGTAACTTTGACTTTTTGACTTTTGACCTTTTGACTTTTGGAGGGAAAATTGGGGGGGGGGGGGGGAAGGGTTTTAACTTCTTGGAAAAGTTAAAGGCTTTTCTTTTCACCTTTTTACCTAGGGTTTTGGTATAAGATACAACATTTCATTTTCTCTCTCCCTAAGACTCTCCCTTGGCCGAAACTAATGAGAAGGAAACCTAGGGTTTTTCTTTTTCAATTTTCAAAGGCAAATCTTGCTAGCACACTTTGGTGGATCAAACAAAGGTGATAGGGAATAGATTCAAGAGCTTGGATCTCATTCTTGGAGCTTGGAGCTTGGAGTTTTTCTTCATCAAAATCATCCTCTTGGCCGAATACAAAAGAAAGCAAAGGAAAGATTTGCTTGGAGCTTTCATCACATCTAATCGTTGTAAGTGTGATTCCGCCACTCTTTCAATTTATTCATTCTTATTTCATGCTTTGTGATGATCTTGGGACATGTTTGAGAAACATTAGAAACCAACACTAACAAAGCAGTCTTGAAAATAATGACACCACAACAACATACCTGCTACCTGAAACATCCACAAACAACAACATACCGTGAAAAACATTGGGATAATCAAGTAAAACATAAAGCAGGTAAAAATCTCATGCATGTACAAGTAGAAATCTCTCTCCCCCTTAATCCTAACTCCCCTTAAAACGGAGATATCCAAAGAATATTCTACGGCTCCCTCCTATATATTAAGGCTCTCCCCCTTAATATATTATTCTCCCCATTTTTGTCACGAAAGGACAAAGGGTAAAAGAAACAGGAAAAATAACAGGAGAACAGGAGACAACACATGCAAAAGCATAAACAGACAGGATACTCCCCCTCGCTAACAGGTACTCCCCCTCGCTAACAGGCACATACAGTTAGCAAAAAAAAAAACACATATGAAGCAAACTAAAAACTCAGAAAGGTGCACATGAAAGAAGAAGGAAAAAAATTGGTATGCAATAACATGAAGCACACACAGACACATACTGAGATAAATAAAAATCCTGTTAAAAACTGACTGAAATAGTATTTAAGCTGACACAATGATACCCAGTCAGTATTTAGCTGTTTATGACATGAAACAATATGCATCATTTTAAAAGTGGCTAAATACAACACTTATGCATATGACATAAACACCAAAGCATATAAAGCACTTGCGTGGAAAAATAAAGTGCATAACGAATCAAGGCTTAAGACCTTAGCAGGACACGGCCAAAGAAATCCATCTCTAAACAAACCAAGTCCACAAAATAGGTGTTCAAACCCAGCACCACTAGGACCTGAAAATAAGCAACATTGGTTGCATGCTATATTATTTTCCCCATAAATATCATGAGCTCATATTTAAAAACCTTTCGAGTGAATGGTTTTTTCCTTTATCTTTTGAATTTGGCCACATTGGCTCTTTTGCACTTGAGTCTCATTTTTTTTTTAAATATATTTCTTTTTACTTTTGCAAAAAGGGATAGCACAAGGTTAACTAGTCAAAGGTCACACTATTGAGCAAACAAAGTATGGAAGAGATTAGATTGCCATTCCAAAAACTCATACATGCGACCAAGCCTTGACAAAATAAAAATGTGTATGTGAAAGTGCAAGCACAAGATATACCAAAGGTTTTTATCACACACACTCATGTATATAGAGCAACCAAGAAAATAACAGCATATCATACATGCATAATCAAATATCGTACATACCAGGATCACATGCATATGCTATTCATGCTCTAACAAGCCAAATTTTTTTTTTTTTTTTGTCTTTTTCATTTTCTATTTTTTTTTTATATTTTCAGATTTTAACAAATAAAAATAAAGACAAAAACATGCTTGTAAAATATCCAATGGTACGTGGAGTTGTATCCCGAGTGTAGATCATACTACCGTCTATTCGGAATCGGCTATGAAATTTATGTCCGGGTTTCCATCCTATATACCAAGAGACATATAACAAAAACAAGACACACACAACCATATGCTGTGAAAACAAAATAAACGTGCAAAAACATAAAACACACGCACACACATATGCAATGGGAAAATAAAAATGCATCTTTCAAGCAGAGTTACATCGAAGTGCACTCTCAGCATGTCCATCAGGACACGCAGAAGAAGATGGGAATTCATCTTGCTTCCTCACATAAACCTTTCTATGAACCTCTTCCACTTGAGAATTCCTAGTTAGTAAAGAAAGTTTCTCACTAAGAAATTGTGTCTGTTTAGTTAGTGTAGAAACTAGAGAAGCTAGATTTAAAGAATCAAATCTAGGCGACATACTCTTAGGCCTTCTCTTATGTTTGTGCAACATGTAGCATTTAGGCCTAATGTGTCATGCCTTGCCACAGTGATGGAAAACAGGCACAAACCTCGGATGAGAGCGAGGTTTACCCACGACACCTCTAGATCGAGGTTGGGTCACAGGACAAGGAATAAATGGAGGAATAACATGACTACACTCAACAGTTTTATTGCCTAAGTCACGTTTAGCTGCTACAGGCACAACTTTGGAAGAAGAAGCCTTATCACAGTTAGGCTCAGAAATAATTCCTAACATACGGTCCACCTTTTTATTCTCACTCGAAAATACAGACAACTGGGTTCTAGTATCTTCAAGTTCAGTCTCTAAAGCTAGGACCTTATCAATTAGACCCCTATTCCTCTCCTCCAGGTCATCAACCATCAAAAAGCTTTGCTCAAATTTGGCTTGAGCTTCATTTTTTTCTAGCTCAACAGCTTTCAGCCTTTTATTGACCTATATGTTAGTCTTCTTAATAGCTAAACTCTCATTAAACAGTTCAACATAAGCTACCTGAAGACTTTCCTCATCTACAGACTCATCAAGAGAGACTTCTGAATCAGCAACATTAACCACAATCTCTCTCTCACCAGTCACACTAGCAGTAAAGGCAATAAAATTTTTCTTGCCTTTAGGAGACTTATCAGAAGAATAACCACCTTCTGAATCACTAGGAGAGGCAGCCATGGCTTTCTTGCCTTTAGCTCTGAGATATGTAGGGCACTCGGTCGAATATGCCCATAGCATTCACACTCATGGCATTGGACATTACGGAATCTACTACCCCTATCATCTCTAAACTCTTTTCTGCTATGCCTACTCTCTCTAGGCATAACCTCCCTATCCATGTTACTGCTATGGCCACTCTTCTTAAGTTTAAGAAATTTCTTAAACTTCTTTACAAACAAGGCCAAATCATGATCCGTGATGGTATCATCATCACTAAACGAATCATGCACAACTTCCTTAGCAATTTTCATCGTAAACGTTTTTGGCTCTCTATATCCAGGAAACCTTTTCTCATAATCCTGCAGCTTTCCTACGAGTTCATCTAAATTAAGCTGATCGAGGTCATTGCTTTCCTCGATGGCGATGATTTTGGGTAGGAACTTATCAAGTAGGGATCTCAGGATTTTCCTAACTATCCTATTGGTAGGAATAGTCTCACCTAGGTTAAAACTAGAGTTAACAATATCGTTAATCTTAGCATAAAACTCATCAAAGGTCTCATCTTCTTTCATTATGGCGACCTCAAACCTAGTAGCTAAATCCTGGAGTCTATTATTTTTAACAGACAATGTGCCCTCATGCACAGTCTGTAGGATGTCCCAAGCATCCTTGGCTATCTCACACATTGAGATTCTCCTAAACTCAGCAGAACACACAGCACCATGTATGGCATTAACAGCCTTGCTGTTCCTATTGCTAGCATCAAATTCGTCATTGGTCCAAGTCAATTGATCTTTAAGGGAAGATACCTCATCAACAATAACAACGGGAGGTTTCCACCCGTGTTCAACAGTCATCCAGACCCTCTCATCTAAGGACTTAAGGAAGGCTTTCATGTGAACCTTCCAATGTAAACATTCCGTGCCATCAAAAAATGGCGGATAATTCAAGGGTTGACTACGTTCCATAGCTAACGGGTCAAGGATCGAGTTCAGGCTCTGATACCAATTGAAAATTCAATTTTAAACAAAGGTTCTGACCCTATGCGGAATAACAAGCAATAAACAAGACAAGTCCTAATTACAGCTACTATGGAATTGAAACAGACAATTACCAAATCAACCAACAATAATAAAATCCACAATATTAATTTAAAGTAAAATATAAATTACGGAAAATAAATCAATCACACAAAATTCAACACAATAATTTTGGTGACGAAGTGGAAAACTCTTGCGAGTAAAAAACCACTCCGGGTATAGGCTACCACCTGAATCCACTATATAGAGAAAACTTACAGCGATGGTCGAGACCTATGGTGGCAACTCCACCGACTCAAGTACCTCAATACTGCAAGAACTCAAAGAAATCCTCAAGCCCACGACCCACGGTTTTCTTCAGAACCTCTGAAGTCTCTGAGCAGATTATATCACCAATGATGCCGGAACTCCGACTACCAAACTTCCTCCTAAAGAACTCTAAAGGCTTAGGGAATTTGGGTTAAGTTGTGTTGAAGGTTTAACAAATAAGGATTCACACCTTTAACAAAGAAGACAGGAAGATGAAAAGAGTCTTCAAGGTGGAATCAATGAGAGTTGAAAGCTTTGAGAGATTTGGCTCAAGGGAAAAGTGTTTTAGCTCTTTCAACTAATGGGGAATGGCGGCTAAGTGTTATATTTATAGGTAGGGTGAAAACTTAGGGTTTTGTAGGCCAAAATCACGTTCAGATCGCAGTCGCGTTCGAACGCTTACTAGAACGCTACTCGAACGTGCCCTTTTTGTGAAGGCTCATTCGAATGCCAATTGAACGTACAACGAACGGATGCTCTCTGGAATGATCCCGTTTGAACCTAACAAGAACGTGACTTGAACGTTTGCTCTTTGGAATGCTCCCATTTGAACCCAATAAAGAACGAGCCACTAACGCCACACGTTCGAACCCATTCACGAACTCAGCACTAACGCCAATCATTCGAACACTGCACCGAACGCACCACGAATGCATGTCTGATGCACAACAGCCAAAAAATAGTCCAATTGTACAAAGATCTTCATACAGGATTACAACTCAATTGAACTTGTTTTGTCACGGAAACAAGCCAATAAAAATGGAACTCACAGTAAGGAAATTGAGTATCTGGATCGAGACATAATATCTACAAACATGGTGGTATAATCCAAAATATCATAGAGATCACATCTAAAATCGGATAACTCAAAACTCATAGTTCGACTCTGAATCCGATTAAAAGGCTACTTCACGGTCTATAAAAAGAGGGGGTCCAAAGGGAAGATTCATTCAAGTTTTAGCACTCAAACTCGAGTACTCAAAGCTTAGAATACTCCCCACAACACTAGTTTACCGTCCACACAGCTATTAGACTACGAAGTCTAAGGTAGCCATAAACCTTGTCATTCCCCTTCTTTCTGTTTGTCTACCCTACTGACTTGATCATCGGAGTACCTATGACAACCACCACACCAATGGGTAGATACTTTACGCTCATAATTTCTTTATATTGCAGAATCACAGGTGCCCTATTATACAAATCTCGAATGTAAGCCAAAGATGAAATTCAGCGTCCATAATTTGGTGCCCACCGTGGGGCCCTAGTGATTCATAGCAAACAAAGATTCCTCGGTCCATGATCCACATCACACACCTTGATGAGAACTTGTCTGGAACAAGCCAAGCAAACCCACACAAGACTAAAACCGTTCCCAAGAAAGCCAAGACAGTTCAGGAAAAAACTCTAAACCTCTACGAAACAAGCAACAGAAACCTAGAGTGCTAATGGGGCGCCACAAAGGATTATCAGACCTTTAATAATCCAAAACCAGTGAAAATAAATTGATGGTTTCTCAAAATTCATGAATTGATATAATTTTATTGAATAAGAGTTAATCAAAACAGAATCAAAAGTTAGCCTTTTATAAGGAGGCTTCAACCAAAAAGCCTAACCCCAAAAATAGACAAAAAACGAAACTACACACATGCCAAAATGCATGTATCCTAAAACTAACCTAAGCTATCCCCATATGCAAACCCTTACACGTTTAACCTAATTCCTAAACAAAAAATAATAATCTAAAGTAATATGCTTAAAAATAAATAAATGGCTGAATTAAAATAAATGTCAAACCCTAAATAAAAAAATAATTATTATCAAATAACTATAATAAAATAGTTCTAAGTATCTCGTTTCTCCACGGCCTGAATAAGGTTCACCATCATGGGTTGATCCAACTTCAAGCCCATACTCAATGTAGTATAGGTGCGGGAATAGTCAAATATAATCTTCTGTATGAATTCATGCATTGCTTCCTGGATCTTCTTAGCTCAAGACCTCGTGATTGGACATTCTAGAATATACATGATGGTGATTTGTCAGTGTCCATCATGGGTGTATCCTGGGCCTCATTACACCTACTCACATGGGCTCTAACAACGAAAAAATACCAGACCTTGTGGTTGCACCGTTGGCCGCTCTCCAAGAACGGTTGTGCAGGCTAGAGGAGGGGAACTTAACAATATGAAGCACCAACACCAACTTCTAGAAGTAATTGAATCATATTGATTCAACTTCCCAGCCGAGCGAAACATAAAATAGCCCCAACACCCTAATCCTCTAGACTAACTCCTTGGGGGCATTCGATGATGCGATCGATGACTATCCACCACCTAACGACCATCATCAGAGCCATCAAAACGACCACCACACTCATCCCAAAGATCCAACGCAATGAGTCACCTCTATTATATGTAAAAAAATGCAGGAATTCAAAGAAGAAATTATCTCCAGCCTACTACTGGGATAAGGTTACCGGTGAGAAAAAGTCGGGCCAGGACAATTTCAGATACTTCATTTATGGAGACAATTAACTCCAATGAACTCCCACAGAAGTTCAGCCCCCCATATATGAGGCTATATGATAGATCCACGACCCAAATGACCATGTTGTCCACTACAAGTACAGATGATGTCCACGGCCATGGCTCCACACCAATATGAGGCCGGAATGTGCATATGATTCAGAGAAACACTAGCAGGCCTAACCCTCACTTGGTTTATTAACCTATCTTACCTGTCTATCGGGTCATATCAAAAGTTAGTAGACAAATTTGTGGATCACTTTGCAAGTTCCTTTAAACTCAAGAAGTCCACAGATGATCTCAACACGATCCGACAACGGAATGGAGAATCTGTACGAAGCTACGTGGCTCACTTCAATAAGAAAATGATATCGATACCAGATCTCCACTATCCAACTATTGTGGAAGCCTTCGACGAGGTCTAGATTCACTCACAGCTTGCAGATCACAAAGATCAAATTGGGGCCTACCTTGAACCCAAGCTGTGTGCAAATTTGATCAACCTCTTCATGAAGCAACATGAGTGCTTTGCGTGGTTGCACGAAGACATGACCGGAATTGACCCCGAGATGGTGACCCATGAGCTCCACGTGGACCAAGTGTATCCACTGGTAAGACATAAAATGAGGAAATTCACCCCGGAGAGGAACCAAATCATTGATAAGAAGTCCAGAAGCTTCTACAAAATGGGGCCATCAAAGAGGTCCAATATCCCGAGTGGCTTGACAATATTGTGGTGGTCCGAAAGAAGAACAGGAAATGGCACTACAGTCAGGCACGAGTTATTAAGCTTCATGGACGCCTACTCGGGCTACAACCAAATCCTGATGCATCCAAGCAACCAAGAAAAGAGTCACCAACAGAGAATATACTGCTATAAAGTAATGCTATTCGTACTAAAGAACACTGGAGCCAAATACCAACACCTCGTCAGCAAGATATTTTCCCAATAGATATGGAAGATAATGGAATTATACATTGACGACATGTTGGTTAAGTCATTAAAAGATGAGAAACACCTACAGCACCTGAAGCAGACATTCGACATAATGAGAAAATATAACATAAAGTTTAAACTCACTAAGTATGCCTTCGGCGTTGCTTCGGGAAAGTTCCTAGGCTACATGGTCACGTGACGAGGGATAGAAGCCAACCCTGTTCAGATCAAGTCCATTCTTGATATCCCCTCTCCCACGAACCCAAAAAATATCATGGGACTTGCGGGGAGGGTAGCAGTCTTAAATAAGTTCATCTCCAAGACTACGGACACATATTTTTCGTTTTTTTTCACCCTCAAGCTAGCAAAAGACTTTGAATGGACCCTAGTGTGTGAAGATGTTTTGAGCGAACTCAAGCGGTACCCTAAAACCCCACCACTACTTTCCAAGCCGGTCGATAAAGAAAGACTTTATCTTTATTTGGGGGTGTTAGAATGAGTCGTTAGCGCAGCCATGATCCGTGAAGAATAAGGAACTCAACTCCCAGATTACTATGTGATTATAGCCTTACTCGACATGGAGACTCGCTACACTCAGATGGAAAAGCTGGTACTTACCTTGGTAATAGTGGCTGGGAAGGAAGGCCCCACTTCCAAGGGAACCCAATCACAGTCTTCACCACATATCCCATGAGGAGTATACTATACAAATCCAAAATCTCCGGGAGACTAGTCAAGTGGGAAATAGAGCTAAAGGAACATGACATAACTTACCAGTCATGGACTGCCATCAAGTCTCAGGCACTATCAGACTCTGTAGCTGACTTTTTCCCTAGTCTATAGATTCCAGTCGACTTAGAAGTCCAGTGTGTTTAGCGGACATCAACTATGAAACTCGCAGTCGATGGATCGAGAAACAAACGAGGATGGTGCTGGGGAATTGTAATCACTGACACACTCACAAAGTGATTCTTTACTCCTAAGTATAAGGGTGTCGAAGAAATAAAATAACCTGGTAAGTTCGAGATTGATCCACATGAAATAGATTTAGTAAAATAAAATAATAATTCGAGTAAAAATAAAAAAAGACTTGATTGAAGTGATGAACAATTTTAAATTGTACTGTAATAATAAATTAGAATGCTTTTCCTAGGGGATTCATTCTTAATATTTCAAATATAGAGAAATCTTATTTTTATAATATATAAATTGTCATTATTACCCAGTTAATTTACTTCAGGAATTAATTATGTTAAAACATATAAAACCATCCATAAAAATGATGATAATATTTATCTATAGCACGTCTCATTAGGTACTCAATTATGCCAAATATATAAAACCAACTATAAAAACGGTAACAAAACTTGTCAATAATTTATCCAGATTTAATTACTCTCTCATATAATATAGGGTAAAGTATTCACTGTGCCAACCAAGATTTGATTGTCTACAGCGAATCAAGACACCCTCAAAAATTAGAGAAGATTAGATATTAGTTTTCAGATTATAATTCATACATTATATTATAAGTAAGATTAATTTATATTCTTGATATTTAGAGTTTCACCCCTTTGACTAAAAACATATATAATCTTTTTACTGAAAGAAAAAAGAAATTACAAGAAAATAAAACACACAAGACACTTCTTCCAAATTCTTTAAGAGAAAAAAATGAAAGAAACATGAAGAAAATGAGAGGTGAGCACCTCTATTTATAGTAGAAGTGCTCATCTCAATTATTAATTACAATTTTCCAAATCAAATATAAACAATAAACTTTTACTAATTTCATTTTTCATTTTTCATTTTTATTTTTGTTGATCATTTTACAAATATTTTTTACAATCTACCCAAAATGGATTTTGACATCTCAATTTTTTATTTTTTATTTTTTATTTTTTCCTAATAAATAAACTTACATGCAACACGTGTGACTTCTTCATCAATTTAGTCCATGAAAACCTCCGAGCTAGAAAATATTGAAAAATGAAAAGTTGTAGATATTTGAGTCTTCTTTCATCTGGAACTAAATCGCCACAATCCGATATCGGAGTAAAATGTTATGGTAAAAATGCGAAAATTGCTTAAAATTAGAATTTTCGAAATTGTACACTGTTAGAACCCATTTTAAGTTTCTGGCTTCCAAAATCCAAATGTCACGTCCATTTTTCTAATTATGCATCCAAAATATTATTTCACCTACATAAGAAATAAAAATCACAATAAAAATATATGAAACATAAATTTAATTATTATTTCACAAATATGCTAAATTAAGAGGATTAATGAAACTATAAGTATAAAATGATTAATTTTCCTGTTAATAAATATACACTTTTTAGTGTTCATCACACCCTCAACCAGCTTATTACTAGTCCCTAGTAATTTAAGTGAAAACTAAAAAGGTAAATTCTTATCCAAGTTAGTAATTATTTTATTTCTTTCTAAATTATCAAATAAGCAAATTCTCATGTACTTTTTACCATTCTTCCATACACACATAAAACAAAATATCAATCAATTCATTGTGCCCACAGTATTCACATGTCTTGTTGAAAAGATAATAATATTTTTGTCATAAAGTTATGTCAGAACTCATAACCTTTTGATAATGATAGTTTATTTATATACAAATTTTTTTTTTTACAATACATCTTTAATCCTTGTAACGAGCTTTGGGCCAGTGACTCCCAAACCAGTTGCCTTTAGAGCACTAGGTGTTAAAACACTAATACGGACTAAATTGATCGGATATCAGATGTTAAAAAGAAGAAGTTTCTGATTTCCTTAAGCTTTCTCTTTAACTCATATAACGTGTTTTGGGCCAGTGACTCCTAGACCAGTTGGTCTTAGGGAACTAAGTGTTTAAACACAAGTACAGACTTGATTGCTCAAGTTAGAGAGGCTACAAAATCGATCTTATTCACACACATTTTTTCTTTTTAAAAAAACAACTCAAGCTTTACTTTTTTATGCGAACAATCACTGCTTGCTGTTGCAAGATGTCCAATTACTAAGTAAAAGCTTAATTATTATCAATTTTTTAAAACTAACTCAAGTCCTATCGTTTTACGTGAATAATCACTACTTGTTTAGGCAAAATGTCTGGTTAATGATTAAAAGCTAGGTTATTTTTTGAATAAAAATATAAATTTCATTGCCTTTAGGTGATACCTCAAACAAAATAGAAAATTAAATATTATAAAATTTTCACTTACAATCCATGATAATTTGTTACACTGTATGTTGATAATACTTGTCAAATGAGCATAAATATGAAATTTAATCAATGTTATGGAGAATTCATAAATTTAAATGATTCAAAAATAAATTAACAAAAATAACTTGTTAGAAATACATTGAAATGCGTCTCAAGAGCGAAAACTCCTTACACTGCTATCTTTGAACAATAATTCTACTTGGTTAGTCAAAAATTTATTATTGGTTTGTATATATTTTTTTAATAAAAACACAAAATAAATTAACAAAAAATACTTTTTTTTTACACATAAAATACAAAAAAAATAAAAACAACATAAATCTTATATATTTTTTTTAAACAACAACATAAAAATATATAATTTTTTTTTTTACAAAAAGAAAACACTAAAACGAAAACTATCTAGTAAATTATCCCCTCATTCCAACCAAATTGAGACTTTGTCCCTCATATCTGAATAAAAATAATTAGAGTTTAGAAGACATCACCTGCTTAGTGGGGAATTGACAATTAAATCTACAACACTGCTACTAAAAGAAAGGTTACATATTAAAATAATAAAATGAAATGAAAATAGTAAATGATATGTATTGATAGTCGTGATTGTGGCTCACATCTTCATATGCTTTTACGTCCAATAACAGATTGAATGCCCTCTATGGGTCGATGATATGCTTCCCATCCAATTTTCTTATAAATTGACAAACATAGGCTTTTGAAATTCCCGAGAATGTGATGTTGTCTTTGTTTTTCAAATTATGTATGTAAATTGTGAATCAGTTTATCAAATCCATTAAGATACGTCTCAAGAATCAATGATATATTATTTAATGACTCCTTACTCAAGCTATCTCTAATGAGTTGAATTTTTTTCTTTGGGAATATTAGACATCATTCCAAAGAACGACAATGAGTGTTGTACGTCTAACATGTACATTTGTAACAAACACCTAATTATTTAGCTTTTCGTTTCTTAGCATATGTGCTTTTCTCCAAACCAAGTATGTAAAAGATGAATGAATTAAGAAATTTAAAGACTCATATTTTAATCATTTCTTTCGTGAAAGGGTTTAACTTTATTTTGGGTGGTCTATGTGTCCTCATATTATTTATTTTGTGTGTGCATTTTAAAGGATTAATGCCTTTTATATCTTTTAAAGTATATCCAATTCCTTATTTATGTTCTCTCAAAACAAATAACTTACCTTTTTGATCGCTTGTAAGAGAAGAAGAAATCACCGCATGGTAAGTTTGTTTAACTTTAAGAATTGTATATTTCAATCATTCTGAAAAAGTCTTTAATTCCAATTTAGGTATTTTATCATTTTTCTCTTCTTCAAGTGTTCCCAATTCCTCAATATTTTGCTTTTTTACTTCGCCTTTCAATACATGTCAAAAATCAAGTGAAGAAAAATCATTAGAAATATATGAATCTAATTGTGTACTTGATTCAAAAAAATTAGTTGTACAGATTTCCATAGGATCATATTCACTCCCCTAAATATATTCCTCCACAATTGGTTCAATTAGTTCCATGCTCTCGTTTTCATTGTCCCCATTATATGGTTGTTTGCACATGTGGAAAATATTAAACTTCAACATCATATTGCCAAAGAAAAAATTCATTATTTCATTCCTGTAATCTATTAAGGCACTAGCTGTTGCTAAAAATGGACAACCAAGTATTACAAGAATTGGCTTGTAACTATCTGCTACAGGTTGTGTTTCTAAGACAATAAAATTCATATGATAACACATCTTTCGCAAGTTTGCTTTCTCATTTTTCTCCTTTTTAAGTGTTCCCAATTCCTCGATATTTTTCTTCTCTACTTCATCTTTCAGTACATGTGAAGAATCAAGTGAAGAAAAATCATTAGAAATATATAAATCTAATTGCATACTTGATTCAAGAAAATTAGTTGTACAAACTTTTGTAAGATCAAATAAACTCCCCTAAATATATTCCTCTAAAATTGGTTCACTTAGTTTCATGCTCTCGTTTTCATTGTCCTCATTGTATGGTTGTTTGCTCATATGGAAAATATTAAGTTTCAACGTCATATTTCCAAAGAAAAAATTCATGATTTCATTCTTGCAATTAATTAAAGCATTAGCAATTTCTAAAAATAGATGACCAAATACTACAGGAATTGGCTTGTAAATATCTGCTATAGGTTGCGTTTCCAACTATAAAATCCACATGATATATGAATTTATCGACTTGTAATAACACATTTTACATAATTCCTTTTGACACTTTAACTGATCTATCGACAAGTAAAAGAGTAGTTAAAGTTGGTTTCAATTAGCCAATATTAAGTTGTTGGTAAATTAAAAATGAAAGCAAATTGACACTAGCTCTAAGATTAAGCAATGCGTGTTCACTTTTATGATTTTCAATAATACATGAAATAGTTGGACAACTAATGTCTTTATATTTCAAATCATTATCAGTTGAGAGAGTGGAACTACCTGTTCAGCTAGAAAAGTTTTTTTCTTACCAGATGTCTTCTTTTAACGGTGCATAAGTCTTTCAGAAATTTGATATAAGATGATATCTGTTTAATGGAATCTAACAAAGGAATATTGATCTTCACATGTTTGAATATTTCATATATCTTTGGGGAATGGTTCAATTTCTTTGTTTTCAATGCTAGAGGAAATTGAGATGCATGTGACAAATCGTTATCATCAATGATAGGTAATGGTTCACCGACCTATTCCTTACCCTCTGAGGCTGACTTATTTCCAATTTTACGAGGTTCAAGAATAGGTATGTGGATGACCTTACCACTGCAAAGAGTAATAACATATTGACTTGGTCTATGTGTTGACTACCAAAACTACCCTTTTGAGGATTTTGATGACTCCCGGGATTTGGTTGTGGTTGTGCAGGAAATATTCATTTATCATGAATGGTTAATGCAAATGTGATTTTAGTAAAAGTATCTTCAAATAAATCAATATTTGCACATTTTGGTTATCGATAGCTTCATGTTTCTCAATGAATGCATGCAAGGCTTCCTCAAGAGTTTTAGGGGATGGGATATATGATGTATAATTCTGGGAATTTTGAAAATTCTAGTGTACCTGGGTGTAGGATATAAAAATTGGCGACGCTGTTCTAGGCTCGTGACCCAGTCGGGAGTACGAAATAGCCTACGAGAGACTAAACCGGAGAACAAAATGGAGTCGCCACCCAGTGTGAACTGGGACAAAGATTTAAGCGCACTCACCCCTCGTAAGGGAAGACCTCAAACCGTCGGGTTCGGAATGGTCATTTACTTATACCACTTGTAATGAATGGATTTATGCGATAATATAACCGAGTCTACGCAACATATATATTCAAGAATGACCTATATCTAGTTCGCATTCATAAAAATAAATCATATATCTAAGTTTGCATGCTTTAAAAGTAAGTCATCATAACGACAAGCACGCAAGTACATAAACGCATTAAATCAATAAACACGGCAATATAAATAAATAACAACTTAAACATAAACGCAAATTAAATTCCTAATGCCAAAGAAATAACTAATTCATGCGTAAAGAAATAACATACTAATGACTAAATCATGCTTAAAAATAAATAACATACTAACAACTAAATCATGCTCAAACATAAGGTTGGATGAAACAAAATATGTGTGTCTCTTAAGTGGTATGTGGCATTGTATCCCGAGTACAGACCGCACTACCTTCCATTCGGATTCGGCTACGGAATTTACGTCCGGGTTTTCATCCGATATACCGTAAGAGAGGACACATATTTCATTCATCCCATGGCCACAGCATTCACAAATCTATAATATTCATGCGAAGAAATAAAATAAATAGCGGAAAGAAAGTGCGGGAATAAATAAAAAGGGTGCCCTCAGGTCTAACCTCTTAAGTCATCTCTTGGAAGTGCGTTACACGATTGTCGGAAGGGTTGATGCTCCGCAACGTTTCCGATTAATTGGTTCGTCATTTTTCTTCGTTGCCTCGCAGTTTTGGGTTGCTGTTTACTCCATTTCGCTGCTGTTTTCATTGTATTTTCTGGTCACTGTTTACGATTGTTTAAGGGTATCTTGGTTTACTGTTTTGGTGGTTGTTGGGTAATTTTCAAAGCCAGTTTCGGTGGTCAGGGGTTGTGTTTCAGGGGCTATTTCGGTGGTCTCATAGGCTGTGTTTCAGGGGCTGTTTTGGTGGTAAGGGGTTCTGTTTCAGGGGCTGTTTCGGTGGCTTCAGGGGCTGTTTCAGAGGTTTTAGGGACTGTGTTTCAGGGGCTGTTTCAGTGGTCATGAGTTGTGTTCAGGGGCTGTTTTTGGTGGCTTCATGGGTTGTGTTTCAGGGGCTGTTTCGGTGGTCTTAAGGGCAGTTTAGGTGTAAGTCAGGGGCTATTTTTAGGGGCAGTTTGGGCATGAGTCAGGGACAGTTTTCAAGGGTAGTTTGGGCGTGAGTCAGAGGCTATTTTCAAGGGTAATTTGGGCGTGAGTCAGGTGTTGGGTTTCTATAAGGTGTCCCAAGATCATATAAGCATGAAATAAGAATGAATAAATGAAGAAGTATGACGGAATCATACTTACAACGATCGGTTTGTGGATCCGTTGAGCAACAAAAAATGCTCATTCAAGATCTACAAGATTCGGCCAAGGTGAAGAGTGAAGCTCCAAGCTTTGTTCTTTGAATCCAAGCTCCTTGAGTTGGTTTCCCTATCACCTCTTTGTGATTCCTTGAAGGTGCTAGCCTTATGTGATTATTTGCTTCAAATTATCACACAAATTCTTCACAAATTTTGGCAAAAAAAGAAGAAAATGGAGAGCTGTGAAACTGCTTCAGGTTTCGGCCAAGGTGAAGAGGAGAGAAGATGATATTTTTGATTTCAAAATCAATTTATATTTGTGTCAAAATAATTTTCAAACATATACCAAACCCTTGGTTGGTATATGACACAAATCCAACATCATGCTTTGCCTTTGAGTGTTGTACACTCCATCACCAAAACCCATCACATAAAAGTGAATTAAGTGACAAGTGATGTGATGGTTGATGTGACATGTTGGCCCCACTCGATTCCAAATACGAGTGGGCCCGCAAACACTCCCGGGCTCGGGTTCGATAATTCCAAATTAGCGAACTTCCGTCGCGACGTTATTTAAATCGAATTTAAATAAATAATTATGCCTAGTAAAATTACTATTCACATCGCTAACGAATTAATTCTAAATTAACTCGTTTGCCCGAATTAAAATCTAATTTTAATTATGTGTCGAAATCTAATTCCGAATAATATATCAAATATATTATTTTAATGATTAATTCCAAATTAATCTTTCTCTCTCTTCAAATAGTATTTTATCCAAGATAAAGTCTCTCCGTAATTAATCCCAGATTAATTAGGTTCGAATCATACGTCATTGGTGAATCTTCGGGAAGTGACCCAAGAGATCTCTGGATAAGTTGGCAGTAAATACGGTCGTCGGACTATCCGAACACGTACGTACCTCGTACTACGGTTTTACCGATTTACAAGACAAGGTTGGCTTCTAGCAAAGATCCATGTCTACCCAATTCTCCAGAAATATTCTTACTAGAAAATACGATCTTAATCAGGCATAGTATACCGTAGTATAGCGTATTGCGATTCAGTATCGGATCTCACGTGCAAGGCCTGAGGCTGGAATAGTGTCTGCCCCGTACGAAGCACATATCGGATATTAAGCAACTAGTCTCTTTGAATCGGATAATCATGACCTTGTCATATTATCCTGATGGTTGCAACATAATAGAGAACCAGTTCTGAATCCTTGCGTGATCATCATCTCCATATGTCTGAAGTGATACTTCCGTCTTGACATCACATCCAATACACTACGATTCTCAATAAACCCAACAGAGGCGTACACAGAACCTGTTAAAGCCCTGGACGATCAAAACCAAAGTTTACCGATTGTCGCAAGTATTAACGATGCAAGTCTTAGGTTAAGACCAAATACACCTACCATGAAGCGGACTCCTATAGACACATATACATACTACCAATGGGATTCTGCGGGGTCTATCCAGAGCGAAGCTATTTTCCGTACCATCAGTAAAACACAACCTTCTATCGTACTTGCATAAGTATCCTATACTTAAATATATGAGAACTATGCCGTTATGCCATCACAACGCGCAAAGTGCAATACTAGTCTATTCCGCATTATCGATATCCAATCTCGATAATACTACGACTAGAGATATTTAATGATTAAACCTTTATGGATTGATACTTTCTCATATCATCTCAATCCGGAACTAATCATATGGACATTTACCATTTATATATATCAAAGTAAATGAATAATAAAACAGTAAATGGCAATTTCATTATAACATCGTTAATTTTGTATAAAAACAGAATGTCTTTTACAATCAGTGACGCTGTGGGTCATAACTGTCCAACAATCTCCCACTTGGCCTATAGCCAGTCACTCAAGCATCTAATACCTGAACTATGTACATGTCGCTCAAACTTTTACTGAGGAATCGCTTTCGTCAACGGATCTGCCATGTTGTCATCTGATGCGACCTTCACATCGCCACGATATATGATCTCACGTATCAGATGGAAACGTCGAAGAACATGCTTGGATCGTTGATGAGACCGCGGTTCCTTAGTCTACGCTATAGCCCCGTTATTGTCCTAATCCAATTAGGAATTTTCGGATCCAAATTGCTTCCTTTGCCTGCTTCAGCTGCAGCAATGTACTCCGCTTCAGTTGTTGAATCGACAACAGTCTCTTGCTTGGAAGATTTCCAGCTCACTGCTCCGTTATTCAAACAAAATATATACCCTGATTGTGACTTACAATCGTCTTTATCGGTTTGGAAACTTGCATCGGTATACCCAGTTACCTCAAGTTCTCCATCTCCATAGATTAAGAAAGCATCCTTAGTTTGTCTAAGATATTTAGGATATTCTTAACTGCCATCCAGTGACCTTCACCTGGATCGGCCTGATAGCGACTACACAAGCTTAAAGCATATGAGACATCAGGTAGCGTACATATCATGGCATACATGATCGATCCGAATTCCGAGGCGAACGATATCTGATTCATGTTGTCTATCTCATCTTGATTTTTAGGACACATCTCCTTAGATAGATAGACGCCATGTGACATTGGCAATAGTCCTCTCTTGGACTGATCCATGTTGAATCTCTTCAACACTTTGTCAATATACGTACTCTGGGAGAGTCCAACCAGCTTTCTAGATCTATCCCGGTAGATCTTTATTCCCAGAATAAAGGATGCTTCTCCCAGATATTTCATGGAGAATTTCAATGAAAGCCAAGCTTTCACCGAGTTAACATGGGAATGTCATTACCTATTAGCAATACATCGTCAACATAAAGGACAATAAAATTCAGTGCTCTCCCACTAACCTTCTTGTATACACAAGGATCATCTTCGTTTTGAATGAAATCATATTCTTTTATGATCTCATCAAAACGTTGGTTCCATGTCCGCGATGCTTGCTTCAGTCCATAGATGGACCGATTTAACTTACAAACTTTGTTTGCAAGTCTAGGTATGATAAAACCGTCAGGCTGTTGCATATAAAAATCCTCCAAAAGGTTTCTGTTAAGGAAAGCAGGTTTAACGTCCATCTGCCATATCTCATAATCGAAATATGCAGCAATTGCAAGCATTATCCGAATGGATTTAATCATGGCAACATAAGAGAAAGTTTCATCGTAATCGAAACCATGTCGTTGACGATACCCCTTCGCTACAAGCCTAGCTTTGTACGTTTGTACGTTGCCATCCATGTCAGTCTTCTTCTTGAAGACCCATTTGCATCCAATAGGCTTTACGCCTTATGGTGCATCAACCAGTATCCAAACTTGGTTGGCGTACATGGAATCCATCTCGGACTTCATGGCTTCTTGCCATAAAGTGGAATCGATATCTTGTATCGCTTCCTCATACATAGCCGGTTCGTTATCCTCAATGAGATTAATATCCACATGAGGTGAGATTAGAAATCCATACCTCTCAGGTTATTTCCTAACTCTCTCCGACCTACACGGTCCTTGTGTAATAGAAGATTGTGGTACAGTCTCATCACGGATGGACTGATCTTGTTCTGTTGAGGATTCTATATCAGGAACAGTATCACTACGATTTTCATCAAGTTCTACTTTCCTCCCACTAACCACTGCATTTAGGAATTCCTTCTCAAGGAAAACCGCATGTAAAGCAACAAATACTTTGTTCTCTCGTGGGTGATAGAAGTAATATCCTTTGGTTTCCCTAGGATATCCTACGAAAAGGCATTTATCCGATTTGGGTTCAAGTTTGGTACCTTCCAAACGCTTGACTTATGCCCAGCATCCCCAAATCTTCAGGAACGAGAAACCCGGTTTCTTTCATGTCCATATCTCATACGGAGTCTGTTGAACAGACTTTGACGGAACCTTATTCAAAATAAGAATTGCACTGTTTAATGCATATCCCCAAAAGGAAATAGGTAGCTCAATGCGACTCATCATAGACCTTACCGTGTCCAACAAAGTACGGTTTCTTCGTTCGGACACACCGTTTAATTACGGTGTTCCAGGAAGAGTCCATTGTGAAAGAATACCATATTCTTTCAAGTAATCTAGAAGCTCATTGCTTAAGTATTCACCACCACGGTCCGACCGTAATGTCTTAATACTCTTACCTGTCTGTTTTTCAACTTCGTGTCGAAACTCTTTGAATTTCTCAAAAGTTTCCGACTTGTGTCTTATAAGATACACATAACCATAACGCGATGCATCATCCGTAAAGGTTACGAAGTATTCATATCCACCTCTAGCCTGGCTAGACATGGGCCCACATACGTCACTATAGACGAGGGCTAACAGTTCGGTGGCGCGTGCACCCTTACCGCTAAAAGGTGTTTTAGGCATTTTACCTAATAAGCAAGATTCGCAGACGTCATATGAATTTGGATCAAATCCGTCCAAGTACCCACTCTTCGAAAGAATGGATATGCGAGTCTTGTTTATGTGTCCCAGACGACAGTGCCATATATAAGTTTCATCTTGTTACTCATTTTGAGCCTTTTGTTTGTTATATTATATGTTGGAGATAAATTTATATTCAAAATATAAAGACCATTATTTGCAACAACAGTGCAAATTTCTACATCATTTTTATATAAATAACACCCAGTGTTTCTAAATACAAAAGTATACCCACATTGGGTTAACATAGATACAGAAATAATATTCCTAGTCATTAATAACAGTTATTAAGTTCAAGTACATGCCCCGAGGGCAGTTCCAAAACAAAAGTGCCCACGACAAAACAGCAACAGGTGTCCCGTTTACAACACGCAGATCAATCTCCTCTGAAGCCAGTTTCCTGCTAATTTGCAGATCCTGCACATCAGTACATATATGAGTACCACAACCAGAATCAAAAATCCAATTTTTAAAACTAGAAGTAGCCATGTTTATTTCAATAAGAAACATACCTGAGGCCGGTGCCTTGCCTGCCTTTATCTTCTTCTGGAGCGCCTTATACTCGCGGCAGTCACGCTTCCAGTGACCCCGCTTGCCGCACTGGAGGCAAACATCCTGAGATTTGTCCTTAGGCTTCCCAAAAGCCTTTGACGATTTGGCCTTGCCCTTTCTTTTATGATTCTTCTTCTTCCACCTCCAGTTGCCTTGGGCCCAGCCCTTGGTGTCTGAGATGTCGAAGTAAAGTGCGCCTCGCGCTTGTTGCCCTTGAGAAGCTCCTTCTCAGCTTCTTTGAGAGTAGACAATAACTCTCCAAGAGTATCATCAGTGTTAATCAAATTGTAGTTTATGATGAACAGACTCCAGGAGTCGGGGAAAGATTGCAAGACCATGTCTATGGTAATCTCAGCCTCAAAGACTATCCCCATAACAGCTAGCTCATCTATGTCAGCAATCATCTGTGCCACATGGGACTCAACAGACATGCCTTCTGACATGCGTGAACGGAAGAGCTTCTTAACTAACTCATATCTTTGCGACCACTTGTTAGATCGGTGAAGGTCTTGCAACCTCGCCAACATGTTATAAGGATCCAAGTCTCTGTTTTGTCGACGGAAATGCTGAGTCATGGAATCAAGCATAATCGACTGAGTAGTATCACAATCATCGCTGTGAGTCTTCCAAAGCTCCAGCTCAAGTGTCTGATCAGGTGTGGGTTTAGGCCCAAGAGGTGTCTGTATGGTGTACAACAGCCTCTTGGCTCCAAGGACTATCCTTAGATTCATCTCCCAATTTGCAAAGTTCATGCCCTTAAAGACATTCTCGCCCATGATAATGTCTCGGACATTTCCATTTCTAGTCATCTTGACTATGATAGTCTAACTATCTAGTCAACGATATTTTGGGTACAGTCTAACTGTTACAAGAAAAATAACATTTTATTAGTCCAACTAATAAAATAATTTTGACGAAATGATTTGAAAGCGCTTAAAGCTAAGTATCTGAATGAAATTACAAATTCAATACTAGCCTCCCACTATTTTTCGGCGAGCCTCTAACCCTTTGTCGAGTACTCGGGAAACCCAGTTTCCTAGTGGGCTAGGATCCCGTTAAATAACACACAACCTTGACTTTGGCCAACAAGTTGTATGATAATTAACTAGGTAGATCTCGAAGATCAATTGGATATCATCCAATTCCTAGATCCGGTAGGTGGACATCCAAGTCCGAAACATATATACAATACATATGCCAATGTATCCAATACATTTTCCTAACCTTTTCCTCTGAATCAACTAAGCCTTGGCTTTGGCACAACAAGCTTAATGATTCCAGTTAAGCGGAACCCATTGACATGGAAAGTTTCGTAATCAATGTCGATGGACAAGAAGTGATATTGACTTTGGCCAACAAATCACGACTTGGACAGGACACCGATATGGAACAAAACTCTCATGATTCAAACACATCCGAAATTGACAAAGGCCTTGACTTTGGCCAACAAACCAATGCCAATTTTGGATCTTGAGTAAGAATCACTCAACGGAAGGAAAAATCGCTTAATATGTTGAGGGTTTTTCGCGTAAATTGGCAACCAATTTATTATCTTTGTTAAGGTCTCATCATACACCCTTAAGAATGCTTCTAAAACATCATAAGGCGCGAAAAGTAAATTAATAGCGATCTGCAGATGGATATATAACAACTTATTCCTAGAACAAATCACTCAATTTCCTCTCCCCGGCTAACACTATTCTACTTCTACCCAATTACATAATACAATAATAGAAACCTCATTGCAATGAGGGTAATTAGGTGAGAAGCGAATACAAAGAGAAAATAAGAGACAAGGCTGGACACGCAGGTCCAATTTATAAATTCCAAATTTACAATAATTTCTAAAATTACCATTTCCCTTCTAATATCATCCAATATACACTATTCATTCACATCCACATATATCATTCAGGCATGTTATACAACCAATCTAATCCAATTAATTAGTCTTTAATTATGTGACCATCCAATGTTCAAACAACGATTTGATTTTGCGCGAGTCCAACTCGTTTGAGAATAAGTACTCAAAGTACGAATTATGAATTATATCGAACTACTCGTTAAATCTAATTTAAGTCGTATTCAATACTAATTCTATTATTTAATTCCAAATTAAATATTTACACTTTTAATGCGCTTAACGACTTAGATTCCAAATCTAATCTTATCGGGTCTCAAAGCCCAACTAACATCCAATGTTCGTTTAATTAAAGTCCGATGGGCTTTCAATTGATTTTAAAAGGCATGGGCTTTGGTCAATGTGGGTCAAACCCAATCACCAAGCCCAAGTAAGGAATCACCCTCATATGCCATAAAACCAATATCAAGCCCATAAGGCCCAATTAAACCTTTAAAGCCCATTTATTACATTTGGACTTAATGGAGTGATTTAGGCCCAATTCGGATCCAATCCAATTGGCCTAAACCTACTTGGCCCAACCAAGCCCATTATGCCCAAAAATAATAATTTCAAGCCCAATTCATAATTAAGCCCAATTAACCAAATTTTAAAATTTCAAATTTTATAATTTAATTAATCAAAGTGTAATACATTAATTAATTACCTAAATCAATATTTGTCAAATACAATTTACCAATTAATTATGTATCCATTTATTCAATTATTGTCCAACAATTTTTGAATGGAAATCAAGTCCATTTCATGCCATATTGCTCTCGGCCAAGGAGGAAATTTAATGTCCGATTTTGTTTTCAATCCAATCGAATTACAAATCCACATATCCAATTCGTTTTAAGACCTCCAATGTTCATCAAAACAAAAAAAATACCAAGAACCTAGGGTACATATCAAATTCGGCCAAGCCAAAGGGGGTTCCAAATTTTGATCCAATCACAATTTGTTGAAATTGATCCAATCACATCTCATTATATCAACATATAAGCATACTCAACCATCTAATTCAATCAAAACATGCTCAAATTGATTTTCCCCAAATTTTACCCTAATAAATTTCATGCTAATTTAAGCTCAATGATACCATTTTTGGGTTTCTATAAGGTGTCCCAAGATCATATAAGCATGAAATAAGAATGAATAAACGGATAAGTATGGCGAAATCATACTTACAACGATCGGTTTGTGGATCCGTTGAGCAATAAAAATTCCTCCTCCAAGATCTACAAGATTCGGCCAAGGTGAAGAGTGAAGCTCCAAGTTTTATTCTTTGAATCCAAGCTCCTTGAGTTGGTTTCCCTATCACCTCTTTGTGATTCCTTGAAGGTGCTAGCCTTATGTGATTATTTGCTTCAAATTATCATACACTTTCTTCACAAATTTTTGCAAAAAAAAAGAAAATGGAGAACTGTGAACTGCTTCAGGTTTCGGCCAAGGAGGAGGAGAGAAAATGATGTTTTTGATTTCAAAATCAATTTATATTTGTGTCAAAATAATTGTCAAACATATACCAGCCCTGGTTGGTATATGACACAAATCCAACACCATGCTTTGCCTTTGAGTGTTGTACACTCCATCACCAAAACCCATCACATAAAAGTGAATTAAGTGACAAGTGATGTGATGGTTGATGTGACTTGTGGGCCCCACTCGATTCCAAATGCGAGTGGGCCCGAAAACACTCCCGGGCTCGGGTTCGATAATTCCAAATTAGCGAACTTCCATCGCGATGTTATTTAAATCGAATTTAAATAAATAATTATGTCTAGTAAAATTACTATTCACGTCGCTAACGAATTAATTCTAAATTAACTCGTTTGCCCGAATTAAAATCTAATTTTAATTCTGTGTCGAAATCTAATGCCGAATAATATATCAAATATATTATTTTAATGATTAATTCCAAATTAATCTTTCTCTCTCTTCAAATAGTACTTTATCCAAGATAAAGTCTCTCCACAATTAATCCCAGATTAATTAAGTTCGAATCATACGTCATTGGTGAATCTTCGGGAAGCGACCCAAGAGATCTCTGGATATGTTGGCAGTAAATACGGTCGTCGGACTATCCGAACACGTACGTACCTCGTACTACGTTTTTACCGATTTACAAGACAAGGTTGACTTCTAGCAAAGAGCCATGTCTACCCAATTCTCCAGAAATATTCTTACTGGAATATACGATCTTAATCAGGCGTAGTATACCGTAGTATAGCGTATTGCGATCCAGTATCGGATGTCACGTGCAAGGCCTGGGGCTGGAATAGTGTCTGCCCCATACGAAGCACATATCAGATATCAAACAACTAGTCTCTTTGAATCGGATAATCATGACCTTGTCATATTATCCCGATGGTTGCAACATAATAGAGAACCAGTTCTGAATCCCTGCGTGACATCATCTCCATATTTCTGAAGTGATACTTCCGTCTTGACATCACATCCAATACGCTACGATTCTCAATAAACCCAGCAGAGGCTTACACAGAACCTGTTAAAGCCCTGGAAGACCAAAACCAAAGTTTATCTATTGTTGCAAGTATTAGCGATGCAAGTCTCAGGTTAAGACCAAATACACCTACCCTGAAGCGGACTCCCATAGACACATATACATACTACCAATGGGATTCCGCGGAGTTTATCCAGAGTGAAGCTATTTTCCGTACCATCGGTAAAAACACAACCTCCTATCGCACTTGCATAAGTATCCTATACTTAAATATATGAGAACTATGCCGTTATGCCCTCACAACGCGCACAAGTGCAATACTGGTCTATTCCGCATTATCGATGTCCAATCTCGATAATACTACGACTAGGGATATTTAATGATTAAACCTTTATGGATTGATACTGTCTCATATCATCTCAATCCGGAACTAATCATATGGATATTTACCATTTATATATATCAAAGTAAATGAATCATAAAACGGTAAAAGGAAATTTCATTATAACATAGTTAATGTTGTATAAAAACACAATGTCTTTTACAAACAGTGATGCTATGGGTCATAACTGTCCAACATCAGGGGCTGTTTTCACAGGCAGTTTGGGCATGAGTCAGGTTGTTTTCAGGGACAGTTTGAAGGCAAATGGCGTGGGTGTATGACATTATGCGTGAAGGGTTTACGTGGTGAAGGGCAGTGGCTTATGTGCGCGTGGAGTTTGAGAGGCGGCTTGCGTGAGTGTGTTGAGTGATGAAGGGGCAGTGCTTATGGTGCGACAATGAAAGGATTTTTGGTGATGGTACTGTGCGTATAGTCTAGGGTAATTTCAGGGGGTTAATGCGTGAATGAGCTAGGGTTGAAAAGTTGGAATTATACTTCTTTTTATAGGCAAGGGTTAGGGTGTTATCCTTGTGCAGTAAGGGAAAGAACATTGCAATTATGAGGGGATATCTTAATTAGTGTCCTATAAGAAAAAATCTATCTAATTAGGGATATGATTTGGTTTGATTTTATTTGATTTCCTTTAATTAGGGAAAGTGATTTAATTGAATTATGAATGTATTTGATGAGATTTGATTTGAATCTTTTAATTTGGGAAGGTGATTTGTCTTGATTTTAGCATGTGTTTAATGTGTGATTTCATTATCTTGGAAAGCTTTGGGCGTGTACTATAGTGGTTTGGGCGTGAGTTTAGTCTATTTTGGTGGGCTTGGTGTGTGGCTTGGTGGTGTGTGGGCTTGGTGTGTGACTTGAGGGGGTTTGGGCTAAGGATGTGTTTTAAAACAGAGGTCTAAACCCGAAACTAAGCAAGCGAATTAAATCCAACAAGGTGTCAATTTCCTGACTCTTCCCTTCCGACGTCCGTTTCCCTCGACTTCCATAATTTAAAGAGGTAGTGTCTCCATATGAGACTCATCATCGGGACTTATATGCAAAAATACAGTGCCTACATTGGGGAGGTTGTTTCGATGGTTGTGCTTGATTATCATTTCTCCAATTGAAGTTTGGATGGGTTCTCCAACCATAATTGAAGGTTTGGGAGTATGAATTTGGATTTGGTCTCTTACTGGAGTTTATGGAACTGACTTGGTCATGGAGACATTCTTATAGAGCTAGCAAGGTTGAACAAACTTGTGTGACATGTTCATTTGAATTACAAATTTGACATGTGACTTCTTTAATTGACTTGACATGATCACTTTTCCTCATTTCTAATGCTTCAACTTTTTTTAACTAGAGATGTATATTTAGCAGAAATGTCATGTTCTTCCCTAACGTTAAACATAACTCTACTAGATGGTTGTGATTTTACAGGCAACTCATAAGTGCCAACTGTGTCTCAATATTGTGCATTATCTTCTATGTATTCTAGGTAATCTAATGCATATTCGGGATTTTTTTTCCCTAAACTCACATTACACAACATTTCCACTAATTTTCTACTTTGGGGTGTTAAACCCTCGTAGAAGTAGGAAATAAGCCTCCATATTTCAAACCATGATGTGGATAGATATTTAACATTTCTTTAGATCTCCCACAATATTGGTAAATTGTTTCCCCCCGACTCTTATGTGAAAGTTGTGATTCTCATTTTAAAGGAGTTTGTTTTATGAGGGGGAAAGAATTTTTTCAGAAATTGCTCTTGCAAATCATCTCATGCTCTGATGGATCTTGACCTAAGGTTTTGCGGCCAAATTTTAGCTTTATCCATTAAAGAAAAGCGAAATAATTTGAGTCGAATTATATTCATATTGCAATTTTAGTTTGTGCAAGTATTATATACCTCTTCGAATTCCCTCAAGTGCTGATAAGGATTTTCGGATTCAAGACCATGGAATATGGGTAAAAGTTGAATGACATCTGGTTTAAAATTAAAACGTGATGCATCAAAAGAAAATAATGTAAGATGTTGATCATGTCTTAGTTTGATTCATGAATTCTCCGAGTTTTTTAAGATGATTAAGGTCCCTATGCTGACTCATGTTCTACATGATCAACCGGATTTTCATCTTGGCCAAATGGGTTTTCTTTTCCATTCTCGACCATTTTGACTAACGATGAAGGTCATGAAGACTCTATATTTAATCTACCATTAGATGATCAAGACCAGTATCTCATGCTGTTGGGTTTTCTAGGTCAAACCAAGATCAAATTAAGTAAGAAAGCATGTGAATACGCAAAGTAAAGTAGCGGAAAATACTTACAATGCTCGGTTGAGGATGTGTAGAGTTCAAAACTTTTGCCTCCATGGAAGTTGCTCCAAGCTTTTCCTTTGATATATGTTGAGCTTCCAAGCTTAGTGAATCAATTCCAAACTCATGGGATTGTTTCACTGTCACCTTTGTATGAATCTTTGAGTGCTAGCTCATGGAAAATTTTTGCAACTAAAACCTTCCAATCCTTGTGTGTGTCTCGGCCAAGCCAAGAATTTTGAGAGGAAAATTGGCTTGGTCACGCCAATGAGAGAGAGATGAAGATGAATGAGTGAAAGTGAAGTGTTAATTGATTTTTCAAAATCAAAACCATATACCAAACTTATTAAAATAAGATATATGTCACTTTCACATCAATTTGAATGATGTTTGTGTAAGAAACAAGCAACCATCAAAATCCCATCAACTTCCATCAACATAAAGTTGATAAAGTTGACTAGGTGATGTGATAAGTGTGGGTCCCACTTTAATTCAAAATCTGAGTGGGCCCGCAAACACTCCCGGGTTCGGGTTCGTTAATTCTAAATTAACGAATTTTCCGTTATGATGTAATTAAATCAAATTTAATTAAATAATTATGCCTAGTAAAATTACTAATCACATCGCTCGCGAATTAATTATAAATTAATTCGTTTGCCCGAATTAAAATCCAATTTTAATTCCGCGTCGAAATCTAATTTTGTTTAATGAATCAAATATATTATTTTATCGATTAATTCTGAAATTAATCGTTCTCTCTCTATAAATAGTATTTTATCCCAAATAAAATCTCTCCGTAATTAATCCTAGATTAATTTTCTATCTCTACTAATTAATCCCCGATTAATTATGTTCGAGTCATACGTCATCGGTGAATCTTCGGGAAGCGACCCAAGAGATCCCTGGATATGTTGGCAGTAAATCTGGTCATCGGAATATCTGAATACATGCGTACCTAGTACCATGTTCTTACCGATTTACAAGACATGGTTGGCTTCTAGTAAAGCACCGTGCCTACCCAATTCTCCAGAAATATTCTTTTAAGGAATATGTAATCTGTGTCAGGCATAGTATATGTAGTATTGCGTGTTACGATCCAGTATCGGATGTCATATGCTAGGCCTGGGGCTGGAATTGTGTTTGCCCCATACGAAGCACATATCAGATCTCTGATAACTAGTCTCTATAATCGGATAATCATGACCTTGTCATATTATCCCAATGACTCAGTACTTAAGAGTACTAGTTCCGTATCATACGTGATCATCATCTCCAAATGACTGAAGTGATACTTCCGTCTTGACCTCACACCCAACACATTATGATTCTCAGTATACCCAGAAAAGGCGTACACGGAACTTATTAAAGTCCCGGAAGACCAAAACCAAAGTTTACTGATTGTCGTAAGTATTAGAGATGCAAGTCTCAGGTTAAGACCAAATACACCTACCCTGATTCGGACTCCCATAGACACATAGTCATACTACCAATGGGTTTCCGAGGGGTCTATCCAGAGTGAAGCTGTTTTCGTACCATCAGTAAACCTCCTATCACACTTGTATAAGTATCCAATGCTTAAATATACGATAACTATGCTGTTATGCTCCCACAACGCGCACAAGTGTAATACTAGTCTATTCCGCATTATCAATGTCTAATCTCGATAATACTAAGACTATATATTTATTTAATAATTAAACCTTAGTGGATTAATACTGTCTCATATCTTATTAATTTGGAACTAATCATTTGGACTTTTATCATTTATATATCCCGGTAATCCAATTACAAATGATAAAAGAGTAATTTCCTTGTCACATAGTTAATTTCTACAACAACAGCATGTTCTGTACAAATAGTGATGCTATGGATCATAATTGTCCAACAATCTGCCACTTGGCCTATAGCCAATCACTCAGGGGTCTTACACCTGAACTATGTACCGGTCGCTCAAACTTCTACTGAGAAACAGCTTTCGTCTGCGGACTTGAAAGGTTATCATCTGATGCGATTTATTCGATCATCACATCGCCACGATGTATATCCGACGAATCAGTTGAAACCATTTGAAGCACATATCAGACGGTTGATGAGACCATTAATTCTTTAGCCTGTGATGTGGCCTAGCTCAGCTGCTAACAGAACTACTCCTAATCTAATTAGGAATTTTATAGATCCAAAATTGCTTCTTTTGCTGCCTCAGTTGTAGCAATATTCCGATTTTTTTATTTATTTGGCAACAGTATCTTGCTTGGAAGATTTCCAGCTCACTTTTCCTGTTAGTCAAACTATACAGTACCCTTATTTCGACTTACAATCATTTTTATCGGTTTAGAAACTTACAGTAGTGAACTGAGTCACTTCAAGTTCTCATTCTCCAAAGCTTAAGAAAGCATCCTTAGTTCGTCAGAGATACCAAATGATGTTCTTAACATCAATCCAGTGACTATTATTTGGATTGCCCTGATTGTAACTCCATATGCTCAAAGCATATGAGAAACCAGGTCACGTACATATCTTTCAATGTACGAGTTCTCGGAGAGTGCCAACAATTTGTAGGTCTATCCCAGTAGATCCTTATTCCTAGAATAGAGGTTGCATCTCCCAAGTAATCTACGAAGATTTTTTCATGAAAGCCAAGCTTTCACCGATTTTATTATGGGAATGTCATTTCCAAGAAATGATATGTCATCATTATATATGACAATCATTGTCAGTGCGCTCCCACTAACCTTCTTATATACACAAGAATTATATTCGTTTTGAATTAAATCAGATACCATTATGATTATATCAAAACATCAGTTCCAAGAACCCAATGCTTTCTATAATCCATAAATAGATCGTTTTAACTTGCAAACCTTGTTTGCATGTACTTGGTACGACAAAACCGTCAAGTTTTTTTTATAAACATCCTCCAAAAGGTTTCCGTTTAAGGAAAGCGGTTTTGCTTTCAACTGTCATATTTCATCAATGAAACATGTAGCATTAGCAAGCATTATCCAAATGAATTTAATCATGGCAACGTGTTAAAAGTTTCATCGTAATCGACACCATGTTGATGACAATACCCTTTCACTACAAGCCTAGCTTTGTATGTTTGTATCTTGCCATCCATGTTTATCTTCCTTGAAGATTAAATTAGTACCAATAGGCACAATGCCTTCCGGTACATCAACCAGTGTCCAAACTTGGTTGGTATACATGGAATCCATTTTGGACTTCATGGCACTTTGCCATAATAGGTAGTCGATACCTTGTATCACTTCCTCATACGTAGCCAGTTTATTTTCCTCAATAAGATTAACATCTTTATGAAGTGAGATCAGAAACCCATACTTCCCAGGTTGTTTTTTGACTCTCTCCGACTTACGCGATTCTTGTGTATTCGAAGATTGTGGTACAGTTTCATTCTTGATGAACTATTTGTGTTCCGTTAAAGAATCGGTGTCTGGAATAGTATTACTGTGATTTTCATCGAGTTTTTACTTTCCTCCCACTTACCACTGCATATAGGTATTCCTCTTAGGAAAACCGCATGGAGAGCAATAATTACATTGTTCTATTGTGAGTTGTATAAGTACTATACCTTGGTTTCCCTAGGATAACCTACGAATTAGGCACTTATCCGATTTGGGTTTTAGTTTGGTATCATCCAAACTTATGCCTAGCATTCCTAAATCTTGTAGGAATGAGAAAATCTGGTTTCTTTCCTGTTTATATCTAATATGAATTCTGTCTAACAGATTTTCATGGAACCTTATTCAAAATAAGTATTGCACTGTTTAATGTGTATCCCTAGAAGAAAAATGGTAGCTCAGAGCGACTCATGATTAACCTTACTATGTCCAACAAAGTTCGGTTTCTGTGTTCGGACACACCATCAGGATTGAGGTGTTTCGGGAAGAGTCCACTATGAAAGAATACTATACTCTTTCAATTAGTCGAGAAACTTATTGTTTAAGTATTTTCCACCACGGTCTAACCGTGACGGTTTAATACTTTAGTCGGTCTGCCTATCTACTTCGTGTCGAAACTCTTTGAATTACTCAAAAATTTCAGATTTATATTTCAAAAGAAACACATAACCGTAACGTGATGCCACATCCGTAAAGATTACGAAGTATTCATATCCACCTCTAGCCTAGCTAGATATGGGCCCACTTATGTCACTATGAAAGTGTTGGACAATTATGACCCATAACATCACTATTTGTACAGATCATGGTGTTGTTGTACAAATTAACTATGTGACGAAGGAAATTGCCATTTTATCATTTGTAATTGGATTACCAAGATACATAAATGATAGAAGTCCTTATGATTAGTTCCAGATTGAGCCAGTATCAATCCATAAAGGTTTAATCATTAAACATCCCTAGTCATAGTATTATCGAGACTGGACATCGATAATGCGGAATAGACTAGTATTGCACTTGTGCGTGTTGTGGGAGCATAACGGCACAGTTCTCAAATGTTTAAGTATTGGATACTTATGCAAATGCGATAGGAGGTTGTGTTTTACCGATGATACGGAAAACAGCTTCGCTTTGGATAGACTCCGCGGAATCCCATTGGTAATATGTCTATGTGTCTATGGGAGTCCGCTTCAGGGTAGGTGTATTTGGTTTTAACCTGAGACTTGCACCGCTAATACTTGCGACAATCAATATACTTTGGTTTTGGTCATCCAGGGCTTTAACCGGTTCTTTGTACGCCTCTTCTGGGTATATTGAGAATCGTAGTGTATTGGGTGTGATGTCAAGATGGAAGTATCACTCCAGTCATAGTGGAGATGATGATCACATAGGATACGGAACTGGTACTCTTATATGCTGCAGCTATCGGGATAATATGACAAGGTCATAGTTATCTGATTATAGAGACTAGTTACCAGAGATCCGATATGTATTTCGTACAAGGCAGACACATTCCCAGCCCCAAGCCTAGCACGTGACATCTGATACTGGATCGCTATACACAATACTAAGTATACTACGCCTGACATAGATCGTATATTCATTTAAGAATATTTCTGGAGAATTGGGTAGGCATGGCGCTTTGCTAGAAGCCAACCTTGTCTTGTAAATCAGTAAAAACGTAGTACTAGGTACGTACGTGTTCGGATAGTCCGACGGCCGTATTTACTGCCAACATATCCGGAGATATCATGGGTCGCTTCCCGAAGATTCACCGATGATGTATGACTCGCACTTTATTAATCTGAGATAATTGGATGAGAGAGAAAATTAATCTGGGATTAATTATGGAGATATTTTATATAGGATAAAATATTATTTAAAGAGAGAGAACGATTAATTTGGAATTAATCGATAAATTAATATATTCGATATATTAAACGAAATTTGATTTCGACGCGGAATTAAAATTAGATTTTAAATCGGGCGAACGAGTTAATTTAGAATTAATTCATAAGTGACGTGAATAGTAATTTTACTAGGCATTATTATTTAATTAAATTCGATTTAATTACATCGCAACGAAAAATTTGTTAATTCTGAATTAACGACCCGAGCCTTGGAGTGTTTGCGGGGTCACTCGCATTTCGAATCAAGTGGGACCCATAAGTCACATCAAGCGTCAAATCATTAGTCATTCTTGTGATGTAATCACATCACTTTGAGTGATTGACACAATGTCACTATTCATGATTGATGTAGGTGGTTGGAAAGCTTTTGAAAGCTTGAAAGACATTTAGCATTATTTTAATATAATGGTATTTGACTTTTGAAATTGTGTATTAGATATACAATTCTTAACAAAATCAAAACAACCTCTCTCTCTCTCCCTCTCCTTTGCATTCAGACACAATGTCCTTCTTCTCCTTCTCTTCCATTTGGCTTTGGAAGCCAATTTCTTCTCACTTCTTGGCAAGGCCGAGAATCACAAAGAAGATTATGAAGACTTGAGGCAAATCTTCAAGGTGTTAGCACACACCAAAGAGTTATACAAAGGTGATAGGGAAACCATCTCATGAGCATGGAATCACCATTGTTGAAGCTTGGAGTTTGAAGACAATCATGGAGGACAAACCCCTTGCTTGACCGAGAGCTTCTCCAAAAGGAAGAAAATTTTTTGTTCTTCGACGCATCAATTCGATCAATGTAAGTATGTTTCCGCCGTACTTCTTTGTAGTATTCACACATGATTTCTTGCTTGATTTTATCTTGGGAATGCTTAGAAACCCAACAGAATGAGGGCTAACAGATCGGTGGCACTTACACTTTTACCAAGTAAAAGGTATTTTAGGCACGTTGTCTAATAAACTAGATTCCTAGACATTATTTGAGTTAGAATCAAATCCGTCATAGTATCCACTCTTCGAAAGCGTGGATATACGAGTCTTGTTAATGTATCCTAGACAACAATGCCACAAATAAGTCTCAACTTATTAATTCAGTTTGAGCCATTTATATGTCATCTTATATGTATGAGTTTCATTTATATTCTAAATATAAATACTGTTATTCACATCTAATAGGCTTATCTCAATATCATCTTTATAAAATAAAACACTTAGTGTTCTAAAATATAAAGGTATACCCGCAACGGGTCAAACTTAGATATAGAGATAATGTTTCTAGTCAAACTAGGTATATTATAACAGTTTCCTAATTTAAGTACATGCCCAAATGACAGTTCCTAAACTTAGGTTTCTACCGTTAAAATAGTGACTCTAGTCCCGTTTTCGAATCGCAGGTTGATCTCATTTGAAGTCAGTATCCTACTAATTAGAAGATTCTGCATGTCAGTACATATATATGTACCACATCTAGTATCAAAAATCCAATTTTGAAAAAACTAGTAGTGAACATGTTTATGACAAATATACTTGAAGTTGGAGCCTTGCCCTTCTTCACTTCCTTCATGTCTGCCTTGTCCATACGGCAGTCACGCTTCCAGTGACCCCGTTTGCCACAGTTTTGGCAGACATCTTGGGATATGTCCTTTGTCTTCCTAGAACAATGTGATTATTTTGCCTTTGCCCTTTTCCACACCCCAGAAGCCGTTGGCCAAGCCTTGGCCTTCTGGGATGTCAAAGTAAGATGCGTCTTGTGCTTCTTGCCCTTTTAGAAACTCTGGCTTTGTCTCATTGAGCATAGCCATTAACTCTCCAAAAGTTTTCAATTGCAATTAGTACTTCAAAGATCTAAGGATAGATTCATAAAAATCCTTCAATTTCAACATCATGGTTTAAGGATCTAATTGTTGAGTTCCTAATTAGGTCCCAAAATCAACAAATCAAGCAAGAAAAACGCATGAATACTTCAAAGGAGTAAGGCGGAAACATAACTCACATTGAATGGATTTGATGCATCAAAGAAGATCTTCCTTTTATTCTTTGTTGGAGGTTCGGCCAAGGCACTTCCAAGGGAGTAGAGTGGTCGGTTTTGATGGTGGTGGTCTCCTCCAAATTCGGCCATAGATGTCCTCCATTAAAGCTCCAAGCTTTGAGATTCCAAGCTCACAAATTCATTTCCCTATCACCATAATATAACTCATGTGTGTGCTAGCACTACTCATCTTCATTTTCTTCTCAAATATTCGGTCAAACCAGAAGATTTTTGTGAAGAAATCGGCTTGAAGCCGTGAGAGGAGGAAGAACAAAAGAGAGGGAAAAGAGAAAAAACGTGAGAGTGGTGGTGGTGAGAGAGAAAAATGATTTTAGTTTATATATTTATTTTATTCTCCAAAAACAAAACAAATATATAAATCATTTTCATATATTTCAAAAGTCAAAAAGCAAAAGTCTATTAATGCTTTTCAATCACTTCACATCACATCTCTACACTTTAAGTCACATCACTTTAATAAAGTGACATGTTGTCAAGTCACATCACTCAAAGTGACAATTGATTTGACGATTGATGCGACTAGTGATTTGACACTTGATATGACTTGCGTGCCACGTTCGGATTCAAAATACGAATGCGCTTGCAATCACTCTCGGGCTCGGGTTCGCTAATTCCAAATTAACGAATTTTCCGTCGCATCGTAATTAAATGATTACGCCTAGCGAATTCACTATTCACGTCGCTAACGAATTAATTCTAAATTAATTCGTTCGCCCGAATTAAAATCCAATTTCAATTCCGCGTCGAAATCTAATTTCGTATAATATATCGAATATATTATTTTACCGATTAATTCCAAATTAATCGTTCTCTCTCTTTAAACGATATTTTATCCCAGATAAAATATCTCCGTAATTAATCCCAGATTAATTTTCTCTCTCATCGAATTAATCCCAGATTAATTTTCTCTCTCTTCCAATTAATCCCAGATTAATTAAAGTGCGAGTCATACATCATCGGTGAATCTTCAGGAAGCGACCCATGAGATCCCCGGATATGTTGGCAGTAAATACGGTTATCGGACTATCCGAACACGTAAGTACCTCGTACTACGTTTGTACCGATTTACAAGACAAGGTTGGCTTCTAGCAAAGCGCCATGCCTACCTAATTCTCCAGAAATATTCTTACAGGAATATATAGATCTGTATCAAGCGTAGTATACCGTAGTATTGTGTATATCGGCCCAGTATCGGATAGTCACGTGCTAGGGCTGGGGCTGGATAAGTGTCTGCCCCGTCCGAAGCACATGTCGGATGTCTGGTAACTAGTCTCTATAATCAGATATTCATGACCTGGTCATAATATCATGATTGGATGCGCATCACTCAAGAGCACTAGTACCGTATCCTGCGTGACATCATCTCCACTATGACTGAAGTGATACTTCCATCTTGACATCACATCCAATACACTACGACTCTCTGATAAACCCAGAAGTGGTGTACGCAGAACCGGTTAAAGCCCTGTACCACCAAGACCAAAGTCCACCGATTATCGAAAGTATTAGCGATGTAAGTCTCAGGTTAAGACTATACACACCTACCTTGATTTCGGCCTCCCATAGACACATAGTCATAATACTAATGGGATTCCGAGGGGTCTATCCAGAGCGAAGCTGTTTCCCATACCATCGGTGAAACACGACCTCCTATCGCACTTGCATAATTATCCGATACTTATATATGTGAGAACTATGCCGTTGTGCCCTCACAACGCGCACAAGTGCAATACTAGCCTATTCCGTATTATCGATGTCCAGTCTCGATAATACTCCGGCTAGGGATATTTAATGATTAATCCTTCGGGGATTGATACTGTCTCATATCATTCTCAATCCAAGAACTAATCATAGGGACCTCTCTTCATTTACACATCTATGGTGATCTAATCACAAATGATGAGAGTGCAATTTCCTTGTCACATAGTTAATTTGCTACAACAACACAATGATCTGTGCAAATAGTGACGCTATGGGTCATTTTGTCCAACAATAATCCTTAATTCTGATGAAGAAATTAAGGAGTTATTGCGGCAAACATAACAGATTAAGCACTAAAGTCATCATCACATGAATCTTCCAAAGATCTTTTAGTGTTCCTAGAACATGCCAAGGATCTAATAAGCAAGAAAAGGTGTTCATAAATTCATTATAAGTTGCGGAATGACTTACATTGAATGGATTTGAGCTTTTAAAATTTTGAATGAAGATCTCCAAGATCCTTTCTTTATGTTGATTCCAAACTTTGAGTTGGTTTCCCTATCACCTTAGTTGATTTCTTTAAGTGCTAGCTTTGTTGATTTTGCCATAAAATCAAAGAGCAAGAAGGAGGCCATTCACGCCCAAGCTTGAGAGAAAGCTAGGGTTTGTTTTGTTCAAGTGCGTGTTGTGTTGGAAGTGAGAGAGTTAGGTTTGGTAAAGGGTTTTACCATTTTCACCCAAACTTGGTAGTTGGCACTTGGTTTTCCAAAAACCAAAACCATGTAGTTGAAAAGTAAGTGGTATTGGCTTAATTGCTAACAACTTTCTCAACTACCACTTCACACATGTGAAGTGGGCCAATGTCTCTACGAACATTTACCGCGGCTCGGATCCGTTTAATCCGATTAAATGAACTTTCTTCGCTAAATAATTAAATCTAATTTAATTAAATAACGATGTCTCACAAATATATTACGAATGTCGTTTACGAATTAATTCTAAATTAATTCGTTCGTTCATATTAAAGTCCGAATTTAATTTTGTAATAAAATCCATTCATATTAATATATCCGATATATTAATTTTAGCCCATACGAATAAATTAAATAGAAAAATCAAATTTAACTATTAAATTTATTTTACCGATTAATTCCAAATTAATCGCATTCTCTCTCTTCCAAACACATTAATCCCAGATTAAATAAAGCCTCAATTAATCCCAGATTAATTTTCCCTCTCTCTAAATTAATCCCAGATTAATTCTAATTTAAATCAACTGTCATCGGTGAATCTTTGGGAAGCGACCCAAGAGATCCCTAGATATGTTGGTAGTAAATACGGTCATCGGATTATCCGAATACGTGCGTACCTCGTACCACGTGCTTACCGATTTACAAGACATGGTTGGCTTCTAGCAAAGCACCGTGCCTACCTAATTCTCTAGAAATATTCTTACTGGAATATATAATCTATGTCAGGCGTAGCATACGTAGTATTGCATATAGCGATCCAGTATTAGGTGTCACGTGCTAGGCCTGGGGCTGGAATTGTGTCTGCCCCGTACGAAGAACATGTCGGATGTCTGGTAACTAGTCTCTATAATCGGACAAACATGACCTAGTCATATTATCCCGATGACTGCAGTACTTAAGAGTACTAGTTCCGTATCCTATGTGACATCATATCCACTATTACTGGAGTGATACTTCCGTCTTGACATCACACCCAATACACTACGATTCTCAATATACCCAACAGAGGCGTACACAGAACCGGTTAAAGCCCTGGACGACCAAAACCAAAGCATATTGATTGTCGCAAGTATTAGCGGTGCAAGTCTCTAGTTAAGACCAAATACACCTACCCTGATTTCGGACTTCCATAGACACGTACTCATAATACCAATGGAATTCCGAGGGGTCTATCCAGAGCGAAGCTGTTTCCGTACCATCGGTAAATACAATCTCCTATTACACTTACATGAGTATCCAATACCTAAATATATGAGAACTATGTTGTTACGCTTCCATAACACGCATAAGTGTAATATTAGTCTATTCCGTATTATCGATGTCTAGTCTCGATAATACTACGACTATGGATATTTAATGATTAATCCTTCGAGGACTGATACTGTCTCATATCATCTCAATCCAGGAACTAATCATAAGGACCTCCTATCATTTATACATCTAGGTGATCTAATCACAATTAATAAGAGTGTTATCTCCTTATCACATAGTTAATTTATACAACAACACCATGATCTGTACAAATAGTGACGCTATGGGTCATAATTGTCCAACAATCTCCCACTTGGCCTATAGCCAGTCACTCGAGTGTCTTACACCCGAACTATGTACGGTTCGCTCAACTGCTGAGGAAAGGCTTTCGTCAGCGGATCTGCATGATTATCGTCTGATGCGATTTATACGTTCATCACATCGCCATGATGTATGATCCAAACGAATCAGATGAATAGTCGAAGTATATATCTGGATCGTTGATGAGACCATAAATTCTTTTGGCTGTGATGACGCTGTTAGACAATTATGACCCATAGCGTCACTGTTTGTAAAAGACATTGTGTTTTTGTACAAAATTGACTATGTAATATTGAAATTGCCTTTTATCATTTCGTAATTTATTTACTATGATATATAAATGGTAAAAGTCCATATGATTAGTTCCGGATTGAGATGATATGAGACAGTATCAATCCATAAAGGTTTAATCATTAAATATCCCTAGTCGTAGTATTATCGAGACTGGACATCGATAATACGGAATAGACTAGTATTGCACTTGTGCTCGTTGTGAGGACATAACGGTACAGTTCTCATATGTTTAAGTATAGGATACTTATGCAAGTGCGATAGGAGGTTGTGTTTTACCGATGGTACGGAAAACAGCTTCGCTCTGGATAGACCCCACGGAATCCCATTGGTAGTATGTATATATGTCTATGGGAGTCCGCGTCAGGGTAGATGTATTTGGTCTTAACCTGAGACTTACATCGCTAATACTTGCGACAATCGGTAAACTTTGGTTTTTGTCAGCCAGGGCTTTAACAGGTTCTGTGTACGCCTCTATTGGGTTTATCGAGAATCATAGTGTATTGGATGTGATGTCAAGACGGAAGTATCACTCCAGACATATGGAGATGATGATCACGCAGGGATTCATAACTCGTTCTATATTGTGTTGCAACCATCGGGATAATGTGACAAGGTCATGATTATCCGATTCAAAGAGACTAGTTGTTTGATATCCGATATGTGTTTCGTACGGGGCAGACACTATTCCAGTCCCAGGCCTAGCACGTGACATCTGATACTGGATCGAATTACGAGATACTAGGTATTCTACGTCTGACATAGATTATATATTCCAGTAAGAATATTTCTGGAGAATTGGGTAGACACGGTGCTTTGCTAGAAGCCAACCATGTCTTATAAATCAGTTAGCACGTGGTACGAGGTACTCACTTTATCGGATAGTCCGATAACCGGATTTACTGCCAACATATCCAGAGATCTCTTGGGTCGCTTCCCAAGGATTCACCGATGACAGTTGACTTAAATTAGAATTATTCTGGGATTAATTTAGAGAGAGAAAATTAATCTTGGATTAATATGGGCTTTATTTAATCTGGGATTAAAAGTGTTCAGTAGAGAAAGAACGCGATTAATTTGGAATTAATCGGTAAAATAAATTTAATAGTTAAATTTGATTTTTCTATTTAATTTATTCAATGGGCTAAAATTAATATATCGGATATATTAAAATGGATTGGATTTCATTACGAGATTAAAGTCGGACTTTAATGCGAACGAACGAATTAATTTAGAATTAGTTCGTGAACAACGTTCGTAATATATTTGCGAGGCATCGTTATTTAATTAAATTAGATTTAATTATTTAACGACGAAGGATCGTTTAATCGGATTAAACGGAACCGAGCCGCGGTAAATGCCCGTAGAGATATTTGAATTTCGGATTCAAATATTTAGAGCCAAAAGTGTGGTAGGTGTTCCCACCACACAACTACCTTGTTTTGCTTTATGAAAACCATTTACCAATCTCTACCTTGTTTTGGGTAAAAGGTGAAATGGTTTCACCTTTTGGTAAATAACAAAAAGGCTTCTCAATTTTGGTGAACACTTAACAAAAATCAAAACACAAGAAACCCTAGGAGAGTAAGGCTTGGCCGAATTTCTTCTCCTCTCTTCTCTTTGATTTATTTTTCAAATCAACAAAAGCTAGTACTTTGGAAGTGAACAAAGGTGATAGGGAAACTACTCAAAAGCTTGGAATCATCCTAAAGATTGGATCTTGGAGATCTTGGATCTCAAATTTTTTTTAAAGCTCTATCACTCATTGTAAGTCTATTCCACACCTTATAATGATCAAATCTATTGTTATGCATGCTTATTAGATCCTTATAATGTTCTAGGAACACTAACAGACGCCTAGCTCAGCTGCTAACAGAACTATATCTAATCTAATTAGATTTATTATCGACCCAAATGGCTTCTATTGCTGCCTCAGCTGCAGCAATAACCCGTATTTGTTGTTTATTCGGTAACAGTATCTTGCTTGGAAGATTTCCAGCTCACTGTTCTGTTATTCAAACTATATAGTACCATTTTTTTATCGATTAGGAAACTTGCAGTAGTGATCCCAGTCACTTCAAGTTCTCATTCTCCATAGTTTAAGACAACATCCTTAGTTCTCTAAGATACTAACGGATGTTCTTAACATCAATCCAGTGACTATCACTTGGATTGTCCTATTTGTGAATCCATATGCTCAAAGCGTATGAGACACCAGGTCACGTACATTTTTCAATGTATGAGTTCTCGGAGAGTGTCAAGAACCTTTAGATCTAACCCAGTAGATCTTTATTCCTAGAATAAAAGTTGTATCTCCCAAGAATTCTACGGAGAATTTTTCATGAAAGCCACGCTTTCACCGATTATATTATGAGAATATCATTTCTTAGAAATGACATATCATCATTATTTAGGACAGTCACTTTCAGTGCTCTCCCACTAATCTCCTTATATACACAAGAATCATTTCTCATTTTTGAATTAAATCATAAACCATTATGATTACATCAAAACAATAATTCCAAGAACCTAATGCTTGCTTCAATCCCTCTATGGATCGAATAACCCGCAAACCGTGTTTGCTAGTTTTGGTATGACAAAACCGTCAGGTTGTACAACATCCTCCAAAAGGTTTTCTTTTCAGGAAAGCGATTTTCAATTCAGCTGCCATTTTTCATAAATGAAACATGCAGTATCAACAAGCATTATCCAAATGGATTTAACTATGGCAACAAGTAAAAGGTTTCATCGTAATCGACATAATGTTGATAACGATACCTTTTCGTTACAAGCCTAGTTTTGTACATTGGTATGCTGCCATCCATGTATGTCTTCCTTGAAGACTTATATAGTACCAATAGGCATAATGCCTTGCGATACAACAACTAGTGTCCAAACATAGTTGTTATACATGGAATCCATTTCGGATGTCATGACACTTTGCCATAATAAGGAGTCGATACCTTGTATCACTTCCTCATACGTAGTCAGTTGGTATTCCTCAAAAGATTGACATCTTTATGAGGTGAGATCAGAAACCCATATCTCCCAGGTTGTTTTCTGACTCTCTCCGATCTACGCGGTTCTTGTGTATTCGAAGATTACTGGTATAGTTTCATCCTTGATGAACTATTTATGTTCCATTAAGGAATCAGTGCCTTGAACAGTATTACTCCGATTTACGCGAGTTTTACTATCCTCCCACTTACCACTGCATATCGGTATTCCTCTTAGGAAAACCGCATGGTGAGCAACAATTACATTGTTCTCAAGTGAGTTTTATAAGTACTATACTTTGTTTTCCTTAGGATAACCTACAATTGGCACTTATCCAATTTGGGTTCTTGTTTGGTATCATCCAAACATATGCTTAGCATTCCCAAATCAACAGGAATGAGAAAATCTGATTTCTTTCCTGTTCATATCTAATATGATTTCTGTCCAACAGATTTTCATGGAACCTTATTCAAAATAAGTATTGCATTGTTAATGCTTATCCTTTGAATGAAAATGGTAGCTCAGAGCGACTCATGATTAACCTTATCATGTCCAACAAAATTCAGTTTCTCCGTTCAGACACACCGTCAAACTGACGTGTTCCGGGAGGAGTCCTCATTGAAAAAATGCTATACTCTTTCAAGTATTTGAGAAACTTATTGCTTAAGTATTTTCATCATGGTCTAACCGTGATGGTATAAATACTTTAGCCGATCTGTTTGTCTATTTCGTGTTGGAACTCTAAAAGTTTCCAATTTGTGTTTCAAAAGAAACACATAACCATAACGCGATGCCACATCCGTAAAGGTCACAAAATATTCATATCCACCTCTAGCCTAGCTAAACATGGGCCCACTTACGTCAGTATGAACAAGGGCTAACAGATCGATGGCACTTACACTTTTACCAAGTAAATAGTGTTTTAGGTACTTTACCTAATAAACTAGATTCGTAGACATCATTTGAATAGAATCAAATTCGTCCCAGTACCCACTATTCAAAAGTACGGATATACGAGTCTTGTTTAATTGTGTCCCAGACTATAATGACACAATTAAGTTTCTTCTGATCAAATCAATTTAAGCTATTAGTTTGTCATGTCATATGTTTGAGATTTATTTATATTCAAAATCTAAATTCTGTTATTCACATCTAATGTGTTTATCTCAATATCATCTTTATATAATAAAACACTTTAGTGTTCTAGAATATAAATGTATACTTGCAACGAGTTATACTCGATATAGAGATAATGTTTCTAGTCAAACTAGTTACATTATAACAGTTTCCTAATTTAAGTACATACCTGAAGGGTAGTTCCTAAACTTAGGTATCTACGGTAAAACAGCGACTTTCGTCTCGTTTCCTATTCGCAGATTAATCTTAATTGAAGTCAGTATCCTGCTCATAGCAGATGCTGCACAACAGTGCATATTTTATGTACTACTTTTAGTATTTAAAATCCAATTTTAATACTAGTAGTGAATTTTTTATGATAAACATACTTAAAGTCAGAGCCTTGTTCCTTCATGTCTGCCTTGTCCACATGGCAGTCACGCTTCAGTGACCCCGTTTGCCACAGTTTAGGCAGACATTTTGGGATATGTCCTTTATCTTCCTAGAAGATTATAATGATCTTGCCTTTGCCCTTTTCTACAATGCAGAAGCCTTTGGCCAAGCCTTGGCCTTCTAGAATATCGAAGTAGGGTTCGCCTTGCGCTATTTGCCTTATTGAAAATTTGGCTTTGTCTCATTGAGAATGGCCATTAACTCTCCAAGAGTTATTAATTGCAATTTAATACTTCTAAGATCTAAGAATAGATCTATGAAGATTCTTCAATTTTATCATCATACTTTAAGGATCTAATCCTTAGTTCTGATTAGGAAATTAATGAGTCCTATTGACAAGTATAATGGATTAAGCATTAAAGTTATCATCACATGAATCTTCCAAAGTTCGTGCTCTACTATTTGCTTAACTCTGGGCTTAAGCCTAATATGTTATTTTTTCAAATAAAGTAACTTATTAGTTTCCAGGACCATCCTGAAATTTTATTCCCAATTTGAAAATTAAAGTCGTTTAAACACATTTTCCTTAGGATTATGTTTTAAACACTAATCTTTCAATTTAATCTTGATTCTAATAGTCCAACTATTTAATCAACGATTTCAGGTACAATCTAATGTAATGATTACTATAGTCTAACTATATAAATAATTACAATTTTATGGTTAAAATCAAATATATATTGATTACTATAATCCAATTATATAATCAACTATAAATGATCTGTAAAATTCAAATATATTGATTACTATAATCCAATTATATAATCAACTATAAATGAAGGGTAAAATTCAAATATATTGATTACTATAATAAAAAAAAATATAATCAACTATAAATGAAGTAGTTTGAACACAGTCCAACTGTTTAATTAAAACAACAATTAAATATTAGTCCAACTAATACTTTAATTTATTTGACGAGATATTTGATATGAGCGCGTATGGCAAGTTATTAAACGAATATTGCAAATTTAATTCTTCCTCCCACTATTTTTCGGCGAGCCTCTAACCCTCTGTTGAGTACTCGGGAAACCTAGTTTCCTAGTGGGCTAGGATCCCGTTAAATAACACACAATCTTGACTTTGGCCAATAAATTCTATGATACTTAACTAGGTAGATCTCTAAGATCAATTGAATCTAATCCAATTCCTAGATCCAGTAGGTGGAGATCCAAGTCCGAAACATATATCTAATCTATGCCAATATATCTGATATATTCCCTAACCTTTTTCCTCTGAATCAACTAAGCCTTGGCTTTGGCACAACAAGCTTAATGATTCTAGTTAAGCGGGACCCATTGACATGGAAAGCTTCGTAATCAATGTCGATGGACAAGAAGTGATCTTGACTTTGTCCAATAAATCACGACTTGGACAAGACACCGATACGGAACAAAACTCTCATGATTCAAACACATCCGCAATTGACAAAGGTCTTGACTTTGGCCAACAAACCAATGTCAACTTTGGATCTTGAGTAAGAATCACTCAAATGAAGGAAAAACGCTTAATATTGTTTGAGGGTTTTTTTTTTTTCCGCGTGCAAATTGGCAACCAATTTATTATCTTTAATTATGTCTCATCATACACCCTTAAGCATGCATTCTAAAAGCATAATAAGGCGCGATAAATAAATAAATTAATAATGATATGCGGATGGATATCTCATAAATTGTTCCTAGAACAAATCACTCCATTTCATGTCCCCGACTAGAATTATTCTAACTTCTACCCAATTAATTAATACAATAAAGAAACCTCGATACATTGAGGGGAATTGGTGAGAAGATAATTACAAAGAGTAAAGAGATAAAAGGCTGGACACGCAGGTCCAATTAAATAAATTCTAAATTTATTACAATTTCCAAAATTGCCCTCATCCTTCTAATATCCATCCGATATGCATTATTCATACAACACATTCATGTATTCATACATATCATGTTATTTAATCAATCTAATCCAATTAATTAATCTTTGAATTAATGACCATTCAATGTTCAAACAACGATTTGATTTGTGTGAGTCAAACTCGTTTAAGAATAAATACTCAAAGTAAGTATTCTTGAATTATATTGAACTACAACTTTAAATCCAATTTATTTGTATTCAATACTAATTCCAAATTAAATATTTACACTTACTTATAAGCCTTAAAGACTTGGATTCCAAATCCAATCTTAATGGGTCTCAAAGGCCCAATAACATCCAATGTCATTTGAATTAAAGTCCAATAAGCTTTTAATTAATTCTTAAGGTATGGGCTTTGGCCATAATGGATCAAACCCAAAATGCCAAGGCCCAATAGGAATCACCCTATTGCCAACAAATCAATTTAGGCCCAAATAAATTCTTTAAAGGGCCAAGTGATGTATTTGGATTTTATGGAATTGGTTTTGGGCCCAATTGGATCCAATCCAAAAGTCCAAAACCAAACTTGGTCAAACCAAGCCCATTAAGCCCAAATATACACTTTTAGCCCAATTACATAATTAAAGACTTATTAACATAATTATAATATTCCAAATATCACAATTATTTTAATTAAAGTGTATTAGCCATGATTAATTAATTAAACTCAATATTTCCAAAATACCAATTAACTTAATTAATCATGCTTAATGCATCAATTTATGCTCAACACAAATTGAAGCCAAAACACATCATTTCATGCTCAATATGCTCTATGATTTAACATAAACATTATTGACTTTGATTCTAATCTAATCAAACCAACAATCAACATTTAATCTAGCATTTAAACACATCAAATGAGGTAAAATTCAAAAAATCAAACTGCAGTCCAAGCAGTAAGGTTTCGGCCACACTAAGGAAATTAAAAAAAAAAATTTGATCGAATCAAATTTTCTCAAATCTAACCATGCACAACTCTAAGTTAACATAATCTAAGCATGCTCAAAGCATCAATTTGAAGAAATCATATTCAAAATACAAAAGCCCCAAATTTTAGTCTCATGAACCTTAAAATTTTCATGCTTAAAATTGGCTCTGAAACCATTGTTAGTGTTCCTAGAACATGCCAAGGATCTAATAAGCAAGAAAAAGTGTTCATAAATTCATTATAAGTTGCGGAATGACTTACATTGAATGGATTTGAGCTTTTAAAATTTTGAATGAAGATCTCCAAGATCCTTCCTTTATGTTGATTCCAAGCTTTGAGTTGGTTTCCCTATCACCTTAGTTGATTTCTTTAAGTGCTAGCTTTGTTGATTTTGCCACAAAATCAAAGAGCAAGAAGGAGGCCATTCACGCCCAAGCTTGAGAGAAAGCTAGGGTTTGTTTTGTTCAAGTGTGTGTTGTTTTGGAAGTGAGAGAGTTAGGTTTGGTAAAGGGTTTTACCCTTTTCACCCAAACTTGGTAGTTGGCTCTTGGTTTTCCAAAAACCAAAATCATGTAGCTGAAAAGCAAGTGGTATTGGCTTGATTGCTAACCACTTTCTCAACTACCACTTCACACATTTGAAGTGGGTCCCACATTTGAATTCAAAATTCAAATGTCTCTACAAACATTTACCGCGGTTCGGATCTGTTTAATCTGATTAAACGAACTTTCGTCGCTAAATAATTAAATCTAATTTAATTAAATAATGATGCCTCGCAAATATATTACGAACGTCATTTACGAATTAATTCTAAATTAATTCATTCGTTCGTATTAAAGTCCGACTTTAATTTCGTAATGAAATCCAATTCATATTATTATATCTGATATATTAATTTTAGCCCATACGAATAAATTAAATAGAAAAATTAAATTTAACTATTAAATTTATTTTACCGATTAATTCAAAATTAATCACGTTCTCTCTCTTCCAAACACATTTAATCCCAGATTAAATAAAGCCTCAATTAAATCAACTGTCATCGGTGAATCTTTAGGAAGCGACCCAAGATATCCCTGGATATGTTGGCAGTAAATACGGTCATCGGATTATCCGAATACGTGTGTACCTCGTACCACGTACTTACCGATTTACAAGACATGGTTGGCTTCTAGTAAAGCACCGTGCCTACCCAATTCTCCAGAAATATTCTTACTGGAATATATAATCTATGTCAGGCGTAGTATACGTAGTATTGCGTATAGCAATCCAGTATCTGGTGTCACGTGCTAGGCCTGGGGCTGGAATTGTGTCTGCCCCCGTACGAAGCACATGTCGGATGTCTGGTAACTAGTCTCTATAATCGGACAAACATGACCTAGTCATATTATCCCGATGACTGCAGTACTTAAGAGTAATAGTTCCGTATCCTACGTGACATCATCTCCACTATGACTGGAGTGATATTTCCGTCTTGACATCACACCCAATACACTACGATTCTCAATATACCCAGCAGTGGCGTACACAGAACCGGTTAAAACCCTGGATGACCAAAATCAAAGCATATTGATTGTCGCAAGTATTAGCGGTGCAAGTCTCAGGTTAAGACCAAATACACCTACCCTGATTTCAGACTTCCATAGACACGTAGTCATACTACCAATGGAATTCCGAGGGGTCTATCCAGAGTGAAGCTGTTTCCGTACCATCGGTAAACACAACCTCCTATTACACTTACATGAGTATCCAATACCCAAATATATGAGAACTATGATGTTACGCTTCCATAACACGCACAAGTGTAATACTAGTTTATTCCGCATTATCGATGTCCAGTCTCGATAATACTACACTAGGGATATTTAATGATTAATCCTTTGAGGACTGATACTGTCTCATATCATCTCAATCCAAGAACTAATCATAAGGACCTCCTATCATTTATACATCTAGGTGATCTAATCACAAATGATAAGAGTGAGATCTCCTTGTCACATAGTTAATTTGTACAACAACACCATGATCTGTACAAATAGTGACGCTATAGGTCATAATTGTCCAACAAGATCTTGCTCTACTATTTGCTCAATTCCGGACTTAAGCCCGAGATGTCATTTTATCAAATAAAGTAACTTCTCGGTTCCCAGGACTATCCTGAGGTTCTATTCCCAATCTAAAAATTGGAGCCGTTTAAAGATATTTTCACCCAGGATTATGTTTAAATTCTAATCTTTCAGTTATCTTGATTCCAATAGTCTAACTATTCAATCAACTATTTCAGGTACATCCGAATATAATGATTACTATAGTCTAAATATATAATCAACTATAATTTGATTGATAAAATTCATATATATTGATTATTATAATCCCATTATATAATCAATTATAAATGATCAGTTAAATTCAAATATATTGATTACTATAATCCAATTATATAATCAACTATATATGAAGTAGTTTGAATACAGTTCAACTGTTTAAATTAAAACAACAATTGAATATTAGTCCAACTAATTTATTAATAAATAAATAATGACGAAAAAATGAAATGAGCCCATATTGGCAAGTATCTAAATGAAATTGCAAATTTAATACTTGCTTCCCACTATTTTTTTGGCGAGCCTCTAACCCTCTGTGGAGTACTCGGGAAACCTAGTTTCCAAGTGGGCTAGGATGCCATTAAATAACACACAATCTTGACTTTGGCCAAAAAAATGTATGATATTTAACTAGGTAGATCTCTAAGATCAATTGGATCTCATCCATTTCCTAGATCAAGTAGGTGGACATCCAAGTCCGAAACATATATCCAATATATGCCAATATATCCAATATATTGTCTAACCTTTTCCTCTAAATCAACAAAGCCTTGGCTTTGCACAACAAGCTTAATGATTCTAGTCAATCGTGACCCATTGACTTTGGAAAGCTTCGTAATTGATGTCGATGGACAAGAAGTGATCTTGACTTTGGCCAACAAATCACAACTTGGACAAGACATACGATATGGAACAAAGCCTTCATGATTCAAACACATCCGCGATGGATAAAGGTCTTGACTTTGGCCAACAAACCAGTGCCAATCTTTGACCTTGAGAATGAATCGCTCAATAGAAGGAAAGCGCTTAATATTTGTTTAGGGTTTTTCGTGTAATTGGCAACCAATTAATTATCTTTGATTAGGTCTTATCATACACCCTTAAGCATGCATTTCTAAAAGCATATTAAGGTGCGGTATATAAATTAATAATGATATGCGGATGGACATATAATACATTTTGTTCCTAGAAAAAATCTATCTCTTTCCTCTCTCTCGCTAGCACTATTGTTACTTCTACTTAATTACCTAACACTTCTAAAGAAACCTCATTTACATTGAGGAGAATAAGTGAGAAGAGAAATACAAAGAGTCAAGAGGTAATAGGCTGGACACGCAGGTCCAATTTAATAAATTCTAAATTTATTACAATAATTTCCGAAATTACCCTCACCCATCTAATATTCATCCGATAAACATTATTCATACATCAAATCCATGTATTCATACAAAGCATGTTATCAATCAATCTAATCAAATTAATTAATCTTTAATTAGTGATCATCCAATATTCAAACAACGATTTGATTTGCGCGAGTCCAACTCGTTTAAGAATAAGTACTCAAAGTATGAATTCTTGAATTATATCAAACTATAATAGTAAATCCAATTTAATTTATATTCAATATTAATTCTTTATTTAATTCCAAATTAAATAATTACACTTTTTAATGCGCCTTTACGACTTAGATTCTAAATCTAATCTTAATGGCTCTCAAAGCCCAATTAACATCCAATGTTCATTAATTAAAGTCCAATGGGCTTTCAATTAATTTCTTAAGGCATGAAATTTGGCAACAAAATCCCAATAAGGAATTAGGGGTGGCAATTTGCGTCATGATTTATTTATTCGTTCGATTGGATTCGCTTTAAAATGAATATAGGTTTGGAAAATTTGATTCGTTTAATAAATGGGTCAATTCGATTCGATTCGTTTAATTAACAGATCGAATCCAAATTTGAGCTCTGCAATTCGTTTATTCGTTTAGAATTCATTTATTTAAACAAATCATAAACAAATCGAATTCAAATCCAATTCGTTTACTATCCGTTTAATTATATTAAAAATTTACCGTTAATTTTATTTATTATATTTGTTAACCACGAAGGGTAATTTAATAATTTCAAAGTTTAACTGAAGTATATAATTGAAATCTAAAACCTAAACCTAAAATCTAAAGTTCTAAACCTAAACTCACTCTGCCGGCGGCCTCAATCTCCCTCAGAATCGTAGCAGTCATCGCCCATGGTAGCAGCCAGCAGGTAATGTTTTGTAATAATTCTTTCAACAGTGGCCACTACTACAAAAAAAGTAAATAGAGATGATAAAGATTTTGATTCTTCTCCAAATATGGTGGCCTTAACATCCAGAAAAAAAAAAAAAAAAAAAAAAAAAAAAAAAAAGACTCCAACTATATTTTCTTGTTCATTTAATTCGTTTTTGGCTTCATATTTACAGTTGAAAGTGATGGCCTCATATTTCAGATCTAAACACTTTGAATAAGAACATGGTATCAGTCATTGGAAGCAGTCCATGCACATGCATTTGCAAACTTTGATTATTGGGTTTGATTTTTTTGTGTTTATTTTATATCTTTGATGTGATTATTAATATTTTTATCGTAGTGGTGAGTTCTCTGCATTTTTAGTAAGTTTTTTTCTTACAAAGTACTTGATGAATAAATGTAGTTTGCTACTTGATTTTTCAAAAATCCTTTGGTCCAAGCAGGGCACTGTAAGAAGTCTTTTTGCTGATTTAAGTAAAGGTCTAAGGTTTCAATCTGTTCGATCTAATGATCTTTAGGGATACAAGCCAATGACACCATTTATTATAAAATGCCTAAGTTTAAACCTTTTACAAGTGTTGATAAAACCTTTTACAAGTGTTGATAGTGTGCTTACAGTGACAATAGACTTGATAAGTGAAACATAATGCATTCCAGGGAAGAAGCCTAAAATGTAGATTAAATTAGAGCAAGCAAATATTGTATTAGGTTAGTTATATTCTTAGGAGAATGAATTATGCTATGTCAAGCTTTCTTATTCCATTATGTTGTTGTGATTTTTTAATCCCAAACTGATAGTTAATTAATTCATGCTTGTTATAGAGTGCTCCCTAGCAAATCTTAGAGAGTCATGAGCTTGCATCTGTGACTCTGAAGTATAGGAGGGAGTGTGGAAGGGACATTGTGTTGCAGTCTCTAACTGCAGTCTCAGGCAATGACATTGGCAATCTGGCAAACTTAGGCAGTGTTGAGTGCCAGCACTTGCTTCGACTAGAGGAAGGTGCTGAAATTATGAGAGCACGGACCGATTGGAGGCCTAAGGTTGCCCAGAACTTTGGGAATATTGTTCAGATTCCAGCAGAAAGCACTTAAACCTGGAGTTCTTGCAACGGAGCGGCGGTAGTCACACCTTGGTGTCACATTGCTTGTGGAGAATTCTGCTTGTGACGAGAACTCACTTAAATATGTCAAAGTTCGTGAACTCACAAGAAAGCTTGTTGTAAAGATTTTAACACTTTAATAACGAATATGTTATTAAATATGGTATGTGATGGATGTTTAGATTTTGTATTTTATTTTGATTAAACGAATCGAATTCGAATACGAATATTTGATTTTTAAACGAATACAAAATTCAATTTGTTTATTTTGATATAAACGAATCGGATGCGAATAATAAACGAATCGGATGCAAATAATAAACGAATCGGATGCGAATAATAAATGAATAACAAATTCGATTAAATTCTTTTGATTTATGTAAACGAATCGAATACGAATATTCATTTATTAAACGAATCGAATCTGAATCCTAATATCAGGATTCATTTAATAAACGAATCGAATTCGAATTTAGTGCATTAAAATTTGTTTCGTTAAAATTGATTCGTTTTGCCACCCCTATAAGGAATCACCCTTTGCCACAAAATTAATTTTGGCCCATTAAGCCCAATTAAAATTTTAAAGGCCATATATTATATTTGGACTTTATGGAAATGGTTTTAGGTCTAATTGGATCCAACCAATTATCATAAACCAAACTTGGCCCAACCAAGCCCATTAGCCCAAATACAATATTTTAGCCCAATTCCAAATTAAGCCCAATTAATTAAATTCTAAATTTTCAAATTTCACAATTTAATTAATTAAAGTGTATTAGTCATAATTAATTAGTTAAATTAATATTTCCAAAATACCAATTACACTAATTAATCATGCTTTTATAATTATCAATTCATGTCCAACATAATTGAAACAAAATCAATCCATTTCCAAGCTTTGATGGTCACGACAATGGTGGATTTTTCTTAATCAATATTGATTTCAATCCAATTAAATCACAAATCAATTTATCCATCAGTTTAAAAACATCCAATGGTCCAAAATCAAAATCACCATGACCTAGGATTCTTTACCATATTCAGCCAAGCCTTATCATTTGGGGAAAATTAATCCAATTAATTTTTCTTCAAATTGATTATGCACAACTCAAAGTTAACATATTATAAGCATGCTCAAATAATAATTTGAATAAATCATGCTCAAATCACAAAATCCAAAATTAAAGTTTAAGAACCCTATTTTCAATTTCATGCTCAATCATGGCTCTGATACCATTGTTGGGTTTTCTAGGTCAAATCAAGATCAAATTAAGCAAGAAATCATGTGAATACGCAAAGTAAAGTAGCAGAAAATACTTACAATGCTCGGTTGAGAATGTGTAGAGTTCAAACTTTTGCCTCAATGGAAGTTGCTCCAAGCTTTTCCTTTGATGTATGTTGAGCTTCCAAGCTTGGTGAATCAATTCCAAACTCATGGGATTGTTTCCCTATCACCTTTGTATGAATCTTTGAGTGCTAGCTCTTGGAAAATCTTTGCAACAAAAACCTTCCTATCCTTGTGTGTGTCTCGGCCAAGCCAAGAATTTTGAGAGGAAAAATGGCTTGGTCACACCAATGAGAGAGACATGAAGATGAATGAGTGAAAGTGAAGTGTTAATTGATTTTTCAAAATAAAAACCATATACCAAACTTATTAAAATAAGATATATGTCACTTTTACATCAATTTGAATGATGCTTGTGTAAGAAACAAGCAACCATCAAAATCCAATCAACTTCCATCAACATAAAGTTGATAAAGTTGACTAGGTGATGTGACAAGTGTGGGCCACACTTTAATTCAAAATCCGAGTGGGCCCGCAAACATATTTCAGGCTCGGGTTCGTTAATTTCGAATTAACGAATTTTCCGTTGTGACGTAATTAAATCAAATTTAATTAAATAATTATGCTTAGAAAAATTTCTATTCACGTCACTCGCGAATTAATTATAAATTAATTCATTTGCTCGAATTAAAATCCAATTTTAATTCCGTGTCGAAATCTAATTTCGTTTAATATATCTAATATATTATTTTATCGATTAATTCTGAATTAATCGTTCTCTCTCTATAAATAGTATTTTATCCTAGATAAAATCTCTCCATAATTAATCCTAGATTAATTTTCTCTCTACTAATTAATCTCAGATTAGTTATGTTCGAGTCATACATCATCGGTGAATCTTCGGGAAGTGACCCAATAGATCCCTGGATATGTTGGTAGTAAATCCGATTATCGGAATATCCAAATACGTGCGTACCTAGTACCATGTTCTTATCGATTTACAAGACATGGTTGGTTTCTAGCAAAGCACCGTGCCTACCCAATTTTCCAGAAATATTCTTTTAAGGAATATGTAATCTGTGTCAGGCATAGTATACGTAATATTGCGTGTTACGATCCAGTATCGGATGTCACATGCTAGGCCTGGGGCTGGAATTGTGTCTGCCCCATACGAAGCACATATCAGATCTCTGGTAACTAGTCTCTATAATCGAATAATCATGGCCTTGTCATAATATCCTGATGACTACAGTACTTAAGAGTACTAGTTTCGTATGCTACGTGATTGTCATCTCCAAATGACTGAAGTGATACTTCCGTCTTGACATCACACCCAGCACACTACGATTCCCAGTATACCCAGAAGAGGCGTACACGGAACCTGTTAAACTCCCAGATGACCAAAACCAAAGTATACTGATCGTCGTAAGTATTAGCGATGCAAGTCTTAGATTAAGACCAAATACACCTACCCTGATTCAGACTCCTATAGACACATAGTCATACTACCAATGGGTTTCCGATGGGTCTATCCAGACCGAAGCTGTTTCCGTACCATTGGTAAACACAACTTCCTATCGCACTTGCATAAGTATCCAATACTTAAATATATGAGAACTATGTCGTTATGCTCCCACAACGCGTACAAGTGTAATACTAGTCTATTCAGCATTATCGATGTCCAATCTCGATAATACTACGACTAGGGATTTATTTAATGATTAAACCTTAGTGGATTAATGTTGTCTCATATCTTATTAATCCGGAACTAATCATATGGACTTTTATCATTTATATATCCCGGTAATCCAATTACAAATGATAAAAGAGCAATTTCCTTTGCCACATAGTTAATTTGTACAATAACACCATGTTATGTACAAATAGTGATGTTATGGGTCATAATTGTCCAACACATGCAACCTAAATGCAGACTATATACTAAAATTTAAATATGTAAATGTAATACTTACAAAAAGGGAAAAAATATAATAAACAAGTGGAAAAAAAAAGTAAAAATAAATGAAAAAAGAAAAAAATACAAATGTAAAGAAAAAAAGTGAAATGCAGAAAAAATATTAAATTATTTTTTTATCTACTAAATTATACTCCCGATAACGGCATCAAAAATTTCACACATTCACAAAGTGGTTCTTTACTCCCAAATATAAGTATTTCGAAGTAATAAACTAACCTGGTAAGTCCTGGGCCGATCCACATGGAATAGGCTCAAAAAATTAAAATAACAATTCGAGTAAAAATGAAAATGCTTGATTGAAGTGATGGGTAATTTTAAATTGAACTGCAATAATAAATTAGAATGTTAGGGATAGAAAATCACTCTTAATATTTCAAATATAGAGAAATCTTACTTTTTATAATATATAAATTATCATTATTACCCAGTTAATTTACTTCATGAATTAATATTTCGAAACATATAAAACCAGTCATAAATACGGTGATAATATTTGTCTATAATAACTCCAGTTAGGTACTCAATTATGCCAAATATATAAATCAGTCATAAAGATGATAATAAAATTTTTCAATAATTAATCCAGATTTAAATTACTCTATCATATAATATGGGGCAAAATATTAACTATGTCAACCAAAATTTGATTGTCTACTGCGTATCAAGAAACCCACAAATATAAGAGAAAATTAAATATTAGTTTTCACATTACAATTTATACATTATAATATAAGTAAAATTAATTTATATTCTTCATATTTAGAGTTTCACCATTTACCCCAGTAGAATGGAATTAACTACTCATGCTTTAAATAAAAACATACATAATTTTTTCACTGAAAGAAAATAGAAATTACAAGAAAATAAACACACAAGACACTTCATCCAAATTTTTTAGAGAGAAAAAATGAAAGAAGCATGAAAAAAATGATAGGTGCATACCTGTATTTTTAGTAGAAGTGCTCATCTCTCAATTATTAATTACAACTTTCCAAATCAAATACAAACAATAGACGTTTATTAAATTATTTTTCTTTTTTCATTTTCTTCACTATTTTTATTTTTTTTTTTCATTTTATAAATATTTGTCACAATCCACTTAAAGTGGATTATGACATCTCAATATTTTATTTATTTATTTCCTAATAATTAAAATTACATGCAACACACGTGGCTGCTTCATCAATTTCGACCTTGAAAACCTCAAAAGAGTAAAGTTGCAGATATTTGCGTATTTTTATCTGGAACTAGAATCGCCTCAATCCGATATCAGAGTAGAAAATTATGGCCAAAATATGAAAATTATGTAAAGTTAGAATTTTCAAAATTGTACATTGTTAGAACGCAATTTTAAGTTTTTGGTCTCCAAAATTCAAATGTCACGTCCATTTTTCTAGTTATGCATCCAAAGTACTATTTCCCCTACATAAGAAATAGAAAAATAACAATAAAAAATATATAAAACATAAAGTTAGTTATTATTTCATAATGTGCTAAATTAATAGTATTAATGAAACTATAAGTGTAAAATGATTAATTTTCTTGTTAATGAATGTACATTTTTTAGTGTTCATCAATCACCACCCCTGAAGATGACACACTACAACAGGCAGTCAAGTGTAGTTTCAAAGTCACCAATAATGAAGCAGAGAATACGAAGCCCTGATCACTGGATTAACATTGACTAAGGAACTCGGAGTAAAAAAAGATCGAAGTTTAGTCAGACTCCCAGCTCGTCGTTAACTAACTCCAAGGGTCATAATAGGAAAGGTATTCACAGATGGCTGCCTACCTCCAAAAGGTGAAAGAGCTTCGGCAACATTTAAAGAGTTTCCAATAGCACAAGTTCCTAGAGTTGAAAACTCTCATATAGACGCCTTAGCCACTATTGGTTCAACCTTGCAAAGAAATCAACCTCAATCTATTCTGGTGGTGTACTTAGAATGGCCAACCATATAGAAAGAAAACACCAGTGATGTCTCCTTGATCAGTCCAGCCGATTCTTGGATGACTCCGCTGGTGAAATATCTACAAGAAGGGTCTCTCATTTAAGATAAAACTAAGGCTTAGAAGATTCAACGTCAAGATATAAGGTTCACTTTTTACGACGATAAATTTTGGAAAAATGTCCTTTTTTGAGCCCTATCTCATGTGCATAACTCTCGGAAAAGCCTGATACGTGTTGGCTTAGTTATGGGAACCACTCTAGGGGAAGGAGTTTGGCATACCAAGCCCACAGAGTATGATATTATTAGACCACCATGCGAGCCGACCCAATAAACTTCACCCGCCGATGTGATAAATATCAGAGGTTTGCCTCAGTCTCATACCTACCACCAGAGAAACTCAACCCGATCAGGACAACTCCATCTGGAATCAAGAACATCAAGGGCTTTTTTTACAACTTGAAGACTTATCTCGCAAGACCATTAGTGTTGGTTTTGCCAATACAAATACGACCATTAAAGCTATACATTTCAACCGAAGAACAGTTAATAGTTGGAATGATTGCACATGATAACATGGGAGAGAAATAGTCATTTATTACCTTAGAATACAATTGTTAAAGTATGAATGTAATTATTCTCCGATGGAGAAGTTATGTTTGGCCTTATATTTTACTTGTACTAAGTTGACCGGTGCTTACACACGCGTATAACACAAACGCACGTATCGTTCAAGTAGTATAAAAAGTATCGATCCCACGAGGACTTAATACCTAATTTTTAATTTAACGGAGGCTAAATGATTACTGGTATCTAACAGGTTGTTTCATTGATTTGAATTGGCGATGATTCTAAATTTAAAAACAAGTAAATAAAATTACGAAAGTAGATTGAGATAAATTCAAATTTATAAAACTATCCAGGGTTGTGATTAATCCAATATTATTTAAAAGATGAAGTGGTTATCAAATAGTTGGGTAAAATATTGATTTATTAACCTGGAACACTAAATTATGTAAAAGCCTCTTCCGATGGTCAATTACAAATACCTAGATTAATCCAATTCAACCAAATTACCTAGATTCATTAGGATTAAGTTCCAATTATGGCTACCCCTGCCCGACAGGTATATTCCTATCCTGTAAGAAAATCTATTAAATGGTTATCTATCCTCAAGGAAGATCGTGGGCTATTGAGTCTAAGGTCTTAAACTTAAATCCCTATGTCTAGTTCATTTTAAGTTTACCTAATCAATTTTATTAGTAGCCAGTTAAAAAAAAAACATTAAGATTAAGACTCAATTAATAAATCTTTATATACCCAAACTATAATCTAACCCCTTATAAACCGGTGATATTGGAATTCATCACAACCCCAAAATTCAACTTAGTTACAACACATAACTAGGGTTAATGAAATAAAAGACATAAAGTAAAAATACTGAAAAGTAATTGCGGTAAAGTAAAGGCTGAAGAGTAAATTGCAATAAATATAAAAATGCTAAGGTAAAGGAATTACTTTTACTATTTCTATTTAGACACTTTTAGATATCTCCCATAACATAATATATTAACTTGTGATAATTACCAACCAGCCATATAGGCGGTAACCTGATTAAGTCAAATTAAGTCCAACAGCCATTGATGGAGGCGGTAACAATATTTTTCCATAATCCAGCCATATAGGCGGAACGAAATAAACCTGCCATATAGGCGGTAAGAAAATTTAATTACCAACCGACCAATCTGACGGTATCCTTTCTTAGTCAGGTTTAACCAGATTAAAATAAATTACCAACCGACCAATATAGCGGTATTCTTGTTAAGTCAAATTTTAAATAGTGAATATATTATAATTATAGGAGATTAATCTAAATAGTATTAGTAAAAGAATTACCTTTCACCCTAGCAGAGGGAAGTTACCCCATCATAGTTGAATAATATAAAAACTGAAAAAATAAAGAAAGTAAATTATTATTATAGAACGTAATTAAAAATTAATTACAAAACTGAAATATAAAGAAACTAAGAAGAGAACTCCCTATTTACATCAAAGAATTCCAAAGGAAATGTGTATCTGAAACTGAAATGTTGAGCTCAATTTATAGACCTCAGTGGGCTTCGGGCGTCGCGACGCCAGAACAGTAATGCGTGGAACGCTGAAGATTTGACACGTAGCGATTCCGGATTAGGAGATAAGGCGACACGTGGCACGGCAGCTGGAGCTCAATTATGATGCTGACATGGTGATGACGTAGTAACACGTGGCGAAAGTGATTGTCGGCACCGTAGGATTGCGACACATGACACGGCGCACGTTAGCATATCGGTTGTGATGGCGACACGTGGCACGGTGCACGTTAGCAAAGTCAAACTTCTCAGATTCTGACTTGTTGACCAGGCGCACGTTAGCAAAGAGGCGGCGCACGTTAGGTGTCGCGATGCCAAGGACTTGGGCGTCGCGACGTCCAAAATGACCAAAATGCCCTTTTTGCCAATTTTTCCTGTTTTGGTCCAAATCACCTCCAGAGTGTCCTGAAACTTTATTTATCTACAAAATAACACAAAACACATCAAAATATTCACAAAACTCAAGAATCTATACAAAATATTAGGTTAAATGAGTGGGAAATAGTGATAGTTTTACCACTCATCACACCCCAAACCTAACATTTTGCTAGTCCTCGAGCAAAACATAGAATAAAATAAATTTAACTAAGCCACTTTCGTAGGGATCACGGTTGCATTTAGCGTATGCAACAAGCCTTTAAACCCCCAGGTGTCCCTAGTGAACGAGTTGTAGTCTCGTGAGGGTTTACAGCAATGATACCCACAAACATTTTATAAAAGTAAAAATGTTATAAAAACTAATGCACACAAAAGCAAAAAGACAAGCGAAAAGAGATAAAGAAGTTAGTGACTAACAAGTGAAACTTCTACTTTAAGTTACTAGTTGTTTTGTTTCTTTCTAAATTACCGAATAAGTAAATTCTCCGATTATTTTTACCATTCTTCATATACATAGCCAAAAAAATATTAATCAACTCCTTTTTTTTGCCCACAACAGTCACAAGGGTAGTTGGTTAGAGAGTAATATTTTTGTCCTAAAGTTTTATCAGAATTCACACTTTTTGTAATAATGGAATAATTTTTCTGATTTTTCTCTTTGATTTTTTTCTCTATTTTTTATTTATATACAATACCTTCCATCTATGTAGCGAGTGTTCGGTGGCTCCCAAACCAGTTGGCTTTAGGGCACCAGGTGTTAATACACCCCTACGGACTTAATTAACCAGATTTCAGATATATTATTTTTCGGCAACATCTTTGATCCATGTAGCGAGCTTTGGGCCAGTGACTCCCAAACTAGTTGGTTTTAGGGCACTAGGTGTTAAAACACATTTACAGACTTAATAACTCCGATCTCGGATTTTTTTTTTACTACATCACTTTTTGAGATGCTTCTTCCAATTAAACTAGAACACTGAATATTACAAACTTTTCAATTACAGCTCATGTCTGTATGTTACTATGCATATTGATAATACCTGCCAACTGAGCATATGAAGATCCATTTTAGTCAGTTTTATGGAGAATTTACAAATTAAATAATTCAAAAGGAATAAACAAAAATTAACTTGTTTCAAAAACAGGTTTGAAATACGACTCAGGAGTGGAAACTTCTTACTCGGCTATCTCTCACCAATTTCACCTTTTTAGTCAAAATAAAAGCACAAAGCGCAAAATGTTTTTGTAATTTTTGAAAAAAATTCAATTTTTTTTTGTATTTTCGAAAAATTTTGAACTAAAAATAAAACAACACACAAACTAAAAACAAGATACTAATCAACTAATTTCCTCCCCCAAACCTAAATGAGACATTGTCCCTAATGTCTTAAACCAAAGATGAAGAGTTTAGAAATTAGTACCTGGTTAGCTAAAATTCTACAATAAATTAAATTTTAAGATCCAGATTAATCCGACGCCTCTTACCACGATCATCCTTGGACCAATTTATCTTTGAAATGATAGGGTCAATTTGTGGTTCATAGGCTAAGATTTGGTCAATTAGATCCGGAGCAGTTCTGGCAGTAAAGAGGAGTTCTTTAATAGGTTTTCTCACGAACCCGTTTCTCCGGGCATCATCAAGAAATACACAAAGAAAATCATAAAATCCCTCAACATTGTACAGTCCTAATGTTTTCTGGTGTATGTTTAAGTTTGCCCAAGATAAAACTATAAAAAATTTCCTCCAATGTGCCCAAGCCACCTGGGAAAGCAATAAAAGCATCATCACGGTTAATCATTTCTACCAGTCATTCAGACTTACCTGGCATAATTAGTTCTTCTCCGTTTGATGGTCCAATAAGATTTGCCTCTGCCAAAGGTTTGGGAATGATTCCCAAGACTTGACTGCCTCCTTCTTGTACGGCCTTTGAAACGATCCCCATAAGTCCAAGATTTCCTCCATTATATACTAAGTGCATATTCCTTACAGCTAAGACTCGAACCAATTCCTGTGCTACTTCCATGTATTGTGATTTAACACCAACACTAGTACCACAAAACACACATATGTTTTCAACCCGTCTTCTTGAAGTGGCTTCCATGTTTTACTCTGGATGTCTTCAAAAGTGCATTGATGAGTTGAATTTATAACACCTGAAAAGGGTGAGTAAAAATAATAGCACTAGTACCTGCCAAATGACAATTATTAGTTAACAGTAAAATAAATCGTGATAGTCAAAAAGATCTGGATCCTGTCGGAGAAAATAAAAGAAAAACAAAAACAAATTACAATTATTAGGAAAAATAAAGAGATATAATATATACAAGAAACTTAACGGCTTGATTGACGTCTATGCGTCAGGGACAAGCTTCTCATCCAATTTTCTTATAAATTGGCAAACAGGGTCTTTTTGAGTCAGATTCCCGAGACTTAACTTTTGTCTTTCCTTTAAAAATTATGTGTGAAATTTGTGAATGGCAATATGAACATATCCACTGGGATACGTCTCAAGAGTCGAAGATATATCATCTATAGACTCCTTACTCAAGCCATCCCTAATGAATTTAATTTTGTCTTCGCGATTATCAGACACCATTCCTAAAGAACGACAATGAATATTGCAATTCCAGCGTGCACATTTGAAACAAACACCCATTTTCTTAGCTCCACGTTTCTTGGCAGAGGTGCTTCTTCAAAAACCAAGCAAATAAGAAGTACAATAATCAGAGTACTCACTTGCTAATCGGACATGTGCTTCATTTACCCAACGAATGTCATTAGGAATACCATGGATTGTCAGTAGTCTTATTCGTTCAAAGCGAGCTTTGTAAACTTTTATCAGAGATTTTTGAGGGAGAGAAGGAAATTGCTTGTGAAGATTTGCGAGAACTTCTTCCATCTTAAAATGACTTGATCTGTAAAAACTAAACACAAAAACTTAAATCACACCAAATCACAATTTATACACAAAGATTGCATGGGTTGCCTCTCTGCTAGCGCTAAGTTTAAAGTCGTCAGCTAGACATGACTGCCCGAACGTTATACTGGATCTGAAAGTGTGACACTTTCTTTTTGTCGCTCAATTGATTCTCCCCAGTAGTGCTTGACACGCTCACTGTTAACTTTGAATGTGTTGTTGGTATTGGGATCCAGTAACTCAACAGCTCCATATGGTAGAATCTGAGTGATCACAAATGGAGCTGACCATCTTGATTTCAACTTTCCAGGGAAAAGTTTCAACCTCGAGTTGTACAACAACACCTGATGCCTTGGTTCCAACTGTCTGTGCACTATTTTCGGTCATGCCATTTCTTGGTCTTTTCTTCGTACAATTTGGCATTCTCATAGGCCTGTAGGTGAAATTCCTCCAATTCATTGAGTTTGTGAAGTTTTTTCTCTCCTGCAGCTTATGGATCAAGATTCAACTTTTTCAGTGCCCAGTACGCCTTGTGTTAAAGTTCAACTGGAAGGTGGCATGCTTTCCCAAACACCAATCGATATGGTGACATACCAATGGGTGTCTTGTAAGCTGTCCGGTAGGCCCATAATGCGTCATCAAGTTTTGTAGACCAGTCCCTCCTTGTTGATCCAACGGTTCTCTCCAAGATTCTTTTGATTTCCCTGTTTGAAACTTCAACTTGTCCATTTGACTGTGGATGGTAAGCAGTGGCAACCTTATGAGTAACTCCATATTTGGATAGGAGTACATCAAAATATCTGTTGCAGAAATGTGTGCCACCATCACTGATAATTGCACGGGATGTTCCAAACCGATTGAAAATGTTCTTTTTTAGGAATTTGATAACCACTTTTGAATCATTGGATGGCGGTGCAATTTCTTCAACCCATTTGGAGACGTAGTCTACAGCAACAAAGATGTACAGATTTCCGAATGATGGCACAAAGGGTCCCATAAAATCAATACCCCACACATCAAATATCTCCACTTCCAGAATATTTTGCAATGGTCCTTCATTTCTTCTCGAAATATTCCCTGTTCTCTGACACCTGTCACATTGAAGAGAAAACAAGTAAGCATCTTTAAAAAGAGTGGGCCAAAACAAACCTGATTATAGGACTTTTGCTGCAGTTTTGTTCCCTCTGAAGTGTCCGCCATATGGTCATGAATGACAGTGCTGCAAAACACTGTTGACCTCCTCATGTGGAATGCATCGTCTCAATAATTGATCAGCACATCGTTTAAACAGGTACGACTCATCCCAAACATAGTGCTTGACTTCTTTGAAGAACTTCTTCCGTTGCTGAGTTGTCCATTCCAACGGCCATTTTCCCGACACAATGTAGTTGACATAGTCAGCATACCAAGGGACTTCCTGTTGTTTCATAGCAAAAAGCTGTTCATCTGGAAAAGTTTCTTTGATTGAAAGTTCTTTGCCAGCTGTTTCTCCATTCTCGAGCCTTGATAAATGATCTGCCACTTGGTTTTCTGTCCATTTTCTGTCTCGAATCTCCACATCGAATTCTTGCATAAGAAGTATCCAACGAATCAATCTGGGTTTTAGCATCTTTCTTCACGATCAGATATTTAATTGCTGAATGATCTGTGTATACCACCATTTTGGGACACAGCAGATAAGAGCGGAATTTGTCAAAAGCGAACACAACTGCAAGTAACTCCTTTTCAGTGGTTGTGTAGTTAAGCTGAGCTTCATTCAGAGTCTTGCTGGAGTAATAAATGGTGTGGAAAATCTTTGCTTTGTGTTGTCCCAAAACTGCACCTACAGCAAATGAAAGGGTCCAGTCTGGTGCTACTATGATGGGAGCAGAGACAAGCTTCTGTTTCAAGATTTCAAAAGCTTCATGGCATTCTTTGGAAAAGTTGAAAGGCACATCCTTCTCCAAAAGATTGCAAAGAGGTTTTGCAATCTTGGAAAAGTCTTTAATAAATCTCCTGTAAAAACCTACATGTCCAAGAAAGCTCCGAACCCCTTTTACAGATATTGGTGGAGGTAGTTTTTTAATTGTCTTGATTTTTGCTTTGTCTACCTCGATTCCCTTTTGTGAGATCCGGTGTCCAAGAACAATGCCTTCCTGCACCATGAAGTGGCATTTCTCCCAATTAAGTACCAAGTTTGTATCTTCGCACCTTTATAACACCTGTTCCAGATTTTGCAAACAATGGTCAAAAGAATCTCCAAACACAGAGAAGTCATCCATGAATACCTCCATACTCTGCTCCAACATATCTGAGAAGATGGCCATCATACAACGCTGAAATATGGCTGGGGCATTACATAATCCAAATGGCATCCTACGAAAAGCAAAAGTACCATACGGACATGTAAAGGTAGTTTTCTCCTGATCTTCTGGGGTGATAGCAATCTGATTGTACCCTGAATATCAGTCCAGAAAGCAATAGAACTCATGTCCTGCCAGTCTGTCCAGCATCTGATCAATGAATGGAAGCATAAAATGGTCCTTCCTTGTGGCTTTGTTCAGCTTCCGGTAATCCATGCATACTCTCCATCCAGTCACTGTTCTTATTGGAATTAGTTCGTTCTTTTCATTGGTGACCACATTAATTCCTCCTTTCTTTGGTACACACTGCATATGACTCACCCAACTGCTATCTGAGATGGGGTAAATGATACCAGCATCCAACCATTTGATTATTTCTTTCTTTACAAATTCCTTCATGATTGGATTGAGTCTCCATTGATGATCCACTGTGGGTTTGTACTCGTCATTCATCAGGATCTTGTGCATGCAAAATGATGGACTAATGCCTCGAATGTCAGCTATAGTCCAGCCAATGGCTTTCTTGTGCTCTCGTAACACTCTCAATAACTTTTCTTTCTGTTTCAATGTTAGAGAATAAGAAATAATAACAGGTAATTCAGAAGAGTTTCCAAGAAATGCATACCTGAGATGGTTCGGAAGTAACTTCAGCTCCAATTGTGGTGGTTCTTCAACCGAAGGCTTGACTTTGGGAGATCTAGACTTTCAACTGGTGCTGTCGATTTGAAACGGAACGGCTTGTCAAGATAGTTGATACATTCCAGAATTTAGACATCAAGCTCGCTGTCAGTCATATTGGTGATGCAAGCTTCAAGTTTGTCCGTGGGAATTGTATCAGTATCCTGGATGATACTATCGACAACATCAATTCTGAAACATTCCTTCTCTTTTTCATCGCTCGGGAATTTCATGGCTTTGAAAACATTGAAAGTAACTTTTTGGTCCTGAACTTTCATGGTTAGTTCTCATTTTTGTACATCAATCACAGTTCGTCATGTTGCCAAGAATGGTCTCCCAAGGATAATAGGCACATCTTTATCTTCTTCCATGTCAAGGATGATGAAATCTGCTGGGAGAATAAGTTTGTCAACTTTGACCAGTACATCTTCAACGACCCCTCTCGAAAATGCGAGTGTTCGATTAGCAAGTTGTAGTGAAGCTGAGGTAGGCATTGCTTTTCCAATTTGCAGTTTCCTGTAAATAGAAAAAAGCATCAAATTAACCATTGCTCCTAAATCACATAAAGCCTTACCAATATAATGTTCTCCAATGGTGCACGGGACTGTGAAACTTCCAGGATCTTTCAACTTATGGGGAAGTTTCCTCTGAATGATGGCACTGTATTCTTTCGTCAATGCTACTGTCTCGTAGTCTCCCAATCTCATTTTTCGTGAAAGAATATCTTTCATGAATTTGACATAGCTGGGCATTTGTTCCAAGGCTTCTGCAAATGGAATGTTGATATGCGGCTTTTTAAAAACCTCCAAGAATCGAGCAACCTGCTTGTCCAGTTTGTTTTTTTGAAGAAGCTGAGGAAAAGGTGGAGATGGAGTGATCTGTTCTTTTTCTTTTGCTTCCTTTTCCTTTGCTTCTTTTTCCTCCATATGTGGAACTGCATCTTTAGGAACTTCCTCGATTGTTGTCTTGATTCCAACATCTTTGTTGATTTCAGTACCGCTTTTCAAGGTAATGGCTTGACATTGTTCCTTCCCTCGGTACCTTGAATTTGGTTCTGTGTTGCTAGGAAGATTTACTGGCGGTCTGTAACTCTGAGCATTGGCCAGTTGTCCAATTTGATTCTCCAGTGCTTTCATAGAAGCTGATTGGCTTTGAAACATAGCTTCATATCTTTTTAACTCAGCAAGTACTTCTTCCATTATTGGTTCATTTTCATGCTCCTGGCCTTTGTTCTGTTGCTGGAATCTAGGTGGTGGAAAGTTCTGCTGTTGGAATCCAGGTGGTGGATTATTCTTTTGCCCTGGATTGTTGCTCCATGAAAAGTTAGGATGATTCCTCCACCCTGGGTTGTAGGTGTTGGAATATGGATTGTTCCCATTGTCTGTTGAAATTGTTGACACAATTCACCATCTCTTCAAGTTGGTTTAGTTCTGGTGCTCCTCTATATGGTGAACTAGTGGCTCCGATGTTACTTTGTGTGCTGAGAGTCTCCATGTATTTGCAAATCTGATCCAGCTTGGCATTGACTGCTGAATTGGCTCCAACTTCATAAATTCCTGCAATTCTTTGAATCAGGCTCCTTTCTGTTGGCCACAAGGAATTGTTGTTGGTCATTTCTTCAATTAAGTCCCAGGCTTGATCTTCTCATTTTGCCATCAAAGCTCCTCCAGCAGCAGCATCAATTGTGGTTCTCATTATTCCAGAAAGTCCATTATAGAAGGTTTGGACTTGAAGCCATTTTGGAATCTCATGGTGAGGACATTTCCGGAGCAAATCTTTGTACCTTTCCCAAGCTTCATAAAGAGTTTCTGAATCTTGTTGCATAAAGGATGTGATGTCATTCCTTAGTTTTCCAGTTCTGGCTGGTGGAAAGTACTTTGCAAGGAATTTGGTGGCTAGATTGTTCGATGTTGTGATGGAACCTGCTGGTAGTGAATGTAGCCAAGCTTTAGCTTTGTCCTTTAAGGAGTATGGGAAAACTCACAGTCTCATAGCTTCTTCAGCTTCTCGGATGTAATTGAAAGTGCCGTAAACTTCCAAGAAGTTGCTGATGTGGGTATTAGGATCTTTAGTTGCATTCCCCCCAAACTGAACTGACTGCTAAATCATCTGAATGTAAGTTTTGATGTCACCCGCATTTGCTGGTAAGTGAGGAAGTACAATACATGAAATGAGTCTGTCAACCACCAGAATGGTTCTGTCTCGAATGGGAATTGGTGGTGCAACCTCCAAAGGTTCAGGTTCCATGTTAACAATTGCTTCTTGGCCTTCTCGCCTTTCCCTTCTCAACTGTCTGATGGTTCTTTCAATTTTTGGGTCAAGCGGTCGAAGTTCAAAGCTTCTGGTTCGTCTCATGAAGGATATGAGAACCTGAAACATAAGAAAACAAAAACAATAAGTAAAAAGAAATTAGATACTAGTAAAAGTATCTAACCTCAAAACTATAATAAAAGATAAATAAGTCCCCGGCAACGGAGCCGAAAACTTGACCGGTGCTTACACATGCGTATAACACAAGCACACGTATCGTTCAAGTAGTATAAAAAGTATCGATCCCATGAGGACTTAATACCTAATTTATTAATTTAACGGAGGCTAAATGATTACTGGTATCTAACAAGTTGTTTGATTGATTTGAATTGGCGATGATTCTAAATTTAAAAACAAGTAAATAAAATTGCGAAAGTAGATTGAGATAAATTCAAATTTATAAAACTATCCAGGGTTGTGATTTATTCCAATATTATTTAAAAGATGAAGTGGTTATCAAATAGTTGGGTAAAAAATTGATTTATTAACCTGGAACACTAAATTATGTAAAGCCTCTTCCGATGGTCAATTACAAATACCTAGATTAATCCAATTCAACCATATTCCTATGTCAACCAAATTACCTAGATTCATTAAGATTAAGTTCCAATTATGGCTACCCCTGCCCGACAGGTATATTCCTATCCTGTAAGAAAATCTATTAAATGGTTATCTATCCTCAAGGAAGATCGTGGGCTATTGAGTCTAAGGTCTTAAACTTAAAATCCCTATGTCTAGTTCATTTTAAGTTTACCTAATCAATTTTATTAGTGGCCAGTTAAAAAAAAAGCATTAAGATTAAGACTCAATTAATAAATCTTTATATTACCCAAACTATAATCTAACCCCTTATAAACCGGTGATATTGGAATTCATCACAACCCCAGATATTTAACTTAGTTACAACACATAACTAGGGCTAATGAAATAAAAGACATAAAGTAAAAATGCTGAAAAGTAATTGCGGTAAAGTAAAGGCTGAAGAGTAAATTGCAATAAAATAAAAATGTTAAGGTAAAAGGAATTACTTTTACTATTTACTATTTAGATATCTCCCATAACATAATATATTAACTTGTGATAATTACCAACCAGCCATATAGGCGGTAACCTGATTAAGTCAAATTAAGTCCAACCAGCTATTAAGGCGGTAACAATATTTGTCCATAATCCAGCCATATAGGCGGAACGAAAATAAACCTGCCATATAGGCGGTAAGAAAATTTAATTACCAACCGACCAATCTGGCGGTATCCTTTCTTAGTCAGGTTTAACCATATTAAAATGAATTACCAACTGACCAATATAGCGGTATTCTTGTTAAGTCAAATTTTAAATAATGAATATATTATAATTACGGGAGATTAATCTAAATAGCATTAGTAAAAGAATTACCTTTCATCCTAGTAGAGGGAAGTTACCCCATCATAGTTGAATAATAAAAACTGAAAAAATAAAGAAAGTAAATTATATTATAGAACATAATTAAAAATAATTACAAAACTGAAATTTAAAGAAACTAAGAAGAGAACTCCCTATTTACATCAGAGAATTCAAAAGGAAAGGTGTATCTGAAACTGAAATGTCGGGCCTTTGGGCGTCACGACGCCAAGGGTTTGGGCGTCGCGACGCCAGAACAGTAATGCGTGGCACGCTGAGGGCTTGACACGTAGCGATTCCGGAAAAGGAGATAAGGCGACACGTGGCACGGCGGCTGGAGCTCAATTATGATGCTGACGTGGCGATGATGTAGCAACACGTGGCGAAAGTGATTGTCGGGACCTTAGGATTGCGACACGTGGCATGGCGCACGTTAGCATATCGGTTGTGATGGCGACACATGGCACGACACACGTTAGCAAAGTCAAACTTCTCAGATTCTGACTTGTTGACCAGACGCACGTTAGCAAAGAGGCGGCACACGTTAGGCGTCGCGACGCCAAGGACTTGGGCGTCGCGATGCCCAAAATGACAAAAATGCCTTTTTTGCCAATTTTCCTGTTTTGGTCCAAATCACCTCCAGAGTGTCCTGAAATTTTATTTATCTACAAAATAACACAAAACACATCAAAATATTCACAAAACTCAAGAATCTATACAAAATATTAGGTTAAATGAGTGGGAAATAGTGATAGTTTTACCACTCATCATAAGTTAAGAGCCTACTTACGACATGTTACTGTGTATTTGTGTTTCAAAAATCAATATAATAAAATAAATATTTTCTCGCCCAATTTTGCATTAGAGATTAGGATTTTGGTGTTTTAGATTGTTGGAATTCGACATTCAATATGTACTATAAAAAGTAGTAAAAAACCAATCTCTAGCAGGTTTCCTGGCTTATCACCCCTATGTAAGCACAACTAAAGAAATTGAATTGGCAATAAATGACTATAATTTGAAGCCTTAGTCCATGTACTTTGATGGATCTAAAGTGGCCAGTGGAGCAGGGATAAAAGTCCTCATAATCAACCTTATAGGATAAAAGAACCAATTCTTTTTTTCACATTAAGGTATAATTGTACTTATAACCAGGTCGAATACGATGGCTTGATTATGGAGTTGGAATTATTGATCGACATGAGGGTAAGAAACGTGTCTATCAAGAACGATCACAATTGGTGGACCATCAAACTATGTGTTCTTTCAAGTGCCAAAGTTGATCGATCACGGCATTATTAGAAGTTACACATGAGTTGTTAAACAAGTTTGATCAGCTAGAAATTCAACATATCCTTAGGGCAAATAATGAAAAAAATAATTCTTTAGCTCGGATGGCTTCAGGGTAAAAAGAGCTGCAAAATGGCATGCAAGACATAATATACGAACACAGGCTAATTGACCATACATCACAGGGACAGAAATAAAAGTTGAACTTCTCAAGTATAGAGAATAAAGATGTAAGCAGTCAGAGGAAATATATCGAATGATTCTTGAGAAATCCTGCTCGCCAATAAGAACAAAGTGTAAAGATACACGCTTTAAACTTCGTGCGATTATATGATGTCTTGTATAAAAAACACAAAGATGGCGTATTGTTAAAATATATTAGACCAACAAAGGACAAAACAACCATGACTGAAGTCCACGAAGGAATGTGTAGGGCCCACCAATTATGAGTCAAAATGAGATGGTTAATCGTCAGAAATGGTTATTACTAGCCAAAAATGGGCGATGCATTCGTTTTCTTCACGAGAGGATGCTTACCATGTTAGAAACACAATATGATTCAAAGGGTCCCAACAAGCGAAATGTCTTCTGTCGTAAATCCATGGCCATTCAAGAGTTGAACGGTCGATTTGATTGGGAATATCCACCCTTCACTAGTTAAGAGGCATACATTTTTCATTGTAGCCAGTGGTTTCTTCACCAAGTGGGTGGAAGCTAATCCCTTAGTAGAAATTTCACATGAGAAAATCGTTGGTTTTATCAGAGTACCTATCATTCATAGATTTAGAATCTCCCAAACATCAATAGTCAATCATTGGATTAAATGGGGATAGAGTTAAACAATGGGATTCAACGAGTAAACTTTACACCTTATTATGCTCAGTCAAATGGACAAGCAGAATCGTCCAATAAAATATTAAAAGACATAATCAGAAAAATAATTGTGGATAATGTAAGACTTTGGAACAAGTATTTAAGGCAAGTTTTGTGATACTAAAAGACGCCACCTTGATCAAGCACCAAGATTTCCATGTTCTAGTTAGTTTATGGCATGAGGCAATATATATGGAGATCAATTTTTAGTCAATTTTGATAACTTCGCAAGATAAGCTAAGTCAGAAGAATTATAGTGAGGCCCTAATGCAGAATTTATTGGAATTGGACTAACTCAAACTAAACGTCATGAACCAGTTATAAGTGCAAAAGTATAGAATGGCGAAAATTTCAATAAGAAAGTCATGGCTAAGTCATTCGTGGAAGAAGAATTAGTATGGAATGTGATACTACCGTTTGAAGTGAATAGTCCAAAATATGGCAAAATAGCCACCTAATTAGGAAGAACTATACAAAATAGAATATGTTTTACCTAATGATACTTATCATTTAAAGGATCTATATAGAAAGGTACATGTTAAAGTGATTGATTACGCCAAAAAATTACTTGCGGATATCGCAGTATAGTTGGGGTGTCGATTCCTCAGAGAGATGGTTACAAGGAACTAATTTACTTTAACAATACGTTAGTAAAAACTTAATGAAAAGAGATGGATTGAATTGGAAATGTAAAGCAAAGATTATAAAAAGCACTTAAAAATTATCAATAAAGAGAAACAGCAAAGCATCGGGAATCCCTCTTGCATCAAATTCCTAGATTCTGTTATTGGTTCTTTTTATTACTCAATTGAAGGTTTCACATCCCAAATCAACAATCAGAAGATATTCAATTCCAAACATATTAAATTCTAAGGTAATCGATGAATTATTTTATCTATTTTAACAACACACAATGTTATCATTATGACCTATCTAACATCGACAATATACCCCAGGCACTACTGCAGCAGAAGATCAACTCATAAAAAAACATTACCGATCACAACTGGGTTCCCCAATCACACATAGAAGAAGCATGACTATTCCTATATGTAAGTTGGTAAAACACAATCTCTGGATTATAAATCGAAAGATAATAGAGAACAATGAATCATCAATTATATTAAACGTTAAAAAGTATTCAGGAATCAGAAATATGAATAAAAGAACTTAATTAAAAATTTCATCCTTAGCTTTGCCTAGAAGATTAGTTTTCCATGGAAGAAAGAGATACATCCTGGATAGATCGGAGAGACATCGTGTCTGGCTTGCACTTCTTCGTTCTTCTCTCTCAAATTTGAGTCTTCAATCTCTTGTTGTGTGTTTTCTCTCATTTTTCTCCTTTTTTAGGGTTATGGATGAGCTTAGGTATTTATAGAGAAGTCACGGAGTCCATACATGCGTGAAACACGTCTAAACTAAGTTTTTGTGGTATTTCAGGGTGCCGCGCCGCTGGCAAGTGGCACTGTGGTGCCCAACTTCCTTGAAACGTATGGAGTGAAGTTATGGAGGCGTCGCTCTTCCTATGTGCTTTTGATGCGTCTGTAAGGTCTCGAAATATATATAATTGCTCCAATATCTATGTTTCATTACTTCCTAATAATAAGCACAAAATAAAATAAAATTCAGATTAAACACATGATAATCCTGCCGAATTAACGGTGTTTAAAGTATACTTTCATGCACTTATCACAACCCCCAACCATCTTATTGCTATTCTATAGAAATTCAAACGCAAAAAGCAAATAAGAACTGAACTAAATTAAAAATAAAAGTTATCTAAGCCACTTTCGTAGGGATCACGATTGCATTTAGCGTATGCGATAAGCCTTTAAACCCCTAGGCTACCCTAGTGGACGAGTTATAGTCTTGTGAGGGCTTACAACGATGACACCCATAAATGTCATTTAAAACACATACAATTAGGCAAAAATAAAATGAAATAGTCTCAATAGTTACACATATTATTATCCTCAAAGAATGTCTAGTAATGAAATAATAGAACTTTCAAAGTGCTCAATGCAACTCGAATCCAAGTCCTTGAATAAATCATATAAGCCAGAGTCACTGTGTGTGTGTAAAGGTTCATTCACAGCTTAACTTCTAGGTAAGCCAACTCAGTGATTTCATTTAAAAATTGCGATCTGATAGGTCAAACCAACCTAGATATCTCAATTGTGCTGTGTAGTTGCCTTTCTGTGCTCAGTATGTTTTCTTTCAAAATATTTTCTTTTCTTTTTTTCTTCTTTTTTTTCCAACACACCTACCCTTTAAGGTATCATTTCTCCTCATGGTGGTCCTAACACTCGCCCATTAGTAGCTTCATGCTTATCAGTTATAAGTGGTCTAATTTCTTCCATTATTTTATTTTTTCTTTCTTTCAAAAATTTCTACTTTTATTTTTTTAACCATACTATACATCTAACATTAGCAAATCAGGATAGACATTTAAGCAAACGATCATTCATCGACATGTAATTTCTTCAACTAGTCACTTCACCAACTACATAGGTTCTTACTGCTAGAAGACTATAGTTAAGTTCTTAAGAGTCTAACCTAGATCAAGTACTCAAGGCATTAGATAAAAGTACATTAAGGAACTTATCATTTCTAAGATTTCATCATAAAGCGAACAATATTTATCATTGGACTTATGCTATTTTTTTAAATAACATGTATTATCACTACAGGCATACACCCTCATATTTAAAACTTACATTGTCTTCAATGTAAAATAAATATAAATTAAAATAATAAAGGAACAGCACTACCATGTATGGATTTGATCAGGCTCCCACTGGTAAAACTTTGATTGCATGGACTGTTTGGGTTGCACTAACACCTGCATAAATACTCATGCAAATGAGAAACATGCAATTAGCACACAATAAAATAAAACTAAAGTAAAGAAATCAAAAGAAATCAAAAGAAATAAAATAAAATAAAGTGAACTAAATGCAGATGTAGATGCAGATGCAAGTGTTGGGTTTCTAAAGTGTTCGAGATCATTTAAGCAATGAAATAAATGTGAATACGAAAGTAAGAATGGTGGAATCATACTTACAATGAATGGATTTTGGAGGTGTTGATCACACAAAAAAATTACCTTTGAGAAGTCATCCAAGATCTCCTCTTTGAAGTTGAAATCCAAGGATTAGTTTCCCTATCACCTTATATGATTCTTTAATGTGCTAGCATTTGGAAATTTTTGCAACAAAATTTTCCCTAAAAGCTTTGAAGGTTTCGGCCAAGAGAGATGGAGAAGGAGAGAGAGCTTTTTCAATTTGTTTTGTTTTTGTTTTCTAAAAACATATGCCTACAGTCTCACACCAATTTTGGTATATGCTTTTCCAAAAAGCATAAAGCAAATTGGAGGGAAAATTAGCATTCAATGTCTCCATCTACTCCAATCATGAATAGTGATTGGATGTTAATCACAAAATAAATGTGACTTGACTTCCATCACTAAAGTGACTAGCGATGTGACTCGTGGGCCCTACTTTAATTCAAAATCCAAGTGGGCCCGCAAACAAATTCTGGGCTGGGGTTCGTTAATTTCGAATTAATGAATTTTTCGTTGCGACGTAATTAAATCAAATTTAATCAAAATATTATACCTAGTGAAATTACTATTCACGTCGCTCGCGAATTAATTCTAAATTAATTCGTTGGCCCGAATTAAAATCTAATTTTAATTCCGCGTCGAAATCTAATTTCTTTTAATATATCGAATATATTATTTTATCGATTAATTCCAAATTAATCGTTCTCTCTCTTCTAATAGAATTTTATCCTAGATAAATTCTCGCCGTAATTAATCCTAGATTAACTATGTTCGAATCATACGTCATCGGTGAATCTTCGGGAAGCGACCCATGAGATCCTTGGATATGTTGGTAGTAAATCCGGTCATCGGACTATCCGAACACGTACGTACCTAGTACTACATTTTTACCGATTTACGAGACATGGTTGGCTTCTAGCAAAGCACCGTGACTACCCAATTCTCCAGAAGTATTCTTAAAGGAATATATAATCTATGTCAAGCGTAGTATACATAGTATTACGTATTACGATCCGGTATCGGATGTCACATGCAAGACCTGGGGCTAAAATACTTGTGGTTATCGCAGTATAGTTGGAGTGTCAATTCCTCAGAGAGATGGTTACAAGGAACTAATTTACTTAAATAAAACATTAGCAATAATGAAAAGAGATGGTTTGAATTGGTAATGTAAAGCAAAGATTATAAAAAGCACTTAAATGTTATCACTAGAGAGAAACAGCAAAGCATCGGGAATCCCTCTTGCATCAAATTCATATATTCAGTTTTTTATTCCTTTTATTACTCGGTTGAAGGTTTCACATCCCAAACCAATAATCGGAAGATATTCAATTCCAAACATATTAAATTCTAAGGTAATCGATGAATTATTTTCTCTATGTTAACAACACACAATGTTATCGTTATGACTTATATAACATCAACAATATACCTTCAGGCAATACTGCAACAGAAGATCAACTCATAAAACAACATTACCTGTTACAACTGGGTTCCCCAATCACACATAGAATAAGCATGACTATTCGTATATGCAAGTTGGTAAAACACAATCTCTGGATTATAAATCGAAAGATAATAGAGAACAATGAGTCATAAATTGTATTAAATGTTAAAAAGTATCTAGGAATCAAAAACATCAATAAAAGAACTTAATTACAAGAGATCATCCTTAGCTTTGCTTAAGAGATTAGTTCTCTATAGAAAAAAGAGATACAGCCTGGATAGATCGGAGAGACATCATGTTGGGCTTGTACTTCTTCATTCTTCTCTCTCAAAATTGAGTCTTCAATCTCTTGTTATGTGTTTTATCTATGTTTTTTCTCTTCTTTTTTTTTTGGTTATGGATGAGCTTAGGTATTTATAGAGAAGTCCCGGAGTTTATATATGTGTGAAACACATATAAAGTAAGTTTCTAGAAAATGTATGGAGTGAAACTGTGGAGGCGTCACGGTGCCAAGAAGTAGGCGTTGCGGTGCCAGTTGGTTTTCTGATGCTGTATTTTTTTCGTATCAGCTCTTCCCGCGTGCTTTTGATGCATCCGTAAGGTCCCGAAACATATATATTTGCTCCGATATCCATGTTCCATTGCTTCCTAATAATAAAGCACAAAATAAACTATAATTAAGATTAAACATATGATAATCAAGCCGAATTAGTGGTGTTCAAAATACACTTTCATGCACTTATCAATGATTAATGGAAAATAAATTAAAAATTATATACCATCGCTATGAGAACATGAAAGAATATCCTTTTACTAATGGGACGTTGAAACGTCATGATGTACAAAATAAACTATTTCAAATGAGATGATTAAACGTCTTAATGTACAAAAATTAAAAGCTAAGGGACATGCTTATCCGTTTGAGCCTTGTGTACTCCATCAGTGATAATAGCAAAGTCGACCAAAACCTTCTTTATATCAGCTTTGACCGTTCCTCAAAGAACTAGAACCAGTTAGGAAAAATGGTGAGGACTTCAATATCCAGACATGGACACGGATCCAAAGGGGAAAGTCTTACAAATCACTAATGTTGAGGATCAATCCTTCCACACAATGTTTCTTTTTCTAATGAAGATGAGCGTTCTATTGATAGTAAAGGTTCTAGAAGAAAAGTTATTAATAAAGTGCAAGAGACATATAGTTTTGAAGTGGATGGAAAAGATTGTTTATGATATGGAGAAGAGATTATTATTGATTAGTTAGGACTACTAATGGTTATATTAATATGAAATGTGAGACGTAGAATGGTTTTGTAGAGGAAATGAACTAAAAATAAGGGACGCACTCATTTGAAAGTTTATGATGCCGACTGTATTGTAATTTTATATAAAGGGAAGGGTCAAACAGAGACAGAATGCCTGATTGTTCAAAAAGGCTTTTAGTTTCACTGTCAGCCTTCATATGACGAAATTGGTCTATAAAGATAAGAACTAGTTTACACCAAGTGCGAATAGCATTAGCCTAGCAGAGGAAAAAATAGGTAAGGGCATAGAAAGAAAAAGATTGCTTGTTAGAGAAAGGGTTAAGCCAAAGAAGGACGAGCTATGGTGTGTTCCTCAATGAATGCAGGCCCAAAAGATCATATATTTCTCACTGAGCCAAGCGAAATCAGGCGAGCAGCATCGATTAAGGGTCTTTTCAAGGTGTTTTGATAGTCTAAAAAGGTGGAGATTTTAGTGAGTTTAGGGGTAAATGATGAAGGCACCATTGAAGGATTGAGAGAGAATATTTTAAGTTTTTAGGTACTTAAATGAGAAAGATGGCAGTGAAGGTATAAGGAGGAACAAAAAAATCCTTTTTATAGCCAACGATGATGGCAAATAGATGGCACACCTTAAATAGAACCAAAAGAAAATGCGGGAATTATAAAAAGATAGGATGACACTATTTTGAATTGGAAAAGACGTGTGTCGGTTAGAATGACATGAGAAATGGCGTGAGCATTAAGTAAGGAAATGAAAGGCAATAAAAGAAATTTGCATTAAATTTTTGGTCATTTCAAGATTGTATAAAATGAAGCCACATTCAATGAAGGAACATTCCACCGTCATTAAAAATATTGCATTAATGAAGGATGAGAGATACCAGTCGAGAATACAGTTCTAATTTCATTTACTAAATCAATTGGGCCATATTTGGGGGAAGTAATTGTTGGTACCAAAAATAATAGTAATCGTCTAATCAGCCTAACAATCGGATCGCCCAATCAGCCTAACAGTCGTATCATTCAATCAACCCAACCTCCAAATTGCTCGATCAGCAGTCAAATTGTCCCAACCAGCTGAAGCAATGTTGGAATCAATGAGCAGTTGCACAAATGTGGCCAGGCAGTTAAAGGATGCAATGTACATTCATAGTGGTTGATGTAAGTAGTACACCATAATATGGAGCACAATCTGACAGTTACCATAACAAGAAGGCACGACAGGGACAGTTTCCAAAACTAGCTGAAGATGAAGCAAGGAGCTGTAAGACAGTGGAACCTAACTTTTCAAGCAGTTACCATATGGTTATCTATGTCACTGTCTAAGCCAGATGTTGAATCTATAGGAAACAATAATAAAAAGACTCTTATGAGCAATTTAATTTTCTTTATCTATGCTAATCAATTATGATTGTGTGCTTACGTCATTTGGAGACATTCCTCAATAAAATCACTCACACTCTTTTTAGGGATTTTATTTCAAAAGGTATGAACCTTACATGCTCTTTATTTGCTATTAAACATATACCCTCAACTATTTTAAATTTACGAGAACCCTTCATTCTTTTCTAATCACATTTCATTTTCTAAACTAGAATTGTTTTTTTTTTCCTGACTCTTTCTATAGTGTGTATGTCATGAGAACCTACCATGAACAAGCCAAGAAAACCCACACAAGACTGAAACTGTTCCCAAGAAAGCCAAGACAGTTTGGATAAAAACTCTAAATCTCTGAAGAACAAGCAACAGATACCTAGAGTGCTAATGCAATGCCACAAAGGATTAGCGGACCTTTGATAAGCCAAAACCAGTGAGAACAAATTGAGGGTTTCTCAAAGTTCAAAAAAGTGATATAATTTTATTGAAGAAGAGTTTATCAAAACAGAACCAAAATTTAGCCTTTTATAAGGAGGCTTCAATCAAAAACCCTAACCCAAAAAGGACAAAGAAGAAACTATCCACACGCCAACAGACGCGTATCCTAAAACTAAGCTAAGTTATCCCCACGTGCAAACCCTTGCACGCTTAACCTAATTCCCAAACATAAAATAATAATCTAAAGAAATATGCCCAAACATAAATAAAGTACCAAAATAAAATAAATATCAAGCCCTAAATAAAATCGTAACAATTATCAAATAACTATAATAAAATAGGCCTAAGTATCTCGTTGCTCCACGGCCTGAATAAGGTTCACTATCTTGGGTTCATCCAACTTCAAGCCCATACTCAATGTAGTATAGGTACGAGAATAGTCAAATATAATCTTCTATATGAATCCATGCATTACTTCCTGGATCTTCTTAGCTAGAGTCCTCATGACTGGACCTTCTGGAACATGCACGGTGGTTGTCCGTTCATGTCTATCATGGGCTACATCTTGGGCCTCATCATTAGACCCGGCCATGGTTCTGGTTCGGAATCGGAACTGGACTGGTTGGAACCGGATTGTTCTGATTCCAACCGGTTCTTAAACCAGAATCGGAACCGTAAAGGACCGGTTCGGTTAGAGTTTGACCCCCCGCCGAACTAGTTGGAACCGTAATTATAAAACTTAATTTCTAAATTATTTTAAATTATTTTTGATTTTTTATATAATTAAAAAAAAAGGTTTGAGCCGGAATCGGAACCGACTGGTTCGGTTCTGATTTGATTTATGGTTCCGGTTTCACTTAAGTGTGGAATCGGAATCGAACTGGAATTAACCGGTTCGGTTCTGGTTCCACACTTGTGGAACCGGGAACCGATTGATTCGGTTCAATTCCGAACCAGAATCGAACCGCGGGCCAAATCTACTCATCATTCCCCCTCTCATCGAAAGTATTTGACCTCGAATCTGCATCAAACAAAGAAAGATCAGTGACATTAAATGGCGCAGAAATAATATACTCACCTGGAAAATCCCCTTTGTAGTCATTGTCATTTATTTTCTCAAGGATCTGAAATGAGCCATCACCTCTAGGTTGGAGTTTGGACTATCATTGTTGATTACGCTCAAAAATAACTTGTAGTTATCGCAGTATAGCTGGGATGTCGATTTCTCCGAGAGATGGTTACAGGAACAAATTTACTCAAACAAAAAAACTTTAGCAATAACTTAAATAAAGAAAAAGAAAGAAATTAATAATATAAGATAAAAGAAAATAAAAATTATGAAATGTATGCAAGAAATATCTATAGAGATAAACAGAAAAGCATAAGGAATTCCTCTTGTATCAACCTTATGTATTCAGTTATTGATTCTTTTCATTACACAATTGAAGGTTTCACATCCCAAACCAATAATTGAAAGATATTCAATTATACTCATATTAAACTATAGGGTAATCAATGATTATTTTCTCTATGTTAACAGCACATAAAAGTTATCATTACGAGCTATCTAACGTCGACAATATACCCTCAGACAATACTGCAGCAGAAGACCAACACATAAAATAACTTTACCAGTCACAACTGGTTTCACAAATCACACATAGAAGAAGCATGACTGGATCTATATGGGATTTGAAAAACACAATTTCTGGGCTAATAAATCGAAGGATAATAAAGAATAACAACCATCAATTTTATTAAACGTTAAGAGGTTCATTCAAGAATCAACAACATGAATATAAGATGTTTAAATATAGAAGTTCATCCTTAACTTTGCCTAGGAGATTAGTTCTCCATGGAAGAAAGAGATGCAGCCTGAATAGATCGGAGAGAAGTCATGATTTCCTTGAAGTTCTTCGTTCTTCCTCTCTATGAGTTGTGTTTTTGGCTCTTTTTGTGTGTTTTTCCTATGTTCCTCTCTGATTTTCTCCTCCCCCAGGGTTTAGGACAAAGTTGGGTTTATATAGAAAAGTCCTGGACCCTAAATTGCATTAAAAACGCACAGCACAAATCCTGGAATAGCAGTTTCGCGTCGAGACGTGCGCCGCATATTGAGACATGCCAGCGGCTTTTAAGGATGCTAAAATTGACTAGATCTCCTCGAGTAGATGCAAATCGATATATTATGGGTCTCGAAACTCTTTCTAAATCAAATGTTATAGCCTTTTTAAATTCTGTTCGCGGCTGATGCTCCTGCGTGCGTCCGATACATCTGTTAGGCTCGGAAACATGTCATATTGCTCCATTCTCCTTGATCCATTGCTTCCTATTAACAAATCAAAAAATGACTCTAATTAGGATTAAAACATATGATAATAAAGTTGAGTTAACAGTGTTCTAAGTACACTTTCGTGCACTTATCACAACCCACAACCAGCTTATTGCTAGTCCCTAGCAATTTAAGCGTAACATAAAATAAAAACTAAATAAATAAATAAAACTATCTAAGCCACTTTCATATGGATCACGATTTCATTAGCGTATGCAACAAGCCTTTAAACCCCTAGATGTCCCTATTGGACGAGTTATAGTCTCGTGAGGGCTTACAACGACGACACCCACAAACGTCATTCAAAACACACAATCATGCAAAAGTAAAAATTAAATTGTCCCAATAGTTTCACATAATTTTATCCTCAAAGAATGATTAGTAATGAAACCAGAGAACTTTCAAAGTGCTCAACGTAACTCAAATCCAAGTCTTTGAATAAATCATCAAAGCCAGACTCATAGTGTGTGTGTGTAAAGGTTCGTTCACAGCTTGATTCCTAGGTAAGCCAACTCAACGATTTCGTTTAAAAATTGGGATCGATGGGTCAAACCAATCTAGATATCTCAATTAAGCTCTATAATTGCTTTTATGTGCTCAGTATGATATGATTTTTCTTTTTCTTCTCTTGTCTTTTTTTTTTTTTTTTTTGCTTTTTTTTTGAATTTTTTTCTTTTCTCAACACACCTACCCTTTAAGGTAGCATTTCTCCTCATGGTGGTCCTAATACTCGCCCATGGTTAGCTTCACGCTTATTGGTTATAGGTGGTTTATTTTCTTTCTTCAGAGACTTTTTCTTTTATATTTAATCATACCGTACATTATAACACAAACAAATCAGGATAGACATCTAAGCAAACAATTATTCATCAACATGCAATTTCTTCAACTAGTCACATTGCTAACTACTCAGGCTTTCACTGCTAAAAGCCTATAATTAAGTGCTTACGAGTCTAACATAGATAAACTACTCAAAGCATCAGATACAATTATATTAAAGAACTTATCGTTTCTAAGATTTCACCCTAAAATAAATAATAGCATCATTGGACTTATGCTTAACTATCAAAGACTAAAAACAAAACAAAATAATTATTTTTTAAAAAAATTAAATATATTTATGACAGGTATTATAATGCACATGCATACACCCCTACACTTAAAACTTGCACTGTCCTTAATGTAAGATAAATATAAAGAAAAATGGGTTAAGGAATAACATGTGCGGAGTTGATCAAGTTCTTACTGGTGAGACTTTAGCTGTGTGGCTGTGTAGTTTGTGCTAACTTCTGTATAAACACTCATGCAAACAGGAAAAATAAACATGCAATTAGCACACAATAAAATAAAAATAAAGTAAATAAAATAAAATAAAATACATATGCAAGGGTTGCCTCCCGCTAGCGCTAAGTTTAACGTCTTCATCCACACGCAAACACTCAGGTTGTCATGGTGGTTTCCATCTAGCGTGCTAATGAAGGCACGGGAGGGAATTTCTGTCTAGTTGTGGCAATGTATCCATTGATCCTCCAGGATCTGGAGATTGTTGAAATTTTTGGCTGCTCATAAGAAAAGGTTGGCTCAATCTCATTTTTAACCTCACATGTATCATTTTTAATTGAGCATTAACTCTCATTTTCCTCCTTTTTTCGGTTCTTTGGGACCAATTTTAATTCAGGAGGATTTGATTCAGGTTGAAAAGAAGTTGTTTCCGGTAAGACTGTTTCTAGCATGTATGAGTAATGACACTCACCATCACCCTGTGGTTGTTTCTCGACATGAAAACTGTTAAGTGTTTGAGGAATGGTACCCTAACTGGGAAATGTGGCAATTGTTCTTCCTGAGATGCGTTAGCACTATTATCCTTGGAGTCACTTATAATTTTGAGAGTATCCTACAAGCCTACCTCCTTACCGCTCCTAATGATTATAGAATTAACACCTCTTATACTGGATACCTCATGACGAGCATGTGTCATGTGTTGCCCTTGTGGATTTGGTTGAGTCTGAGATGAGAATTTTCCTTGTTTTTGCACACTTAAGACATTAATCAATTTAGAGATTTGACTCATAATCTCCTTATGGTCTTCAGCTACCTGAGCTATCAATGACTCAATCCTTTGATTGGTTTTATTCTGGGCTTCCACAATTACCCTCTGGGATTCCACGAATACTTACATTGTATCCTCTAACGAATGTCTAGGAACCGTAGGTGTGTGCTACTGAGGGGCACTATAACCTCTAGGTGGTGATGTCTGACTCGGCTGATGAGACTCTTGCTTCCAACTAAGGTTGGGATGGTTCCTCCAACTAGGATTATAGGTGTCTGGGTACGGTGTGTGAGGCTTCTGATACGTCCCTAATGCATGGTATTGTTCTTCATATTTTCCTCTCATCTCACCATATACCCGACACTCTTGAGATTCCAGTTGGGCTATTGAATGCATTGTCTTGCTATCTTTGGCTATTAAGGCTCCTATCTGTCTAGTTAACAGCTCAACTTGTGTCTTAAGGCTATCCCCATCCCTAAAGTGGTGTTGGCTTCTGCTAGAAGAAGTGTGGTATGTCCTATCAGTGTTATCTAAGGTATTGGATCCAGTCCAAGTATGAGATGGGTTCTTTCAGATGAACTCACCATTGCACATAGTCTCAACAAACTGGCACTCTCTAGGGGTTAAACCATAATAAAATAGCTTACTAAACACCAACTCTCATAACCATGGTGGGGACAACTAGCTAACAACTTCTTATACCTCTCCCACATTTGATAAAGGGTCTCACTGTCTTTTTGGGAGAAGGTGGAGATTTATCTTTTCAAGGCATTCGTCTTATGGTGCAGGAAGTATTTATTAAAGATTACCTGTGTCATCTCGCCCCACGATCCTATTGACCTAGGTCTTAAAGAATACAACCAGCTCTTAGCTTTATCCTTAAGGGCAAAGGGGAAGAACTTAAGTCTAGTTATGTCGGTGGTCCCAAACTGGTCATGGAAAGTAGATACAACTTCTTTAAACTCCTTGATGTGCACATAAGGATTTTCGCTCTCTATACCGTGAAAAGTTGGAAGATATTGTATCATTCCAGGCCTAAAGTCTATATATGGTGCATTAGGGGGGAAAAATGATGCACGAATGTGCAGCTGTGTGAGTTGGGTAGAGGTACTCTTCAAGAGTCCTCCTATGTGGTCTCTCGTACTCACTCATGATATGTCTGCTAGATCTAGATGGTGTAGCAAAAAGGTTCTCAAATATATTATCTGGATCTGTCTCTGAATCTTCATGCTTTATTCTAGCAAATCTGGCCAATTCATCCCTAAATCTAGGCATGCCCTCCAACACAACTAATAAAAGAAAAATAAAATAAAATAAATAAAAAAATGAAACTAAATATTAAAGTTACTAAAATTAAAACTAAAACTAAAATAAACACACAAATAAAAATAAAACTAGAAACAAAAATAAAAAGAATCAATTAAAAGAAAAAAATCTAAACAAAAACTAAAAAATAAAAGATAATGAATAAGAAAATAATAAATGAATAAAATAAAAATAACATAAAATACTAATTAAAAAAATGGAACGAAGTTACCGCTTCGCTGTTGACTAAACAAACCTGCTCCTTTTGCCTGTAAACCGTCTCCCCGGCAACAGCGCCAAATTTTGATTATTCCCAAAAATAACTTGTGGCTATCACAGTATAGCTGGGGTGTCGATTCCTCAGAGATATGGTTACATGAACAAATTTACTCAAACAAAAACTTTAGCAATAACTTAAATAAAGAAAACGAAAGAAATTGGAAGAAAGAGATGCAGCCTGAATAGATCGGAGAGAAGTCGTGATTTCCTTGAAGTTCTTCGTTCTTCCTCTCTATGAGTTGTGTTTTTGGCTCTTTTTGTGTGTTTTTCCTCTTTTTCTCTCTGATTTTCTCCTCCCCCAGGGTTTAGGACGAAGTTGGGTTCATATAGAAAAGTCCTGGAACCCTATATTGCATTAAAAATGCACATCAAAAATCCTGGAATCGCAGTTTCGCGTAGAGACATGCGCCGCACGTCGAGACGTGCCAGCGGCTTTGAAGGATGACAACTGACTAGATGTCCTTGAGTAGATGAAAATAAATATATTATGGGTCTCGTAACTCATTCTAAATCAAAAGTTATAGCCTTTTTAAATTCAGTGCGTGGCTGATGCTCCTACGTGCGCCCGATACGTCTGTTAGGCTCTGAAACATGTCCAATTGCTCCATTCTCCTTGATCCATTGCTTCCTATTAACAAAGCACAAAATGACTCTAATTAAGATTAAAACATATGATAATAAAGCTGAGTTAACAGTGTTTTAAGTACACTTTCGTGCACTTATCAATTATTTTAGGAATCGTTCCTTCCGCATGTGCACCCAAACCCAATCACCCGGTTCGAATGATACACGGCATCTACCATTGTTGGCATGCGAGGCATATTGTTCATTCTTCTTCTCAATGTGCTTTCGGCTTTCTTATGTATTGACTTGACCAAGTCGGCCTTGCGCTTACCATCTAAGCTAACCCTCTCATCAATGGGCAAGGGCAATAAATCCAAAGGTGTTTGTAGATTAAATACATACACAAGTTCAAAAGGAGAATAAGAAGTAGTGGAATGAATACTCAGGTTGCATGTAAACTCAATGAAAGGTAAACATTCTTCCCATGACTTCAAATTCTTAGAAATAACAGTACGCAATAGTTGGGATATGGTCATGTTAACGACTTCAGTTTGACCGTCAGTCTGTGGGAGACAAGTGGTGGAAAATAAGAGTTTAGTTCCAAACCTACCCCATAAAATTTTCCAAAAATGAATTAAAAAATTTGCATCCATGTCCGATAATATACTCCGAGTCACCCCATGTAAGCGAACAACCTCACAAAAAAATAGGTCAGCAATGTGTGTGGCATCATCTGATTTGTCACATGCAATAAAGTGTGCCATCTTACTAAAATGGTCAACTACAACAAAAATAGTGTCTCGGCCCTTCCTAGATCTGGGCAATCCTAACAAAAAATCTATGGAAATATCTACCCACTGTTTGGGGAACAGGTAATGGTGTATAAAATCCATGTGGTTGAACTTTAAACATTGCTCCCCTACAAGTAATGCACCCAGCACAAATACTCATGACATGCTTCTTCATTTTAGGCCAATAAAAATGCTCATGCAAGATATCCAAAGTTTTTTAACACCAAAATGACCCATAAAACCCCCAGTATGTACTTCACGGACCGATAATTCATGCATAGAATAACAAGACACACACAATTTATTCTCTTTAAATAAAAAAATCATATTATCAGTAAAATCTCAACAAAGTCATGATCATTCGCATACAAGTCTTTGATAAATTCAAAACCAAGAAACTTAGAACTCAAGGATGTAAGTAAAGCATATCTACGTGATAGTACATCAGCAACCATATTCTCTTTAACCAAACTTTCGAGATTGAGTATGATGTTTCAGGTGTCGGTATTGGAGCAGTTCTTATGCATGAACAACTCTCTATAGCTTACTTTAGTGAAAAGCTAAATGGCGCATGCTACGGTACCCGACCTACTACAAAGTTAGGTAAGGCTAAAACAGTCGTAGAACATAATCGATCTTTAAGAAGTTTGAAGGAATTTTCTTATTCCTCCCCCCAATGAAAATCAATTTTTTTCTTTATGACTTCAGTAAGTAGTGTGGCAATAGTGCTAAAGTATTTTATAAAACTCCTATAGAAACTAGCTAGTCCATAGAAATAGACCCGGCCGACTGTTTGGGTCTGTTTCGAACCAAAACCGAACCGGTTAAATCCAGTTCGATTCCGGTTCCACACTAAATGTGGAACCGAAACCGAAATCGAACCGTTCGGTTCGGGTTTCGATTCCGATTTCATTCAATTTTTTTTTTTGCTTTATTGAAAATAAAAAAAATTGAGATTGATAAAATAATATAATTTAAAATTTTGAATTTGAATTTATATAATAAACTTTCATTACATAATTACATTAAATTATAAATAAAATTCCTATCTTAAAAAAGAAATTTAAATTAAAGAGTTTGAACTTAAATTTTTAAAAAACTTAAGTTGCCTACGTATCCTCCAGGGGTGAGAGAAATCAAAGCTCACGTAGTTCCATTATATTTTAAAGATATTTCCCCCATTGTAATTTTATAATTATTTAAATATTTAATTATGAATCATCATCTGTGCTTGTTGATTCTTCAGCTCCAATTTCGCTTGCACTTGTAGATACATTATCGAACAAGTCTTCAAATTCATCAGAGGCATCTTCTTGTTGCCTCAGATCATCTCGGATCCAATCATCCACACAGATTGTTGTTTTAGAGTGCTTGGATGTAATGAAGATTGTCTGACTTCCAACATATTACCTCACATGCTAAAGGCTTACTCAACTACAATGGTGGAAACAGGTGCTGTCAATATCTCTTTAGCAATAATTGATAATACATGATATACATTATGATGTCGATTCTACTATTCAAGGATTTAAAAATTTTTACTAACTAAACTTTCAGTTGAAAACTCAAAATTTATAGATAAATAATTATCTAATTTCGGGTTATTACTCGTGTTATGCCTATGTTTTTTATTTCATTGTAATAACCAACAATCACTTGTGTTAATTCTTTATTGCATTACGGTCGTTTCACTACTACTAGATTGTCCCATTGATTGCAAGTTATATCTTCTAACATAATCATTAAATAACTCTATTAAATCAATTTTTATTTTAGCTATTATTCTTGAAATATCAATTTCATCTAATATTCCTAAATATTCATAGTAAGCGGGTAAAGCACTATTCAAACATTCTAATTTAAATTAGGATCAAAAATAGCAGCAATAAGATAAAGTAAATGAATATCTTTACAATAATGCAACCATTTTTGTTTCATAACGTTAATAGCTTTAAACAAAATAATATCATTAGGATCATGACTATCAACATGCTCATTGAGAGTACTAACAATATTCAAACTTTCAAGAATAAATAAATGTACTGTAAGATAATAAACTCCGCTAAAAATTTATGTAGCATCATTAAACACTTTTAAAATCTCTAAAAAAATTCACAAATTTCCCATTGACTAGGAAAAATTGTGATAGATTGAACATTTTGAGAAAAAACTACATAATACATCTTTATATTCTAAAGCTTGACATAAAAGAAAATAAGTTGAATTCCATCATATTGGAACATCTCGTGAAAATTTTATAGGTTTAATACGATTAAATTTACAAAACTTGGCTCATTCTCTCCTAACTCGAGAATATGACCAAATATAATTAAGTGTTTTTTTAATAGGATCAATGAAAGGTAATAATTTTTCCAAACAATCTTGAACACATAAATTAAGGACATGACATGTACAACAAACATGGAAAAAATGACACCCTAAATTTGGTTCGCATATTTCTATTAAATCAGTGATTGATGCAGTATTTGCAGATGCATTATCAAATTCAACTATTAAAATTTTACCTAATAAACCATATTCATCAAAAATTACTTTCATCATTCTATAAATATTTTATGCAGTATGTTGCTCATCAAAACTCTAAATGTAATAATTTATTTTTGCATGTTCCATTATGCATCAATCAAATGACAAGTCACACTCACGTATGAGTGTGTTCGCCAATAGTCACTCCAAATATCAGAATAAATAGATAGATGCCCTTTAATATCTCTAAATGTTTCATTTAAAATAATTTTACCATCTTTATATAATTTAAAATTTTGACATTTTGTTGTATTTCTAGTCATTATACATGCAGCAGGATTTAAAACATTTTGAACGTAATTAGTAAAAGTATTTTTTTCACCAAAACTTAAAGAAAGATGTGTCATACAAGTTAATTTAGCAAATTCTTCTCTATTTTTAGCATGAGAATATTTAAATAAATCTAAAGTACTCGTACCTCTAATAGATGATGCGTACCTAGCCATTTGAGTTTGTGTCGTATCAAATCCAAGTTCAACTGGATGGTGTCTTTCCAGATGTTTGATCATATTATTGTATCAACCAAAAAATTTGTAAGAAACCCCACAATGGTTGCATACTACTCTTGAACCTTCATCAGTATCGTCTAAATGAAAATGAATTTCGAAAACATCCGAGGAACGAGACTTAACTTCTCTTCTCCGTGAACCAATATTAGGGCCGCTCTCTTGGGTTGGCACATTTGGCATTGTATTATCAGATGAGCTTTCCATTTATTATTTAATAATTTGTAAAAATTAGAAAATTGATAATGATAAATTGTAATTTGTAATTGTGAATGAGAAAATTGAAAATTGAAAATTGAAAATTGAGAAATTAGTGTGTTGAAATAATGAAAAATAACTCATATTTATACATTTTAAGAATATTTTTGTGATACCTAAAATGCTCCAAAAATTAGTCGTTTTATTACTGTTATTATGGGTAATTTGGGAAATCCCAAAAAAAAAATTTGGACGTTGGAGCAGGGAGCAAGCCGTTGGGCTGGCCGGTTGGAACCTTAGGGTTTCATCCAGTTCCAACAGGAACCTTACGGCTCCGGTTGGAACAGTCCAGTTCCAACCGGTTCGGTTATGGTAAGAACCCTAACTGAATCGGTCAGGTTCCGGTTCCAACCAGTTTGGAACCGGAACCTGTTGGACAATTATGACCCATAGCATCACTATTTGTACAGATCATGGTGTTGTTGTACAAATTAACTATGTGACAAAGGAAATTGCTCTTTTATCATTTGTAATTGGATTACCAAGATAATAAATGATAAAGTCCTTATGATTAGTTCCGGATTGAGATGATATGAGACAGTATCAATCCATAAAGGTTTAATCATTAAACATCCCTAGTCGTAGTATTATCGAGACTGGACATCGATAATACGGAATAGACTAGTATTGCACTTATGCGGGTTGTGGTATTAGATACTTATGCAAGTGCGATAGGAGGTTGTGTTTCATCGATGGTACGGAAAACAGCTTCGCTCTGGATAGACCCCGCGGAATCCCATTAGTAGTATGTCTGTGTGTCTATGGGAGTCCGCTTCAGGGTATGTGTGTTTGGTCTTAACCTGATACTTGCACCGCTAATACTTACGACAACCAATATACTTTGGTGTCGGTTCCAGGGCTTTAACCAGTTCTGTGTACGCCTCTTCTGGGTATATTGGAATCGTAGTGTATTGGGTGTGATGTCAATATTGAAGTATCACTTCAGACATATGGAGATGATGATCACGTAGGATACTGAACTGGTACTATTATATGCTGTAGCTATCAGGATAATATGACAAGGTCATAGTTATCCGATTATAGAGACTAGTTACCAGATATCCGACATGTGTTTCGTACGGGGCAGACACATTCCCAGCCCCAGGCCTAGCACGTGACATCTGATACTGGATCGACATACATAATACTACGTATACTACGCCTGACATATATCGTATATTCCTTCAAGAATATTTTTGGAGAATTGGGTAGGCACGGTGCTTTGCTAAAAGCCAATCATGTCTTGTATATCGGTAAAAATGTAGTACTAGGTACGTACGTATTTGGATAGTCCGATAACCGGATTTACTGCTAATATATCTGGGGATCTCATGGGTCGCTCCCGATGATTTACCGATGACGTATGACTCGCACTTTATTAATCTTGGATTAATTATAAGAGAGTGAAATTAATCTAGGATTAATTACGGAGATATTTTATCTGGGATAAAATACTATTTAAAGAGAGATAACGATTAATTTGGAATTAATCGATAAAATATATATTCGATATATTAAATGAAATTGGATTTCGAGCGAAATTAAATCGGATTTAAATTCTGCGATCGAGTTAATTTATAATTAATTCGCTAGCGACGTGAATAATAATTTTGTTAGGCATAATTATTTAATTAAAATTTGATTTAATTACGTCGAAATGGAAAATTCGTTGATTCGGAATTAACGAACCCGACCTCAGGAGTGTTTACGGGGCTGCTCGCATTTCGAATCGAGTGGGGCCCACAAGTCACATCACGCATCACATCATTTGTCAATCAAGTGATAGATGTCTTGTCACTTTGAGTGATGTGATGTCAGTCACTATTCATGAGTGACGTGGGTGGTTGAAAGGCTTTATTGCCTTGTACTTGTTTGACTTTGGATTTAAAATTTTGGTATTAGGTTTTGGAAAACCAATACACAAACCAATTTATTTTCTCTCCTCTCTCTCTCTCCAAGTTTCGGCCATGGTGGCCATATTCCCTCTTCACCAATTTTGGCTAGGCCGAAAATAACAATAAGAAATAAGGAAACTTTGTGGCAATTTTTCCTATGCTCGCACATAAAGAAGGTGATAGGGAAACAAACCCTTGAGCATGAATCTCAATCAAAAGCTTGGAGTTTTGAAGACAAACATAGCACAAAATCCTTGCTTGGCCGATAGCTTCACTCAAAGGGAAGAAAACTTTGTTCTTCAAAGCTCTCACATCCGATCAATGTAAGTATGATTCCACCATCCTTCTTGATGTATTCACATGATTTCATTGCTTGAATTGATCTGGGACTATAGTAGGAAACCCAACAATGGTATCAGAGCCATTTTGAGCATGAAATTGAAATTAGGGTAAAATTGGGCAAAATTTATTTGAGCTGTTTAAGTGAAATTGATTGTTTAAATATGCTTGAATGATGATAACATAGTGTTATGCATGATCAATTTGATGATAATTGAGTTGGATCAATTTTTCCCCAATATTAAGGCTTGGCCGAAAGTTGTGATGCTCTAAATGTCATGGTGATTTTTGATTTTGATCATTGGATGAGTTGAAATCATTTGGGAATTGTTGATTTAGGATCTAAATGGATTGAATTCAGAATCGGACATGAAAAACCCTAATTGTCGTGAGTGTAAGAAGCATGAAAATGATTGATTTTTGATTCAAATGTGTTGGACATGTGTTGATGATGATAAGCATAATTAATTGAGTAAATTGATGTTTTGGAGATGTTAATTTGGTTAATTAATTATGGCTATACACTTTAATTAATTAAATTGTGAAATTTGGAATTTTGGTAATTTAATTAGTTGGTCCAAATTTGGAATTGGGCTTGAAAAGTTGTAATGGGCTTAATGGGCTTAGTTGGGCCAAGTTTGGTTTAGGCTAATTGGTTGGATCCAATTGGGCCCAAAACCATATCCATAAAGTCCAAATATAACTATTGGGCCTTTAAAGTTTAATTGGGCCTAATGGGCCGAAATTGATTTCTAGGCATAAAGGGTGATTCCTTTCTTGGGCTTTGGTTGCCGAAGCCCATGCCTTAAGAAATTAATTGAAAGCCCATTGGACTTTAATTAAACGACATTGGATGTTAATCGGGCTTTGAGACCCGTTAAGACTAGATTTAGAATCTAAGTCACAAAGGCTCATTAATAAAGTGTAGTTATTTAATTCGGAATTAAATATGAATTAGTATTGAATAGGAATTAAATTGGATTTCATGTTGTAAGTTTGATATAATTCAAGAATTCATACTTTAGTACTTATTCTTAAAACAAGTCGGACTCGCGCAAATCAAATCTTGTTTGAAAATTGGATGGTCATTAATTTCAGATTAATTAATTGGATTAGATTGATTGATAACATGCTTTGTGTGAATACATGGATGTGATGTATGAATAATGTATTATCGGATGGATATAGATGGGTGAGGGCAATTTTGGAAATTGTTGTAATAAATTTAGAATTTATTAAATTGGACCTGCGTGTCCAACCTATTACCTCTTGACTCTGTGTATTTCTCTTTTCACCTATTCCCTTCAATGTAAATGAGGTTTCTTTAGAAGTGTTATGTAATCGGGTAGAAGTAATAGTTGTGCTAGCGGGAGAGAGGAAATGGACAGATTTGTTCTAGGAACAAAATGTTTTAAGTATCCATCAGCATATCATTATTAAAATTTATTTACGCGCCTTATTATGCTTTTAGAATGCATGTTTAAGGGTGTATGATGATGAGACCTTAACAAAGATAATTAATTGGTTGCCAATTACGCAAAAAACTCATAAATATAAGCGTTTTTCCTTCCATTGAGTGATTCTTACTCAAGATCCAAGGTTGGTATTGGTTGTTGGCCAAAGTCAAGACCTTTGTCCGTCGCGGATGTGTTGAATCATAAAGGCTTTGTTCCATATCGGTGTCTTGTCCAAGTTGTGATTTGTTGGCCAAAGTCAAGATCACTTCTTGTCCATCGACATTGATTACGAAGCTTTCCAAGGTCAATGGGTTCCGCTTAACTGGGATCATTAAGTTTGTTATGCCAAAGCCAAGGCTTAATTGATTCAGAGGAAAAAGGTTAGGCAATATATTGGATATATTGGCATATATGGGATATATGTTCGGACTTGGATGTCCACCTACTGGATCTAGGAATTGGATGGGATCCAATAGATCTTAGAGATCTACCTAGTTAAGTATCATACAATTTGTTGGCCAAAGTCAAGATTGTGTGTTATTTAACGGGATCTTAACCTACTAGGAAATAAGGTTTCCCTAGTACTCAACAGAGGGTTAGAGGCTCGCCGAAAAATAATGGGAGGCATGTATTAAATTTGTAATTCGTTTAGATACTTTCCATACGCGCTCATTTTATTATTCGTCAATACATAAACATATTAGTTGGACTAATATTTAATCGTTGTTTTAATTAAACAGTTGGACTGTATTCAAACTATTTCAATGTATAATTGATTTTATAATTGGATTATAGTAATCAATATAATTGAATTTAACTAATTTAATTATAGTTGATTATATAGTTAGACTATAGTAATCATTATATTAAATGTACCTGAAATCGTTGATTAAATAGTTGGACTATTAGAATCAAGATAAATTAAAAGATGAGCATTTAAAACATAATCTTGGATGGAAATGTATTTAAAATGGTTTAATTTTCAGATTGGAATAATACCTCAGGATAGTCTTGAGAACCAAGAAGTTATTTTATTTGATAAAATAACATCTCGGGCCTAAGCCCGGAGTTGAGTAAATAGTAGAGCATGATCTTTGGAAGATTCATGTGATGATAACTTTAGTGGTTAATCCGTTATCCTTGCCATAATGACTCTTTAATTTCGTCGTCATAACTAAGGATTAGATCTTTAAACCACGATGTTGAAATTGAAGGATCTTCATAGGTCTATATTTTGATCTTAGAAGCATTAATTGCAATAGAAAACTCTTGGAGAGTTAATGGCTATGCTCAAGAAGACAAAGCCAGAATTTGCAATAGGGAAAGAAGCGCAAGGCGCATCTTACTTCGACATCCCAGAATGCCAAGGCTTGACCGAGGCTTCGGGGTATGTAGATAAGGGCAAAGGCAAAATCATCATAGTCTTCTAGGAGGAAAAAGGACATATCCCAAGATGTCTGCCTAAAACTGTGGCAGATAGGGTCACTAGAAACGTGACTGCCGTGTGGACAAGGCAGACATGAAGGAATAGAAGAAATGGCAAGACTCTGACTTCAAGTATGTTTGTCATAAACATGTTCACCACTAGTATTAAAATTGGACTTTAGATACTAAGTGTGGTACATATATATGTGCTGATGTACAGAATCTGATGATTAGCAGGATACTGACTTCAGATGAGATTTATCTGCGAATCGGAAACGGGACGATAATCGCTATTTTAAACCGTAAAACCTAAGTTTAGGAACTACCCTTCGGGTGTGTACTTAAATTAGGAAACTGTTATAATGTACCTAGTTTGACTAGAAACATTATCTCTATATCGAGTATAACTCGTTGTGAGTATACCTTTATATTCTAGAACACTAAAGTATTTTATTTTATAAAGATGATATTGAGATAAACACATTAAATGTGAATAACAGTATTTATATTTTGAATATAAAAGGATCTCAAACATATAACATGACAAACAAATAGCTCAAACTGATTTGATCAGATGAGACTTATATGTGGCAATGTTATCTGGGACACATTAACAAGACTCGTATATCCATACTTTTGAAGAGTGGATACTAGGACGGATTTGATTCTACTCAAAATGTCTACGAATCTAGTTTATTAGGCAAAGTGCCTAAAATACCTTTTACTTGGTAAAAGTGTAAGTGCCACTGATCTGTTAGCCCTCGTTCATAGTGACGTAAGTAGGCCCTTATCTAGCTAGGCTAGAGGTGGATATGAACACTTCGTAACCTTTACGAATGTGGCATCGCGTTATGGTTATGTGTTTCTTATAAACATAAATCAGAAACCTTTCAGAAAGTTTCGACACGAAGTAGACAAACAGATCAGCTAAAGTATTAAAACTGTCACGATATGACCGAGATGGAAAATACTTAAGCAATAAGTTTCTCAAATTATTTGAAAGATTATAGTATTCTTTCAAAATGGACTCCTCCCGGAACACCTCAGTTTGATGGTGTGTCCGAAAAGATAAACCAAATTTTATTAGACATGATAAAGTTAATCATGAGTCGCTCTGAGCTACCATTTTCCTTCAAGGATAAGCATTAAACAGTGCAATACTTATTTTGAATAAGGTTTCATGAAAATCTGTTAGACAGAATTCATATTAGATATGAACAGGAAAGAAACTGGGTTTTCCCATTCCTGAAGATTTGGGAATGCTAGGCATTTGTTTGGATGATACCAAACTAGAACCCAAATCGGATAAGTGCCTAATTTGTAGGTTGTCCTAGGGAAACCAAAGTATAGTACTTATACAACTCACAAGAGAACAATTTTAATTGTTGCTCACCATGCGGTTTTCTTAAGAGGAATACCTATATGCAGTGGTAAGTGGGAGGATAGTAAAACTCGATGAAAATCAAAGTAATACTGTTCCTAGCACTGATTCTTAATGGAACACAAACGGTTCATCAGGGATGAATCTGTACCATAATCTTCGAATACACAAGAACTGTGTAGTTGCAGAGAGTCAGAAGACAACCTGGGAGGTATGGGTTTATGATCTCACCTCATGAAGATGTCAATCTTATTGAGGAAGACAAACCGACTACGTATGAGGAAGTGATACAAGGTATCGATTACCTATTTTGGCGCAAAGTGCCATAATTTTCGAAATGGATTCCATGTATACCAACCAAGTTTGGATACTGGTTGATGTACCAGAAGGCATTGTGCCTAATGGTACTAAAAGGTCTTCAAAGAAGACAAACATGGATGGCAACATACAAATATACAAAGCTATGCTTGTACAGAAAGGGTATCGTCATCAACATAGTGTTGATTACGACGAATCCTTTTACCTGTTGCCATGGTTAAATCCATTTGGATAATGCCTGCTAATGCTGCATGTTTCATTTATGAAAAATGGCAGCAGAACGTCAAGATCGTTTTTCTTAACGGAAACCTTTTGGAGGATGTTTATCAACATCCTAACGGTTTTGTCGTACCAAAACAAGCAAACAAGGTTTACAAGTTAATTCAATCCATTTATGGATTGAAGCAAGCATTACGTTCTTGGAACTATATAGTTATTGATGTAATCATAATGGTGTATGATTTAATTCAAAACGAATATGATTCTTGTGTATATAAGGAGGTTAGTGGGAGCGCACTGACAATGAATGTCCAATATAATGATGACATATCATTTCTTGGAAATGACATTCCCATATAATAATTGGTGAAAGCTTGGCTTTCAAGAAAAATTCTCCGTAGAATTCTTGGGAGAAACAATATTTATTCTAGGAATAAAGATCTACTGGGATAGATCTAAAAGGTTGTTGACAATCTCCGAGAACTCGTACATTGAAAAATATACGCGACCTGGTGTCTCATACGCTTTGAGCATATGGAGTCACAATCAGGTCAATCCAAGTGATAGTCATTGGATTATGCTGTCTTATACTATGGAGAATGAGAACTTGAAGTGACTAGGTTCACTGCTGCAAGTTTCCAAACCGATAAGACGACTATAAGTCGAAAAATGGTACTATATAGTTTGAATAACGAAATAGTGAGCTGGAAATCTTCCAAGAAAGATACTATTACCGAATAAACAACAAAAGCGGAATTTTACTGCAACTGACGCAGCAAAAGTAGCATTTTGGATCTAAATAATTCTAATTAGATTAGATATAATTCTGTTAGTAGCTGAGCTAGGCTACAGCATAGGCTAAAGAATTAACGGTCTCATCAACGATCCGATATGTACTTCATATGGTTTCATCTGATTTGTCGGATCATACATCATGGCGATGTGATGATTGAATAAATCGCATCAGATGATAACCTTATAAATCTGCAGACGAAAGCTGTTTCGTAGTATAAGTTTGAGCCACCCGTACATAGTTCAGGTGTAAGACACCTGAGTGATTGGCTATAGGCCATGTGGGAGATTGTTGGACAATTATGACTCATAATATCACTATTTGTACAGATCATGGTGTTGTTGTACAAATTAACTATGTGACAAAGGAAATTGCTCTTTTATCATTTGTAATTGGATTACCAAGATATATAAATGATAAAAGTCCTTATGATTAGTTTCGGATTGAGATGATATGAGACAGTATCAATCCATAAAGGTTTAATCATTAAATATCCCTAGTCGTAGTATTATCGAGACTGGACATCGGTAATACGGAATATACTAGTATTGTACTTGTGCGCGTTGTGGGAGCATAATGGCATAGTTCTCATATATTTAAGTAATTGATACTTATGCAAGTGCGATAGGAGGTTGTGTTTTATAGAGGGTACAGAAAACAGCTTCGCTCTGGATAGACCCAGCAGAATCCCATTGGTAGTATGTCTATGTGTCTATGGGAGTCCGCTTCAGGGTAGGTGTATTTGGTCTTAACCAGAGACTTGCACCGCTAATACTTGCGACAATCAATATACTTTGGTTTTGGTCATCCATGGCTTTAACCGGTTCTGTGACGCCTCTTCTTGATATATTGAGAATCGTAGTGTATTGGGTGTGATGTCAAGCTGGAAAATGGAGATGATGATCACGTGGGATATGGAACTGGTGCTCTTATATGCTGCAGCTATCGGGATAATATGACAAGGTCATAGTTATCCGATTATAGAGACTAGTTACCAGATATCTGACATTGTTTCGTACGGGGCAGACACATTCCCAGCCCCAGGCCTAGCACGTGACATCTGATATCGGATCGACATACACAATACTACGTATACTACGCCTGGCATAGATCGTATATTCCTTTAAGAATATATATGGAGAATTGGGTAGGCACGGTGCTTTGCTAGAAGCCAACTATGTCTTGTAAATTGGTAAAAACGTAGTACTAGGTACGTACGTATTTGGATAGTCCGATAACTGGATTTACTGCCAATATATCCGGGGATCTCATGGGTCGCTTCGCAAAGATTCACTGATGACGTATGACTCGCACTTTATTTATCTGGGATTAATTATAAAAGAGATAAAATTAATCTAGGATTAATTACAGAGATATTTTATCTGGGATAAAATACTATTTAAAGAGAGACAACAATTAATTTGGAATTAATCGATAAATTATATATTCGATATATTAAATGAAATTAGATTGCGACGCGGAATTAAAATCGGATTTTAATTCGGGCGAATGAGTTAATTTGAATTAATTCGCTAGCGACGGGAATAGTAATTTTGTTAGGTATAATTATTTAATTAAATTTGATTTAATTACGTCGCAACGGAAAATTCGTTAATTCGGAATTAATAAACCTGAGCCCGAGAGTGTTTGCGGGGCTGCTCGCATTTCGAATCGAGTGGGGCATACAAGTCACATCACGCGTCACATCATTTGTCAATCAAGTGATAGATGTCTTATCACTTTGAGTGATGTGATGTCAGTCACTATTCATGAGTGATGTGGGAGGTTGAAAGGCTTTATTGCCTTGTACTTGTTTGACTTTGGATTTAAAATTTGGGTATTAGGTTTTTGGAAAACCAAATACACAAACCAATTCATTTTTCTCTCTCTATCCCTCTCCAAGTTTCGGCCATGGTGGCCATATTCTCTCTTCACCAATTTTGGCTAGGTCGAAAATAACAAGAAGAAATTAGGAAACTTTGTGGCAATGTTTCCTATGCTCGCACATAAAGGGTCATCCAAAGTGATAGGGAAACAAACCCTTGAGGATGGAATCTCAACACACAAAACTTGGAGCTTGAAGACAAACATGGAGCACAAAATCCTTGCTTGTCCGAGAGCTTCACTCAAAGGAAAGGAAATTTTGTTCTTCAAAGCTTCTCACACCCGATCAATGTAAGTATGATTCCGCCGTACTTCTTGATGTATTCACATGATTTCATTGCTTGAATTGATCTTGGGACTATAGTAGAAACCCAACAGAACCTTGGCCGGATCTATATGGAAACTTCTAACCTCAGTGATGCTCTTAGGTGTAAGCCACTCACGAGTGGCCTTAACCTTGTTTTCATCAACCTCAATGCCTTGAACACTAATGACATACCCTAAGAATATCATTTTTCCATACAATAGTCATATTTTTTAAGATTAGCATACAATAATTCCTTCCTCAAAATATCAAACACATATCACACATGTCTTACATGCTCATCTAAATTTTTGATGTACACTGAAATATCATCAAAATATACGACTACAAATTTTCCCAAAAGACATGAAAAACATGATTCATTAGACGCATAAAAGTGCTGAGGGCATTTGTAAGCTCAAATGGCATCACAAGCCACTCATATAGTCCATATTATATTTTAAAAGCAGTGTTCCATTCATCCCCTTCCCACATCCTAATCTGATGATACCCACTTTTAAGGTCAATTTTTGAAAAAATACAAGATCCATATAATTCATCCAACATATCATCTAATCTAGAGATAGGGCGGTGATACTTTACAGTGATATTATTGACTGCTCGAAAATCCACGCACATTCTCTATGTGCCATCTTTCTTTGGTACTAACAAGACTGGAACTGTGCACGGACTCATGCTCTATCGTACGTACCTTTTGCTCATAAACTCCTTCATTTGCCTTTAGAGCTCCTTAGTTTCCTTAAGTTTACTGCGGTAGGCCGGTCGATTAGGAATGACCACCCCTGGGATAAAGTCGATCCAATGCTCAATACCTCGAAGTGGTGGTAAACCATGAGGCTTCTCCTCTGTAAACACATCATCATACTCATGTATTAAAGAAGTAAACACACTAGGCAAAACAGTGTTAGGGTTAGTGTCATTAGAACCCAGAAGAGTTTCTCTATACAAAAAGAGGTTCATAACTTTATTCTTGGCATACACTCTTTTTAATTCGCCCTCTTTAGTAAAGAAACTAAATTTCATTCTACCCACACTCACATTATTTTGTGCACGCTCAGTTTTTCTCTCGCTTACTCCCCTGTAATTGTCAACTTCACCCCCTCAACTCAATTATCGATCTCGCCCGTGGGTGTTTTCTCTGTAGAAGCCTGTAGCTTCATTTGATCTTCAAAGACTTCATGTGGTATCAAAGGAACAAATGTAACTTTTCTTCTATCTTGCTTGAAATAATATCTGTTTCGAAACCCATCATGCATCACTCTCCTGTCAAACTGTTAATGATGCCCTAGTAACAAATACCCAGCTTACGTGGGGACTACATCACATATCACCTCATACATGTATTTACCAATTGTAAGACTAACCAAGACCTGTTTATTGACTTTAACCTCGCCACTGTTATTCAACCACTGTAAATGATAAGGCTTAGGATGTCTAAGCAAAGTCAAACCCATCTTCTCAATAAGTATTATGCTAGCCACATTAGTACAACTGACCCGTCGATAATCATACTGCATGCCTTGTTGTGGACTAGGCATCTAGTATGGAATATGTTCTTCCACTATTGTACCATATCATCCTCAACCTTGGCATGGGTACTTAAAGCACGACGGGTAACAAGGGACTCCCCTTTGGATGCATACTCAACCTCTTCATCAGTGGTGACCTCCAACTCGAGCACCTCCTCCGTAACATCCTCACATTTGAAATTACCTCACCATCACCCCAATAGACACGATCATTCTATTAGGCATTGTGACGCTATATGGTCATTTCCCAGACATTTGAAACATTTAAGGTCATGACTCATATTTAGTGGGGTATCGATTTTTGGTTTAGGTTTGGTGGTGAAATCTTTCCTCGGTTTTGGGGCCTCTGATCTAAACTTGTATGTGGTGCCATCTTTATCATTATCTCCCCATTTTTTCTTCCATGTATTGTTTGGACCTGAATTGCTCCTTAATGTAGTTTTGTGCTTCAGTTGACATTCCACTTTCATTTCCATATGTACCATGTCCTCTAACTCCATATAATATTGTAATCCCACTACATTTTCAATCACCATATTCAGCCCACTTAGAAACCATGCCATAGTGGCCTATCGATCTTCCTCAATATTTGGCGAATCATTACAATTTCCATATTCTTGTGGTAGTCTTCGATACTCCGAAACCCATGTGTAAGATTTTGAAGTTTATGATACATATCTCGATAGTAATGACTCGGTAAAAATCGCTTCCTTATAACTATTTTCAATTCGGCCCATATAGTGATCGAGTGATATCCAACCAGACATGTGTATAATCGGTAAATTCAATAACCGCCAACTTAACCTTCTTAAACTCGGAATAATTATGACAGTAAAAAAGGAGCTCTATCTTATGTTCCAACTCTAGATAAGCTTTATGGGAACTCTTGCCTTGGAATGAAGGAATAGCCATCTTGATTTTACCCAAATCATCATCTTCATTATTCTCATGATTTCTCCTTAACGGTCCTTCATTTTACCTCTTTTAGGCCGAAATCCACCCATATCTACCTCTGATACTCTATCAAACTCCTTATCATAATCAAATTCATTCTCAGCCTTCATCTCATCCATGGGTACAGTCCGTCGCCCACCAGGCCTGGGGGGTGCGTGCCCTGCCTCGTTAGCTCTAGTCGATCGTGGTGGCCTATTCTCTTGTGGGGTATTGTGCTCATCACTTGCACCTCATCTCGAACATCTCTCATCAACTCTAATACTCGTGCAAACTCTTGCTGAAACTCTGTCACAGTATTCGCCACATCTCTCAATTCGGGCTCATGTGGAGAATTGGCACTTTGACTTGGAGCTGCGCCTTCTCTGGACATGCTTACTATTTAAATATTTTCTTTTTTGTTTTTTTAACTTTGCAACTGCAGCAAACGTTAGTAATAAAAAAAAATAATTAAAGCAAAGAAAAAAGACAAAATCCTGACAATTCCAATTCTCCGGGTTTGTCACTCAAATGGCTTTTACTCAAACCTAAGGTCACCCACACTTGCATTTTACCTCTCTTGCCCTCTGATGAGTTCTCAAAGGATTTGAGCCTAGTATGGCTGACTGAACCTTAATTTTTTCCCAAATAGCACTGTTCAGCTCAATCACAAGTACAACATATAGGTAGACACAAGCATAAGGGAAACAAGATACTGACACAATTTACAAGAATTAATTAAAAAGGCTAGTTAAATACGATGGAAGAAAAAAAATCACACTATCGATTACAACAATATGACAGCAGGTAAGCGATTACACTCGAAATTTGGAATTTTTAAACACGCACAAGTAAATTATCTCAATCATCTCGTCTTGAAAATACGAATGCTAGAAAAAAAAAATTACACGTAGGCAAAATTTAAAAATTTTGTACTTTTTTTTAATCGCTTCCCTCGGACCTTCTAAATAGTTTGGTGTTGTGAAATAGACTTGATTTCGATTAGTTCCAAACTCTCACAAAGTTTTACCTACTGCAGTAAAGAGTCGAAGATTTTAGAACCATAGGTTATGCAAATCGCACAAATTCAAGCAAGGAAAATCACAGCCAGGAAAAATACGCACAAATACCGAGAGCAAAAAACAGACGCACAAACAGAACACAAAACAACATAGCAAACACAAGGAAAAAAAAATAAGACGCGAAAGGTAATGAAAAATAAGAAAAATACAGGGAAAAAACAAAAATGAAAAATAGAAGTTAAGAACACACACGACAAGATAATGAACAAAAAACAGAATATATATGTGAACTGACCTTGGAACCTTTACTCCTGATACCAACTGATGAGAACCTGCCTGGAATAAGCCAAGCAAACCCACACAAGACTGAAACTGTTCCCAAGAAAGCCAAGACAGTTCAGATAAAAACTCTAAACCTCTGAAGAACAAGCAACATAAACCTAGAGTGCTAATGGGGCGCCACAAAGGATTAGCAAACCATTGATAAGCCAAAACAAGTGAGAACAAATTGAGGGTTTCTCAAAGTTCACGAAATTGATATAATTTTATTGAAGAAGAGTTGATCACAACAGAACCAAAAGTTAGCCTTTTATAATGAGGCTTCAACCAAAAATCCTAACCCAAAAAGGACAAAAGACAAAACTACCCACACGCCAATAGGCGCGTATCCTAAAATTAAGCTAAGTTATCCCCACGTGCAAACCCTTGCACGCTTAACCTAATTCCCAAACATAAAATAATAATCTAAAGAAATACGCTCAAACATAAATAAATGGCCGAAATAAAACAAATGCCAAGCCCTAAATAAAATCATAACAATTATCAAATAACTATAATAAAATAGGCCTAAGTATCTCGTTGCTCCACGGCCTGAATAAGGTTAACCATCTTGGGTTCATCCAGCTTCAAGCTCATACTCAATGTAGTATAGGTGCTGGAATAGTCAGAATTAATCTTCTATATGAATCCATGCATTGCTTCCTAAATCTTCTTAGCTCGAGACTCCTGATTGGACCTTCTAGAACATGCACGGTTATGATCCGTCCGTGTCTACCTACGAACTGCTGACTTACTTATATACACAATGAATTAATTATACCACACTGGCAGTCAACGTTTCACACCAATAAAATTAAATAAACTAATTGCAATATAATTGAAACAAAATTCACTAAACTAAATGAACAAAATTCACCACATCAGGTAACTAATTGCACCAAACCAGCAGCCAACATGACACACCAGCAAAATTCATCAAACTAATGGAACAAAATTCATCACATCATGTAACTACTTGCCGATTGATTAATGGTTTCAATTTTGGGTTTGGGATATGGATTGTGCCAAGTGGTAAACAGAGAGGGGAGAAGATTAGAAGAAAAAAATGGAGTGTGATTAGAAAAGAAAAGGAAGGTGCTCATAAATTTTTTGAAAAAAAAATAGTTGAGGGTATTTTAGAAATAAAAATGGTGTGTGATTAGAATATGAAAGTAGTGTTAAAAGCATCACTTTTCTTTTGGAATACCAAAAAATAACACATCAAAACATGGATAAATCGGTATTGTCAGGAGGTTTGAACCTTGGAACTTGTTTAATGGATGAAAGTTGCTTTAGCCGCTCAAAGCAGTCTCTCTGGAGTTTGCCTCTCGTCTTCTGGTTCGTACTCTCTCTCTCTCTCTGTCTTTTTCCTTTTCATAAACTTCTATAGAAATTTCAGTATCTTAAAACTTATAAACCTCTTAATTGTAGAAATTATAAATGCTGTTTTAGTTGTAGCTTCATGTGAATATGGTTTTATAAATTTTCAGTCGATTTTATTTATTTATTGCCTTTTTCTTTTCCCCCAATCTTCAGAGTAAAGGGCTTTTAGCGCTTCTATCATGAGGTAGGTTAGATCTTAGTTTGTATTTCATCTATGGGTTATTTTGAATTTCTTTTTGTTTTCTTTTAAGATACTTGTTTGCTGTTGATTTGTTCATTCTGTTATTTCAATTGTCTTATGAGCCGAGAAGATGGTTTGGACTACATGGATATCGAAGGATTGAAGAAATTGAACAAAAACAAAAAGCTAGTGAAAAAACTAGCAAAGAGATCAAAATACCATGCTTTCTTGGCATCATAATATCTGTCATCAAGCAGATTCCTCGTTTGTTGGGCTCTGGTCTCAACAAGGCAGGCAAGTATACTACACAAGCGTGTGAACTTTTTATATTTTTAAAATCTTAATATAAATGATTACGAGGTTCTGTCTCGTGAGCTGACAGCATTGGTTGAATGGTTCCCCGTCTCCTTGTTAACTTATTATAATACCTCTCTCAATATATGTAATGACTCATTCAATTATTATACATATTACAAAATTATCACTCCATTTGTCATTTTAATAATCATTTTTTTATTTTATAAATTTTTGATTTTTGTTAATAAATATTATAGATTTCGTATCTATTCATTTTTTTTTCATTTTTAATTAAATTAATACTACTTAGGTATTAAAATAATATAATTTAATCAAATTAAATTAAATTATAAAATAAATTTTTTGATAGTCTATTTGTTTAATAAATCTAATATATTTATTAAAAAAATTTAAAAATTACTTTATTAAAAGTTGTGTTGATTCTAATTCTGATTTTATATATTCTTTATTAAAAGTTATTTGTCTTATTTAATTTCGTAAATCAGTACTCATATCTACTTTTACTTTTTTTTAAAAAAAAAAAATTATTTTATGAAAAGTTGTGTATATTCTGATTATTTAATTTCGTAAATCAGTATCCATATCTACTTTTACTTTATTAAAAGTTATTTGTTTTATTTGTGTTTACTTCTTATATAAAGAGGTAGTTTGTAAATTTGAAGGTAAGATCATTTGAGTCTCTCTCATCTCATTCTCTCTTTCCCCTTCAACATATCATTCTCTCTTCTTATAATAGAGTTATCATATTCAAAAAACATTATGGATAACTATAACTTGGGCTCATTTCAGATAGTTGGTCAGGCAAGAATGAAGTTCGAAGTGGGGAAAGCATCTCCAGCAATAGTCGCGATTATACAACTGAATTTACTTCAGATCAGGTTATTTTATCGTTGTATTATGTCTATTCGTTTAGACCCGGCCGACGGTTCGGTTCTGGTTCGGAATCGAACCGAATAGGTAGGTTTCCGGTTCCACAAGTGTGGAACCGGAACCTTGAACCGAACCGGAACCTTGAACCGAACCGGAACCGACCGGTTCGGTTCTGGTTCCGGTTCCGGTTCGGTTCGGTTCCGAACCCTTTTTTTTAAAATTTCGAAAATAAATTAAAATAAATGAGATTAATTTTATAAATAAATAAAATTATTACATTGAAGAGCTTGAGCTTAAATTTTTAAAAATTTAAGTTGCCAACGTATACTCCAGAGGTGAGAGGAATCAAAGTTCACGTAGTTCCATTATAATTTTAAGACATATCCCCTTTGTAAATTTATAATTTTACAATTATCAATCATCATTATCAGTTGATCATTCGGCTCCGGTTCCGCTTGCACTTGTTGTTGCACTTGCAAATGTATTATCGAACAAATCTTCAAAATCATCGGGGGCATCTTCTTGTTGTCTCATATCAGCTCGAGTCCAATCATCCACACAAGTTGTTGCTTATAGAGTGCTTGGATGTAATGAAGATCGCCTAGCTTCCAATATATTGCCCCCCAAGCTGAAGGCTTACTCAACCGCAACGGTGGAAATAGGTGCTACCAATATCTCTTTAGCAATAATTGATAAAATATGATATATATTTTGACATCGGTTCCACCAGTCAAGGATTTTAAAATTTTTACTAACTAAACTTTCAGTAGAAAACTCGAAATTTGTAGATAAATAATTGTCTAATTCATGGTTATTAGTTATCGTATCCCTAGCTTTTTTATTTCGTTGCAATAACCAACGATCCCCTAAGCTAAGTCTTGTTTGAATTGCCGGTTCGCTACTACTAGATTCACCTAATGTTCCTAAGTTATATCTTACAATATAATCATTAAATAAATCAATTAAATTATTTCTTAATTTCGTCATTATTCTTGTAATATCAATTTCTGCTAATATTCCTAAATAACCATAGTAAGCTTGTAAAGCACCATTCAAACCTTCTAATTTAAATCAATGATCAAAAATAGCAGTAATAAGATAAAGTAAAGGAATTTCTCTAAAATAATGCAACCATATTACCTTCATAGCAGTAATGGCTTCGAACAAAACAGAATCATTAGGATCGCTACTTTCAACATGTTCATCCAAAGTACCAACAATATTCAAACATCAAGAAGAAATAAATGTGTTGTAGAAAAATAAACACCGTAAAAAATTAAAGTAGCATCATTAAAAACTTTTAAAATATCTAAATTTTTTTCACAAATATCCCATTGACTAGGATAAAGTGTGATATTTTGAACATGTTGAAAAAAAAACTACATAATGCATCTTTGTGTTGAAATGCTTGATATAAAAGAAAATAAGTTGAATTCCAACGTGTTGGAACATCTCTTGAAAATTTAATCGGTTTAATAATATTTATTTTACAAAACTTCGTCCATTCTCTCCTAACTTGAGAATATGACCAAATACAATTAAGTGCCGTTTTAATTGGATCAAAGAAAGTTGATAATAATTTTATACCATCTTGAACACATAAGTTAAGGACATGACATGTACAATGAATATGAAAAAATCGACCCCCTAAATTTGGTTGACATAAGGATTTTAAATCATTGATGAATGCAGCATTTGCAGATGCATTATCAAATCCAATTGTTAAAACTTTTTCTACTAAACCATATTCATCAAAAATTACCTTCATCATTCTATAAATATTATGTGCAGTATGTTGGTCATCAAAAACTCTAAATGCAATAAGTCATTTTTACATAGTAATGATGCATCAATCCAATGACAAGTCACACACATGTATGAGTGTGTTTGCCAATGGTCACTCCAAATATCAGAACATATAGAAATACGACCTTTCATCTCTTTAAATATTTCATTTAAAATAATTCTACCATTTTTATGTAATTTAAAATATGACGTTTTGTTGTGTTTCGAGTCATTCTACATGCAGAAAGATTTAAAGCACTATGCACGTAATAAGTAAAATGAAGTTTTTCACCAAAGCTTAAAGAAACATGTGCCATACAAGTTAATTTCAAAAATTCTTCTCTATTTTTTACATCAGAATATTTAAATAAATCTACAGCACTCATACCTCTACTAGATGATACGTACCTGGCCATTTGAGTTTACGTCGTATCAATTCCAAGTTCGACCGGATGATATTTTTCCAGGTGCTTGATCATATTACCGTATACACCAGGAAATTTATAGGTAACCCCACAATAGATGCAAATTGCTCATTGTGTATTATCTTTTAGGAATTCCAAATGAAAATGAATTTTGAAACATCCGAGGAACGAGCCTTAACTTCTCTTCTCCGTAATTGTGCACCGACACTAAGGTCGCTCTCTTGGGTTGGCATATTTGACATTACTTTCTCAGATGAGCTTGCCATTTTTCGTTTAGAAATTAGGAAGAAAAATAAGAAAATTGACTAATTGCGAATGATAACAAATTAACAACTAATTGAATTGAGATTGAGAATAAGATTATAAGGGAATTGTATTGAATTGAGATTGAGAATACGAGAATTATAGAAAATGAGAGAGTTGAGAATTTGGTGTGTTGAAATAATGAAAAATGAATCCTATTTATAGAGTTTTAAAATTTTTTGATACAAAAAATGCCCCTAAATATAACCATTTTATTACCGTTATTAGGGATATATTAGTAATTTATATTTTAATTTATTATATTTTTTAAAAAAATATTTTTTTAAATTATATGGGCAAGGAGCCGTTGGTTCCCTACCCCCCTGTTGGAACCCTATGGTTCCAACCGGAACCGGTTCGGTTTGGGGTTGAACCCCAACCGAACCGGTCTGCCACAGTTCCGGTTCGGTTTCGATTCTGAATCGGAACCGTGGCCGGGTTTATATTCGTTATTTATTTTTAAATTATAGAAATTATTTATATTTGTTATTTATACATCTTCGTTATTTTGTTTATATAAATCTTTGAAAGTAGAGAAGATATGATAAATTAGGCGAAAAGAGTTGGTCTAGAAATAATATTGTGATAGTGATTAAAAATTCTACTAATTTGAAAGGTGGAAAACTGCCAAAGTGCCATCTTATGTGTGAAAGAGGAGGAAAGTACAAACCACCACGGTATCTTGTTGAAGGTCAATCCATAGTAAAAAATAGTTGGACAAAAAATGTGAATGCCCATTTGAGTTGCGAGGTATACCAAAACCTCCAGATGGTGTTATGTGGGGATTAAATGTTACATGTGGTTTCCATAACCATCAACTAGCAGAATATCTTGATGGTCATGAATATCTGTCTAGGCTAAAATCTTTAGAGAAACAATTTATGCTTGACATGGCCAACAGCACCGCTCCTCGTGAAATTCTTAGTGTTTTAAAAGAAAGAGACCCGTCAAATAGTACGGGAATCAGAACCATTTACAATACTATTTCCAGAAATAAAGAAGCGAAATGGGGTGGTGTAACTTCTATTCAATATGTTTTGCATCAATTGATTAAGAAAAATTACCTTCATGGTTACCTTATAATCTAGACACCAATGAAATTACAGATATTCTTTGGGTTCATCCTAAAAGCCTAGAGCTATCTGTTAACTTTCTTTCTGTGTTGATCATTGATGCCTCATACAAGACCAACGAGTATCGGATACCACTACTGGAGGTTGTTGGTATCACATCCATAATGCGAACTTACTCGCTTATGTTCACATATCTTAGTAATGAGACGGTTGGGCAACTAACATGGGCATTATCAATCTTGAAGAAATTGATGGTTGAAAAAAGAGCATCATTGCCATCAGTTTTTATTTCAGATCGGGATTTGGGGCTTATTAAAGCCATTGAAATATGTTTTCCCATGGCTCGTCACATTATTTATATTTGGCACATAAATCAGTGCGTAATGAAGAAATGCAGTCCTATGTTTGGTATGCAATGGAAAGACTTTTATTCATCATGGCACTCCCTTATTGATTCATCAACACAATGGTCTTACCAACAGAAATGTGAGGTGATGCGCGAGGAGTTTAGACAATTCAATGGTATTCTAAATTACCTTTGGAAGACATGGTTACACCCTTACGAAGACCGATTTGTTTCAGGATAGATTGATACATGTATGCACCTAGAAATCAATTCAATTCAAATGTACAACTATTTTATTTCTTTACTATTTAAATTATTGGTCATTATTGTAAATTTTACTAATGAAAAAATATAATATTTTTTAAATTACATGGCAGAGTTTGCACATTCGAGACTGAAATTATATTTAGGAAATACCATGTCATCCCTACAATTATCTTTTGAAAAAATACACAAGATGTTGAGAAATCAGTTTGGGGAAATTTAAAAGTCATTCGAGAAATCTTTGAACATACCACGGCATACACATTTGCGTGTATACCTTCTTTTGGATATGCTTTCACTTCAGGATCGATGGTCACTCAACCAACTGTACCGACTCTAGGGAGAGGGGCCGTGGGAGGCGATCAACTCATGACCAGTCTCAACTTCCACGATCGATGATACTTATATTTAGAAATTACATGTGGCATATCAATGTTATATTTCTCACACTATTGATGCTCAAGCTGATGGTCAATGTGGATTCAGAGTAATAGCTGCACTAATCGAGTATGCGAATAAGGTTGGGGTCAAGTACTATACGACCTTATTGAAAAGATTCAATAAAAAAAGGATTTATATGTTGGACTTTATCCATCAAATGGATGGGCAGAAAATCTATTACACTTACTGCATTTCTTCCCGTCGCCGGCACCAGAGGTACATTGGATGTACTTAATGAGTTTAAGAATTATCATCACTTCGAGGTACAATCTTGTACTCCATACATTTGCTGAGAATGTTTGGAGTTGTTTTACTCACTTGCCATTAAGGTTCCATACAGTTCCAGAGCAATAGGCAATGGCTTCAAGAAATCGCTATTGCTCACGTTGGCAGACACTTTGTGTAAGTTTTTTTACACCCCCATTACCATGTACCACCCATCCCAATGTTGTGGTGAGAACATTCATCGTACGAAGCTAAAGAATGGGCCACTTATTATAGGATTCATAATCAATTATGGTATGAAGATTGGATATATCACCAAGTGCGCCAAGATGAGACTTTGGAGGCAGCATAGATTAGAATTTATGTTTTTATATTTTTAAGTGTAAGTTTTTATATTGTTATTTATACTATTTTTTAAATATATATTTTTTCTAATATACATGAGAATATTTTTATAAAACATATGTAGTGTTAAATAAATTAAAAAAGAATCACAAAAATTAAATGAATAAATGAACACAAAATAAATAATAATAACTATAAACTTTGTAATATTTATTAAACAAATAATATATATATATATATATATATATATATATATATATATAAAGTAAAAAAAAAATTTAATTAATAAAATAAAATAAGTACATATATTATTTTTATATTTTATATATATCAATATATAAAAAGTGGGATATATTTTGTTTACTTGGGAAATTGAATTTCTGAGAAAGATAAAGGGTAAATTTGGAATTACAGGAGAGACAAATTTAAAGTAATTGTCGGGGGGAAGATAAGGACTCTTTCTTGCTCCTCACTTGACCTGGTTCATATCACTACGTAGGGAAGTTCCCCACAAAGAATCCCTAGAGTCCAAAGGAAATAGTAAAGTTCCAATTGAAGAAGGTGTTTTGCATGGGCGTTGTTGTTCGAAACCTTGCAATGGAGTAGAAGCAGATCTTCCAGAATATCCACATGAGCGTGAATTTCCTAGTATCTTTATTGGAAAAAAACTAGCAAAAAAAAGGGGATCAAAATTAGTAAATCGATCCGGTTGATTTTTTTTTATCGTAAATTTGTTTAAAAAAGGTTTACCAAAAAATACTTAAAATTTTTATTGATGGGAATTTCTGCAGGTAAGTATTTTGTACAGATCGATAAGGGCAGAGAGGGAAACTCACCTCATCCGGAACATTGAGAGTTAGAGGATGCGTCTTGATACAGATTTCAGAGGCCAACTACTTCGAGCCGAGGCCAACCACATTTTCATGGAGATTGGTTTTGTCTAGTCTTTTCCCCTGAAACCAGCGGATGAGCTCGGATATTTCGGTTCGGGGTGGAAATAGTTTGAGAAATTTGGCAGATCACTTCACCGACCCCTTGGAAGACCGAAACCAGATCAAAGTTGTTGTTGGATTTTCCCTCCAAAAAGTGTTATCATTTCAAAAGCACTTTACAGGTTGGATCCAGAATGTTGCATGTGGCAATGGAGATAGTAGAGTGATATGACAGGCCATCAGGTGGTAGGCTAACTTTTGGCGAAGACAGGCTTAGGGCAGAGAGCCCATCAATCAGTCGATGACCGCGTGAGAAACATCATATATTTATATGAACATTATGTACTTCCCGAGTATATAAAGGGTGGGTAGATTCATTTGTATAGGTTGGGTCTTTTAGATATAAAAAACTTGTAACAAAGAGATAGAACACCACTTGTAACATCCTTCCAACTGCTCGGCCACATTCAGACCTTGCTCAAAATAGGTCGGTCGAGTCGATTTTGGCAATAAAAATAACCTTCATCGTTTTGTGCTTGTGGACGTAGGCTGGATTCACTCCACTGAACCACGTTAAACTATCTTGTCAATCTATGTGTTTATCCCACCTTTTTTACTAAATTTACCTTTGGTCTCCCCATAACCAAACAAATTCAAGGTTGAGGGAATGTTATCTCGGGGGAGTTATTCTGAAACTGCCCCCTGGGATGAAATTCACCCGTCAACAGTTGGCTTCGTCTGTGGGGAAAGAGCAAAAAGCAAGTTGCATAGTAAGATGATGGTAGAAAGTGGAAACCGTAGGTTATTGAGTAGTTCAACAGCAGAATGGATGGAATGGGAAAGGAATGGGAAGAAGTTGGTCAGAATGGAAGAAGGAAAGGGTTTGCCAGAAGAAGGGTTGGTAGCAGAAACTTTCTTTTTATGAGTTGTAGATGTTGGACAATTATGACCCATAGCATCACTATTTGTACAGAACATGGTGTTGTTGTACAAATTAACTATATGATAAAAGAAATTGCTCTTTTATCATTTGTAATTGGATTACCGGGATATATAAATGATAAAAATCCATATGATTAGTACCGGATTAATAAGTTATGAGACAATATTAATCCACTAAGGTTTAATCATTAAATATCCCTAGTCGTAGTATTATCGAGATTGGACATCGATAATGCGGAATAGACTAGTATTACACTTGTGCGTGTTCTGGAAGTGTAACAGCATAGTTCTAATATATTTGGGTATTTGGTCTTAACCTGAGGCTCGCATCGCTAATACTTGCAAAAATCAGTATACTTTAGTTTTGGTCGTCCATGGCTTTAACAGGTTATGTGTATGCCGCTTATGGGTATATTGAAAATTGTAGTATATTGAGTGCGATGTCAAGATGGAAGTATCACTTCAGTCATATGGAGATGATGATCACGTAGGATACGGAACTAGTACTCTTAAGTACTGCAGTCATCAGGATAATATGACTAGGTCATGATTATCCGATTATACAGACTAGTTACCAGAGATCTGATATGTGCTTCGTACGAGGCAAACACAATTCCAGTCCCAGGCCTAGCATCTGACATCCGATACTGGATCGTTATACACAATACTGCGTATACTACCCCTGACAAAGATTACATATTCATTTAAAAAATATTTCTGTAGAATTGGGTAGGCACGGTGTTTTGCTAGAGGCCAACCATGTCTTGTAAATTGGTAAGAACGTGGTACCGGATACGCACGTATTCGGATAGTCCGATGACTGTATTTACTGTCAACATATCCAGATATTTCTTGGGTCGCCTCCCAAAGATTCACCATTGAGATTTAACTCGAACAAAGAATTAATATGGGATTAATTATGAAAGAGAAAATTAATCTGAGATTAATTATGACAATAATTAATATGGGAATTAATTATCAAAGAACGAATTAATCTGGGATTAATTGCGTTGAGAATTTATCTGGGAATAAATTCGTCAAGAAGAAAGAACGCAATTAATTTAGAATTAATCGGTAAAGTAAATTTAATAGTTAAATTAGATTTTACTATTTAATTTATTTGGGCTAAAATAATATATTAGATATATTAATTGAAATTAGATTTCAATGCGGAATTAAAATTGGATTTTAATTCGTGCGAATGAATTAATTAGAATTAATTCGTAAGCGACTTAGGTAATAATTTTGCTAAGCATTATTATTTAATTAAATTGGATTTAATTATGTCGTAACGGTAATTCACTTAATTCGGAATTAAACGAACCCGGGCCCGAGCGAAGTTGCGTGTTGGATTGTCCAACTTAAATTTGTAATTAAAGTGGGGCCCACCAACCTACATCAATATATTTGACATTTGATGGAATTTGGTAATGGTTGAGTGAAAAGTTTAGATTGCTTTTAAAACACTCAAGCTAATTCCAACACACAAACTTACTATATATTAATTTGGTCAACTTTAGAAGTTGTAACAAGTTACTATTCACATCATTTAAAACTCTCTCTTCTCCTCTCTACCTCTTGGCCGAAACTTGCTCCTTTGGAAGGGAAAAATTTTCTTTCAAAAATTTGTTCTTGCTAGCACATAAATGAGTGAATCAAGGTGATAAGGAGACTTACCCAATTAAAACTCCTTTCCAAGCTTGGAGCTTCATCTTCAACAAAGAAAAAGTCTTCAAATTCATCCAACCAATGTGAGTTTTTTCCACAACTCTCTTTACTTTTCACACACAAATCACTCTTAGACGATCTTGGCATGTTCTAGGAACACTTACAATGGTATAATTCAAGGAACAATTACAATGGCATGTTCTAGGAACACTTAAAATTATAATTCAATATAATTCAAGAATACGTACTTTGAGTATTTATTCTTAAACGAGTTGGACTCGCGCAAATCAAATTGTTGTTTGAACATTGGATGGTCATTAATTAAAAATTAATTAATTAGATTAGATTAGATTGATAACATGTTTTATGTGAATACTTGGAGGTATGTATGAATAATGTATATCGTATGGATATTAGATGGGTGATGGCAATTTTGAAAATTGTTGTAATAAATTTAGAATTTATTAAATTTGACCTGCGTGTCCAGCCTATTACCTCTTTTCTCATTGTATTTCTCTTCTCACCTATTCCCCTCAATGTAAATGAGGTTTCTTTAGAAGTATTATGTAATTGGGTAGAAGTATGAATAGTGCTAGTGGGAGAGAGGAAATGGAGAGAGATTTGTTCTAGGAATAATTTATTGTATATCCATCCGCATATCATTCTTAATTTTATCACGCCTTATTATGCTTTAAGAATGCATGCTTAAGGGTGTATGATGAGACCTAATTAAAGATAATAAATTGGTAGCCAAATCGCGACAAAAATTCTCATTTTATATTAAACGTTTTTCCTTCCATTGAGTGATTCTCTCTCAATATCCAAGATTGGCATTGGTTTGTTGGCCAAAGTCACGACCTTTGTCCATCGCGGAAGTGTTTGAATCATGAAGGCTTTGTTCTATATCGTACGTCTTAGGCAAGTTGTGATTGTTTGGCCAAAGTCAATGTCACTGCTTGTTCATCGGTCCCGATTATGAAGCTTTCCCACTGTCAATGGGTCACGCTTAACTGGTTTCATTAAGCTTGTTGAGCCAAAGCCAAAGCTTAGTTGATTCAGAGGAAAAGGTTTGGAAATGTATCGGATATATTGGCATATATTGGATATATGTTTCGGACTTGGAGGTCCACATACTGGATATAGGAATTAGATGGGATCCAATTGATCTTAGAGATCTACCTAGTTAAGTTTTAAACAACTTATTGGCCAAAGTCAAGGTTGTGTATTATTTAACGGGATCCTAGCCCACTAGGAAACTAGGTTTCCTGAGTACTCCACAGAGGGTTAGAGGCTCACCGAAAAATAGTGGAAGGCGAGTATTAAATTTGTAATTTCGTTTAGATACTTGCTAATACGCGCTCATTTCAATTTTTATCATTAATTATTTATATATATTAGTTGGACTAATATTCAATTGTTGTTTTAATTAAACAGTTGGACTGTATTTAAACTACTTCATTTATAGTTGATTATATAATTGGATTATAGTAATCAATATATTTGAATTTAACCAATCAAATTATAATTAGTTATATAGTTAGACTATAATAATCATTACGTTAGATTGTACCCGAAATCATTGATTGGATAGTTGGACTATATCAATCAAGATAATTGAAAGATTAGCGTCAAAGAACATAATCCTAGGTGAAAATATCTTTAACAACATAATTTTCTAGAATGGAAATGAATCTCAGGATAGTCCTGGGAGTTGAGAAGTTACTCTATTTGATAGAGAAACCTCTCGAGCCTAAGCCCGGAGTCGAGCAAATAGTGGAGCATGAGCTTTAGAAGACTCATCATGATGAAAACTTTAGTGCTCAATCTGTTATGCTTGCCGTAAAGACTCCTTAATTTCTTTGTCAAAACTAAGGATTAGATCCTTATACCATGATGTTGAAATTAAAGGATCTTCATAGATCTATTCTTAGATCTTAAAAGTACTAATTGTAATAGAAAACTCTTGGAGAGTTAATGGCTATGCTCAAGGAGACAGAGCCAGAGTTTGCAAAAGGGCAAGAAGCGCAAGACACATCTTACTTCGATATCCCAGAAGGCTATGGCTTGGCCGAAGGCTTCTAGGGTGTGAAAAAAGGGCAAGGTAAAATTGTCATAGTCTTTTAGGAAGACAAATGACATATCCCAAGATGTCTGCCTAAATTCTGGCAAACAAGGTCACTGGAAGCGTGACTTTCATATGGACAAGGCAAACATGAAGGAAGTGAAGGCGGGCAAGGCTCCGACTTCAAGAATGTTTGTTATAAATATAACCACTACTAGTTTAGAAATTGGATTTTAATACTGGATGTGGAACATACATATGTACTAATGTGCGGGATCTGCTGATGAGCAAGATACTGACTTCAGATGAGATCGACCTACGAGTCGGAAACGGGACGAGATTCGCTGTTTTAATCGTAGAAACCTAAGTTTTTGAACTGCCCTTTGGGCATGTACTTAAATTAAGAAACTGTTATAATGTATCAAGTTTGACTAGAAACATTATCTCTATATCTAGTATAACCTGTTGCGGGCATACTTTTATATTCTAGAACACTAAGTGTTTTGTTTATAAAGATGATATTGAGATAAGCACATTAGATGTGGATAATACTGTTTATATTTAAAATATAAATGAATCTCAAACATATAATATAAAAAACAAAAGCTCAAACTGAATTAATCAGAAGAGACTTATTTGCGGTATTGTTGTCTGTGACACATTAACAAGACACGTATATCCACACTTTTGAAGAGTGGGTACTATGACGGATTCGATTCTAATTCAAATGATGTCTAAGAATCTAGTTTATAAGGTAAAGTGCCTAAAACACCTTTTACTTGGTAAAAGTGCAAGTGCCACGATCTGTTAGCCCTCGTTCATAGTGACATAAGTGGGCTCATGTCTAGCTAGGCTAAAGGTGGATATGAATACTTCATAACCTTTACGGATGTGGTATCGAGTTACAGTTATGTGTATCTTATGAAGCACAAGTCAGGAACTTTTGAGTAATTCAAAGAGTTTCGACACGAAGTAGAAAAACAGATCGGCAAAAGTATTAAAATATCACAGTTGGACTATGATGAAAATACTTAAGCAATGAGTTTCTCGATTACTTGAAAGAGTATGGTATTCTTTCACATAGACTCCTCCCGGAACACCTCAATCGAGTGATATGTCCGAACAGAGAAACCGAACTTTGTTGGACATGGTAAGGTTAATGATGAGTCGCTCTAAGCTACCAATTTCCTTCTGAGGATATGCGTTGAATAGTGCAATACTTATTTTAAATAAGGTTCCATGTAAATCTATTAGACATACTTCATATTAGATATGAATAGGAAAGAAACCGGGTTTCTCATTCTTGAGGATTTGGGAATGCTAGGCATTTGCTAAATGTTTGGATGGTACCAAACTAGAACCCAAATCGGATAAGTGTCTATTTGTAGGTTGTCCTAGGGAAACCAAAGAATAGTACTTATACAACTCACAAGAGAACAATATAATTGTTGCTCTCCATGCGATTTTCCTAAGAGGAATACCTAAATGCAGTGGTAAATGGGAGGAAAGTAAAACTCAATGAAAATCGAAGTAATACTGTTCTAGGCACCGAGTCCTCACGGAACATCAACAGTTTATCAGGGATGAAACTGTACCAATAATTTTCGAATACACAAAAACCATGTAGGTCGGAGAGAGTCAGAAAACAACCTAGGAGGTATGGGATTCTGATCTCACCTCATGTAGATGTCATCTTATTGAGGAAGATGAATCAGCTACGTATGAGGACGTGATACAAGGTATCGACTCATTTTATGGCAAATTGTCATGAAGTTCGAAATAGATTCCATATATACCAGTCAAGTTTGGACATTGGTTGATGTACCGGAAGGCATTGAGCCTAATGGTACTAAATAGGTCTTCATAGTGAAGACAAACATGGATGGCAACATATAAATGTACAAAGCTAGGCTTGTAGTAGAAGGGTATCTTCATCAACATAGTGTTGATTACGGCGAAACCTTTTACATGTTGCCATGATTAAATCCATTTGGATAATGCTTGCTATAACTGCATATTTCGTTTATGAAATATGACAGCTGGACGCCAAAACCGTTTTTCTTAATGGAACCTTTTGGAGGATGTTAATATGCAACATTCTGACGGTTTTTTCGTGCCAAAATATGTAAACAATATTTGCAAGTTAAATCAATCCATTTATGGATTTAAGCAAGCATTGCGTTCTCGGAACCAACGTTTTGATGAAATCATAATGGTATATAGTTTCACTCAAAACTTTGATGATTCTTGTGTATATAAGAAGGTTAGTGGGAGTGCACTGACTATGATTGTCCTGTAAGTTGATGATGTATTACTTTTTAGCAATAACATTCCCATAATATAATCGGTGAAAGCTTGGCTTTCATGAAAATTCTCTATAGAATACTTAGGAGAGGCAACCTTTATTCTAAGAATAATGATCTACTGAGTTAGATCTAAAAGTTGTTGGCACTCTCCGAGAACTCGTAAATTGAAATATATGTACGTGACCTGGTGTCTCAAATGCTTTGAGCATATGGAATCACAATCAGGCTAATCCAGGTGGTGGTCACTGGATTAATATAAAGACCATCTTTTAGTATCTTAGACGAGCTAAGGATGCTTTCTTAATTTATGGAGAATGAGAACTTGAGGTGACTAGGTTCACCACCGCAAGTTTCCAAACCGACAAAGACGACTTTAAGTCGCAATAAGGGTACATATTTAGTTTGAATAACGAAACAGTGAGCTAGAAATCTTCCAAGGACGATACTGTTGTCGAATAAATAATAAAAACGGAACATTGCTGCAGCTGAGGCAGCAAAAGAAGCATTTTGGATCTATATAATCCTAATTGGATTAGGTATAGTTCTGTTATCAGCTGAGCTAGGCTATAGCACAGGCTAAAGAATTGTGATCTCATCAACGATCCAAGTATGTACTTCAACTGAATCATTTGATTCATTTGATCATACATCGTGGTGATGTGATGAACGAAAAAAATGCATCAGATGATAACATTACAAATCTACTGATGAAAGTTGTTTCTCAACAGAAGTTTGAGCGACCCGTACTTAGTTCAAGTGTAGGACATTTGAGTGATTGGCTATAGGCCAAGTGGGAGATTGTTGGACAATTATGACCTATAGCATAATTATTTGTACATAACATGATGTTGTTATACAAATTAACTATGTGACAAAGGAAATTGTTCTTTTATCATTAGTAAGTGGATTACCGGGATATATAAATGATAAAATTCCATATGATTAGTATCAGATTAATAAGATATGAGACAATATTAATCCACTAAGATTTAATCATTAAATATCCCTAGTCGTAGTATTATCGAGACTGGACATCGATAATGCAGAATAGACTAGTATTGCACTTAAGCGTGTTCTGGAAGCGTAACGACATAGTTCTCATATATTTGGGTTAGGAGGTTCTATTTACCGATGGTAAGGAAACAGCTTCGCTCTGGATAGACCCCTTGGAATCTCATTTTTCGTATGACTATGTGTCTACGGGAATCCGAATCAGGGTAGGTGTATTTGGTCTTAACCTGAGGCTTACATCGCTAATACTTATGACAATCAGTTTACTTTAGTTTTGGTCATCCATGGCTTTAACAGGTTATGTGTACACCTCTTTTGGGTATATTGAGAATCGTAGTGTATTGGGTGTGATGTCAAGATGGAAGAATCACTTCAGTCATATGGAGATGATGATCACGTAGGATACGGAACTAGTACTCTTAAGTACTGCAATCATCGGGATAAAATGACTAGGTCATGATTATCCGATTATATAGACTAGTTACTAGAGATCTGATATGTGCTTCGTATTGGGCAGATAAAATTTCAGTCCCAGACCTAGCATGTGACATCTGATACTGGATCGTTATACACAATACTATGTATACTACGCCTGATAAATAGTACATATTCCTTTAAAGAATATTTCTAGAGAATTTGGTAGGCACGGTGCTTTGCTAAAAGCCAACCACGTCTTATAAATTGGTAAGAACGTGGTACCGGGTACGCACGTATTCGGATAGTCTGATGACTGTATTTACTGTCAACATATCCAGGGATCTCTTGGGTCGCCTCCCAAAGATTCACCGTTGAGATTTGACTCGAACAAAGAATTAATCTGGGATTAATTATGAAAGAGAAAATTAATTTGGGATTAATTACGACAATAATTAATATGGGAATTAATTATCAAAGAAAGAATTAATCTGGGATTAATTGCATTGAGATATCTGGGAATAAATTCGTCAAGAAGAGAGAACGCGATTAATTTAGAATTATTCGGTAAAGTAAATTTAATAGTTAAATTAGATTTTACTATTTAATTTATTTAATTGGGCTAAAATTAAATATTAGATATATTAATTGAAATTAGATTTCAATGCGGAAATAAAATTGGATTTTAATTCGTGCGAACGAATTAATTTAGAATTAATTCATAAGCGACTTACGTAATAATTTTGCTATGCATTATTATTTAATTAAATTGGATTTAATTATGTCACAATGGTAATTCGCTTAATTCAGAATTAAACGAATCCGGGCCCGAGCGAAATAACGTGTTGGATTGTCCGACTAAAATTTGGAATTTAAAGTGGGGCCCACCAACTTATATCAATATGTTTGACATTTGATGGAATTTGGTAATGGTTGAGTGAAAAGTTTAGATTGCTTTCAAAACACTCAAGCTAATTCCAACACACATACTTACTATATATTAATTTGGTCAACTTTAGAAGTTGTAACAAGTTACTATTCACAGCATTTAAAACTCTCTCTTCTCCTCTCTACCTCTTGGCCGAAACTTGCTCTTTTAGAAGGGAAAAATTATCTTTCAAAAATTTATTCTTGCTATCACATAAAGGAGTGAATCAAGGTGATAGGGACACTCACCCAAAGGTTTAGAACTCCATTCCAAGCTTAGAGCTTCATCTTCCACAAAGAAAAAATCTTCAAATTCATCCAACCAAGGTGAGTTTTTTCCGCAACTCTCTTTACTTTTCACACACAAATCACTCTTAGCCAATCTTGGAATATTCTAGGAACACTTACAGTAGAATGGAATGTAAGAGAAGTAGCCAACGATCACCTATTAGGGCTGAGTTGTAGAATGGAATGTAACATTTAGATGGGGCAACGTTCGTTGGCAGCGACTGAACAAGTGCCTCGGAGGGTAAGCGCCATGCTTGCTCGGCCCGCCTGAGTCCTCAGTTCTACAAGTTGGTAGTGCTCAAGGATCCAGCTGGGAACTAGTCAGCCAAAGACATGGCATGACGTCCCTCAGGCCCCCCCAATTAGTATGGTGGTCTTCCTGAATGAGAAGAAATGAGAAAGAGCCCAGGGGGAGAATCACAAGGAGCCAAGACTGAAGACCTCGGTTGGGTTTCCATATTTGCTCGGGATACACAAGGTCCAGGGAAAATGCATTATTCATCAACACCCGTGGAGCATTTGGTGCAGTAGATCCTATGAGCCAGGTTCATAATCAAGTTCATATCAGCTGCATCTGAAGAATCCCCAACACGGGAACCAGCCTGTGTGTGAAGTTTACAACTATGGAATACGCATTGAGAGTCTTCAGAGTCAAGCTCAGACTAGAAGGTGTGGTCGGACTGCGAAGCAAGAACGAGAAAGAAGCATTGTAAAAGCCTTTCTTAAAATGTCCCATAAAGAGTTGTAAGTGTTGGCCTCTAAGATCATCCCAAGAACATTTAAAGCATGAAATAATGTGAATACAAAAGAAAATATAGCGGAAATATACTTACAATGATCGGTTTTCTAGGATGTGTTGATAAAAAAACTTTTTCCTTTGAGATGTGCTCCAAGATCTTCTCTTTGAAGTTGTAGGTTGAAGCTCCAAGCTTGAAGGTTGATATTCCAAAATCAAAGGATAGTTCTTGGAAATTTTGCAACAAAATTTCCCTAAAATGCTTGGTGGTTCACGACAAAAGGAGAAAATAGAGAGATGAGAGAGCTTTGTAATTTTGTATTTTATTTTTCTAAAAAAGCCTAATACCAGAAGTCTCTTAAATTTTGGTATATACTTTTCCAAAAAGCTATAGCAAAGTGTGGAGGGAAAATTAAAATTAATGTTCCCAACTACTCCCATCACCAAAAGTGATTTGACTCACATCACCAAAAGTTGATATGACTTTCATCACCAAAGTGACTAATGATGTGACCTGATGTAGGCTCCACTTGATTTAAAATCAGAGTGGGCCAGCAAACACATTTCAGGCTCAGGTTCGTCAATTCCGAATTAATGAATTTTCCGTTGCGAATTAATTAAATCAAATTTAATTAAATAATTATGCCTAGCAAAATTACTGTTAAAGTCGCTCGTGAATTAATTCTAAATTAATTCGTTCGCCCGAATTTAAATCTAATTTTAATTTCACGTCGAAATCTAATTTCATTTAATATATCGAATATATTATTTTATCGATTAATTCCGAATTAATCGATCTCTCTCTTCTATTTGAATTTTATCTCAGATAAATTCATGCAGTAATTAATCCTAGATTAATTATCTTCGAATCATACGTCATCAGTGAATCTTTGGGAAGTAACCCATGAGATCCCTGAATATATTGGCAGTAAATCCGATCATTAGACTATCCGAACATGTGCGTACCTCGTACCATGTTCTTACCGATTTACAAGACATGGTTGGCTTCTAGCAAAGTGATGTGCCTACCCAATTCTCCGAAATATTCTTTAAGGAATATATAATCTATGACAGGCGTAGTATACGTAGTATTTCATATTGTGATCCAGTATCGGATGTCACATGCAAGGCCTAGGACTGGAATAATATTTGTCCCGTACGAAGTATATATCGGATCACAAGCAACTAGTCTCTTTAATCGGATAATCATGACCTTGTCATATTATCCCGATGGTTGTAACCTATTAGAGTACCAGTTCTGTATCCTTGTGTGATCATCATCTCCATATGACTGAAGTGATACTTCCGTCTTGACATCACACCCAATACACTACGATTCTCAATAAACCCAGAAGAGGCGTACGCAGAACCTGTTAAAGTCCCGGACGGCCAAAACCAAAGCGTATTGATTGTCGCAAGTACTAGCGATGCAAGTCTCAGGTTAAGACCAAATACACCTACCTTGATGCGGATTCTCATAGACACACAGTCATACTACCAATGGGATTCTGAGGGTCTATCCAGCGAAACTGTTTCCGTACCATCGGTAAACACAACCTCCTATCACACTTGCATAAGTATCAAATAATTAAATATTTGAAAACTATGCCGTTACGCTTCCATAACATGCACAAGAGCAATACTAGTCTATTCCGTATTATCGATGTCCAGTCTCGATAATACTACGACTAGGGATATTTAATGATTAAACCTTTGTGGATTGTTATTGTCTCATATCTTAAAATTCGGAACTAATCATAAGGACTTTTACCATTAATATATAAAAGTAATCAAATTACAAAATGATAAAATGCATTTTCCATTGTCATATAGTTAATTTGTACAAAAACTACAATGTCTTTTACAAATAGTGACGCTATGGGTCATAAGTGTCCAACAATCTCCCACTTGGCCTATAGCCAGTCACTCAAGCATCTAACACCTGAACTATGTACATGTCGCTCAAATTTTTGCTGAGAAATAGCTTTCATCAGCGGATCTGCAATGCTGTCCTCTGATGTGACCTTCTCGATCTTCACATCGCCACGATGTATGATCTCTCAAATCAGATGGAAACATCAAATAATATGCTTCTATCGTTGATGAGACCGCGATTCCTTAGCCTGCGCTATAGCCCCGTTATTGTCACAATACAATAGAACGGGCTCAGCTGCTAACAGAACTACTCCTAATCTAATTAGGAATTTACTAATCCAAACTGCCTCTTTTGCTGCTTCAACTGCAGTAATGTATTCTGCTTCTATTATTGAATCGGCAACAGTCTCTTGCTTGGAAGATTTCCAGCTAACTGCTCTGTTGTTCAAACAAAATATGTACCCGAATTGTGACTTACATCGTCTTTATCAGTTTGGAAACTTGCATATGTATGCCCAGTTACCTCAAGTTCTCCATCTCCATAGATTAAGAAGGCATCCTTAGTTCATCTAAGATACTTAAGGATATTCTTAACGGCCATCCAGTGACCATCACTTAGATCGGCCTGATAGCGACTACACATGCTCAAACCATACGAGATATCAGGTCGCATACATATCATGGCGTACATGATCGATCTGACTGCCGAAGCGAATGAGATCCGACTCATGTTGTCTCTCTCATCTTGAGTTTTAGGACACATGTCCTTAGATAGAGTGACGCCATGTGACATTGGCAAAAGTCCCCTCTTAGACTGATCCATGTTGAATCTCTTCAACACTTTGTCAACATATGTGCCTTGGGAGAGTCCAAGCAGCTTTCTAGATCGATCCTGGTATATCTTTATTCCTAGAATAAAGGCTGTTTCTCTCAGATCCTTCATGGAGAATTTTAATGAAAGCCAAGCTTTCACCGATTGTAGCATGGGAATGTCATTGCCAATAAGCAATACATCATCAACGTAAAGGATAATAAATGTTAGTGCGCTCCCACTAACCTTCTTATATACACAAGGATCATCCTCGTTTTGAATGATATCATATTCTTTTATGATTTCATCAAAATGTTGGTTCCAAGAACGCGATGCTTGCTTCAATCCATAAATGGATTGATTTAACTTACAAACCTTATTTGCAAGTCTTGGTATGACAAAACCATCAAGCTGTTGCATATGAACATCCTTCAAAAGGTTTCCATTAAGGAAAGCGATTTTGACGTCCATCTGACAATTTCTCGTAATCGAAATATGTAATAATAGCAAGCACAATCCGAATGGATTTAATCATGGCAACAAGTGAAAAAGTTTCGTCGTAATCGACACCATGTCATTGAAGATACCCTTTCGCTACAAGCCTGGCTTTGTATGTTTGTATGTTGTCATCCATGTTGATCTTCTTCTTGAAGATCCATTTGCAACTAATAGGCTTTACGCCTTCTGGTGCATCAACCAGTGTTCAAACTTGGTTGGTGTACCTATAATCCAATTCAAACTTCATGGCTTCTTACCATAAAGCGGAATCGATATCTTGTATCGCTTCCTCATATGTAGCCGGTTCGTCTTCCTCAATAAAATTAATATCTACATGAGGTGAGATCGGAAACCCATACCTCTCAGGTTGTTTTTTTACTCTCTCCGACCTATGCGGTTCTTGTGTATTCGAAGATTGTGGTACAGTCTCATCCCTCTGTGCCAGGAACAGTATCAGTCCGATTTTCATCGAGTTCTACTTTGCTCCCACTTACCACTGCTTTTAGGAATTATTTCTCAAGGAAAACCGCATGTAGAGCAACAAATACTTTGTTCTCTTGTGGGTGATAGAAGTATATCCTTTGGTTTCCCTAGGATATCCTATAAATAGGTATTTATCCGATTTGAGTTCAAGTTTACTACCTTCCAAACATTTGAGGTATGCCCAGCAACCTCAAATCTTCAGGAATGAGAAACCTGATTTCTTTCCTGTCCATATCTCATACGGAGTCTGTTGAACAGACTTTGATGGAACCTTATTCAAAATAAGTATTGCATTGTTCAATGCATATCCCCAGAAGGAAATAGGTAGCTCTATACGACTCATCATAGACCTTACTATGTCCAACAAAGTTTGGTTTCTCCATTCGGACACACCGTTTAATTACGGTGTTCCGGTGGGAGTCCACTGTGAAAGAATACCATATTCTTTCAAGTAATAATGAAACTCATTGCTTAAGTATTCGCCACCACGGTCCGATCATAATGTCTTAATATTTTTGCCTGTCTATTTTTCTACATCGTGTCGAAACTCTTTGAATTTCTCAAAGGTTTCCGACTTGTGTCTCATAAGATACACATAACTATAATGCGATGCATCATCCGTAAAGGTTACGAAGTATTCATATCCACCTCTAGCCTGGCTAGACATGGGCCCACAAACGTTACTATGAACAAGGGCTAACAGTTTAACAGCACGTGCACCTTTACCGCTAAAAGGTGTTTTAGGCATTTTGCCTAATAAACAAGATTCGCAGACGTCATATGAATTTGGATCAAATCCATCCAAGTACCCACTCTTTGAAAGTGTGGATATGCGATTCTTGTTAATGTGTCCCAGACGACAATGCCACATATAAATTTCATCTTTGTTACTTAGTTTAAGCCTTTTGTTTATTACGTTATATGTTTGAGATTGATTTATATTCAAAATATAAAGACCATTATTTACATCAGCACTGCAAATCTCTATATCATTTTTATACATAAACACTCGGTGTTTCTAAATACAAAAGTATAGCCACATTGGGCTAATAAAAATGCAGAAATAATATTCCTAGTCAAGCTAGGTATAAAATAACAATGTGAAAGTTTAAGTACATGCCCAGAGGGCAGTTCCAAAACATAAGTGCCAACGGCCAAAACGGTGACTCGTGTCCCATTTCCAATGCGTAGATCAATCTCCCCTGAGGCCAGTCTCCCGCTAATTTACAGATCCTGCACATCAGTACATATATGAGTACCATAACCAGAATTAAAAATACAATTTTTAAAACTAGAAGTCGACATGTTTATTTCTATAACAAACATACCTGAAGCCGGTGCCTTGCCCGCTTTGATTTCCTTCATGTGTGTCTTATACTCGCGGAAGTCACGCTTCTAGTGACCCCACTTGCCGCACTACAGACATACATCTTGGGATTTGTCCTTAGCCTTCCCAGAAAACTTTGACGATTTGGCCTTGCCCTTCTTCTTCTTCCTTACACCTCCAGTTGCCTTGGGCCAAGCCCTCGGAGTCTAAGATGTTGAAGTGAAGTGCGCCTCGCGCTTCTTGCCCTTTAGAAGCTCTTCCTCAGCTTCGCGCAGTGTTGAAATTAACTCTCCAAGAGTATGATCTTGGTTCATCATATTGTAGTTCATGATGAACCCACTCCAGTTATCGGAAAGAGACTATAAGATCAAATCTATAGAAGTCTCAGCCTCAAAGATTATGCCCAGCTGTCACAGCTGTTCTATGTCAGCAATCATCTGCGACACATGGTACTCGACAGATGTACCCTCTGATATACGAGCGCGAAAGAGCTTCTTTTGCAACTCATATCTCTGTGATCTAAGATTAGATCGATGAAGATCATGCAACTTCGCCATCATTTCATAGGGATCCAATCCCTTGTTCTGATGACATAATTATGGAGTCATAACAGCAAGCATTATAGATTGAGTAGTCGAGTTGTCATCACTATGAGTCTTCCAAATCTCAAGCTCAACTATCTGCTCAGGTCCGGGCTTAGACCCAAGACGATTCTCTATTGTGTAGAGCAACTTCTCGGATCCCAGGACAATCTTGAGATTCATGTCCCAATCTTGAAAGTTTGCGCCAATAAGGACATTGTCACCCATGATAATGTCTCTAATGTTCAATTTTTTGTCATCTTAATTACAATAGTCAAACTATTCAATTAACGATGTATGGGTACAGTCTAACTGTTACAAGAAAAATAATAAAATATTAGTCCAACTAATAAATATATATAATGACGAAATAATTTGAAAGCGCGTAAGGCCGAGTATTTGAACGAAATTGTAAATTCAATATTGGCCTCCCACTATTTTTCGGCGAGCCTTTAACCCTCTGTTGAGTACTCGGGAAACCTAGTTTCCTAGTGGGCTAGGATCCCCGTTAAATAACACACAACCTTGACTTTGGCCAACAAAATGTATGATATTTAACTAGGTAGATCTCTAAAATCAATTGGATCTCATCCAATTCCAAGATCCGTTAGGTGGACCTCTAAGTCCGAAACATATATAATATATATGCCAATATATCCAATATATTTTCCTAACCTTCTCCTCTGAATCAACTAAGTCTTGGCTTTGGCACAACAAGCTTAATGATTCCAGTTAAGCAGGACCCATTGACTTTGGAAAGCTTCGTAATCGATGTCGATGGACAAGAAGTGATCTTGACTTTGGCCAATAAATCACAACTTGGACAAGACATACGATATGGAACAAAGTCTTCATGATTCAAACACATCCGCGATGGATAAAGGTCTTGACTTTGTCCAACAAACCAGTGCCAATCTTGGATCTTAAGAATGAATCACTCAATGGAAGGAAAACACTTTATATTTATTAAGGGTTTTTCGCGTAAATTGGCAACCAATTTCTTATCTTTGATTAGGTCTCATCATACACCCTTAAGCATGTATTCTAAAAGCATAATAAGGCGCTATAAATAAATTAATAATGATATGCGGATGGATATCTCACAAATTATTCCTAGCACAAATCACTCTCTTTCCTCTCCCCGGCTAGCACTATTCTAACTTCTACCCAATTACATAATACAATTAAAGAAACCTCATTAACATTAAGGGGAATTGGTGAGAAGAGAATTACAAAGAATTGAGAGATAAAGGCTGGACACGCAGGTCCAATTAATAAATTCTAATTTTATTACAATAATTTCCAAAACCGCCCTTTCCCTTCTAATATCCATCCGATATACATTATTCATACAACATATCCATGTATTCACTAAAGCATGTTATTCAATCAATCCAATCCAATTAATTAATCTTTGAATTAAGTGATCATCCAATGTTCAAACAACGATTTGATTTGCGCGAGTCCAACTCGTTTAAGAATAAGTACTCAAAGTCCATATTCTTGAATTATATCGAACTACAATTTTAAATCTGATTTAATTTGTATTCAATACTAATTTTATATTTAATTTCAAATTAAATAATTACACTTTTAATACGCCTTTAAAACTCATATTCTAAATCTAATCTTAATGGGTCTCAAAGCCCAATTAACATCCAATATCAATTTAATTAAAGTCCAATAAGCTTTCAATTAATTTCTTAAGGCATGGCTTTGGTCAATATGGGTCAAACCCAAATACCAAGGCCCAATTAAGGAATCGCCCTATTTGCCACGAAATCAATTTTGGCCCATTAGGCCCAATTAAATATTTAAAAGCTCGTATACTATATTTGGACTTAATGGAATGGTTTAGGCCCAATTTGGATCCAATCCAATTGTCCTAAACCAACTTGGCCCAACCAAGCCTATTAGGCCCAACTACAACAATTTTAGCCCAATTCCAAATTAAGTCTAATTAATTAAATTCCAATTTTCCAAATTTCATAATTTAATTAATTAAAGTGTATTGCACCAATTAATTATCTAAATTAACATTTCCAAAACATCAATTTAATTAATTAATCATGCATTCTTATTTTCAATACATGTCCAACATTATTGAAACAAAATCAAATCATTAACATGCTCCCAAGGTCACGGAAATATGATAATTTTATATCCGATTTTGATTTCAACCTAATTAAATCACAAATCAATATATATCATGTCTTTAAACACATCCAATAGTCTAAAAAACAAAAATTACCATGATCTACAAATGGGTATATATTCGGCCAAGCCAAAGCATTTGGGAAAAATTAATCCAATTAATTTTTCATCAAATTGATCATGCATAACTCTAAGTTAACATTATATAAGCATACTCATACAAACAATTTGATCAAACATGCTCAAATCAAAAATACCCAAATCAATAATATAAACCATAAGTTCAATTTCATGCTCAATAAGGCACTGATACCGTTGTTAGTCTCTAAGATCATCCCAAGAATATTTAAAGCATGAAATAATGTGAATACAAAAGAAAAGTATAGCGGAAATATACTTACAATGATCTGTTTCTAGGATGTGTTGATAACAAAATTTTTTCCTTTGAGAAGTGCTCCAATATCTTCTCTTTCTCTTTGAAGTTGAAGGTTGAAGCTCCAAGCTTGAAGGTTAAGATTCCAAACTCAAAGGATGGTTTCCCTATCACCCAGTATGAATCTTTAGTGTGCTAGCACTTGGAAATTTTACAACAAAATTTCCCTAAAATGTTTGGTGGTTCACGACAAAATGAGACAATTGGGAGAGGAGAGAGCTTTGCAATTTTGTGTTTTGTTTTTCTAAAAACACCTAATACCAAAAGTCTCTCAAATTTAGGTATATACTTTTCCAAAAAGCTAAAGCAAAGTTTGGAGGGAAAATTACAATTAATGTTCCCAACTACTCCCATCACCAAAAGTGATTTGACACACATCACCAAAAGTTGATGTGACTTTCATCACTAAAATGACTAATGATGTGACTTGATGTGGGTCCCACTTGATTCAAAATCAGAGTGGGCCCGCAAACACATTCCGGGCTCGGGTTCGTTAATTCTGAATTATTGAATTTTCCGTTGTGACTTAATTAAATCAAATTTAATTAAATAATTATGCCTAGCAAAATTACCGTTAAAGTCTCTCGCGAATTAATTCTAAATTAATTCATTCACCCGAATTAAAATCCAATTTTAATTTCACATCGAAATCTAATTTCATTTAATATATCGAATATATTATTTTATCGATTAATTCTGAATTAATCGTTCTCTCTCTTCTATTTGAATTTTATCCCAGATAAATTCATACCGTAATTAATCCTAGATTAATTATGTTCGAATCATACGTCATCGGTGAATCTTCGGGAAGCGACCCATGAGATCCCTGGATATATTGGCAGTAAATCTGGTCGTTGGACTATCCGAACATGTGCGTATCTCGTACCAAGTTCTTACCGATTTACGAGACATGGTTGGCTTCTAGCAAAGCGACGTGCCTACCCAATTCCCCAAAAATATTCTTTAAGGAATATATAATCTATGTCAGGCGTAGTATACGTAGTATTACGTATTGCTATCCAGTATCGGATGTCACATGCAAGGCCTGAGGCTGGAATAGTGTCTGCCCCGTACGAAGCATATATCAGATCACAAGCAACAAGTCTCTTTAGTCGGATAATCATGACTTTGTCATATTATCCCAATGGTTGCAACCTATTAGAGTACCAATTATGTATCCCTGTGTGATTAGCATCTCCATAAAACTAAAGTAATACTTCCGTCTTGACATCACACCCAATACACTACGATTCTCAATAAACCCAGAAGAGGCATACGCAGAACCTAATAAAGTCTCGGATGACCAAAACCAAAGCGTATTGATTGCCGCAAGTACTAGCGATGCAAGTCTCAGGTTAAGACCAAATACACCTACCCTGATGCGGATTCCCATAGACACATAGTCATACTACCAATGGGATTCCGAGGGGTCTATCTAGAGTGAAGCTGTTTCCGTACCATCGGTAAACACAACCTCCTATCACACTTTCATAAGTATCCAATACTTAAATATATAAGAACTATGCCATTACGTTTCTATGACACGCACAAGTGCAATACTAGTCTATTCCGTATTATCGATGTCCAGTCTCGATTACACTACGACTATAGATATTTAATGATTAAACCTTTGTGGATTGATATTGTCTCATATATTAAAATCCAGAACTAATCATAAGGACTTTTATCATTCATATATAAAAGTAATCAAACTATAAAATGATAAAATGCAATTTCCATTGTCACATAGTTAATTTGTACAAAAACTACAATGTCTTTTACAAATAGTGACGCTATGGGTCATAATTGTCCAACAGTAAGAACGGTAATAGGTCCTTTGAATATGAATAAAACTCTCATTTTCGTTAAGAAACTTGTCTATTTTTACTTGTTTATTAAATGAATGCGAAAGTTATTTTCAATATTCTTGGGACGTGCTCGATGCGAAGGGGTGATCGGTAATTGGGGAGGGCACCAACTCGTGGCACGCCAATCCCGGGTGTCATTATCAAACCCCTGGGTGGAAGTGTCCCGACCTGGTTCCTTGCACTTTTGAGGATCCAGAACACATCAAGGGATGGAGCACATGTGGGAAACGCGTGAACCCCTATTGCCATACCATCCCGGGTGTCATTATCAAACCCCCGTGGCTGGAGCGTTACTACCTTATGGCTCATATTTTTTAGGAATAGCTCGGGTAAATTGGACCAATGGACGTTTATACCCCTGTAGGTCGGCTGGTGAGTCTCGTTGAGAACCATCAGACCATCTGGCTTAGGTTTGGCGAATGGCACCCTTGATTATAGGAGTCTCGGGTAAATCAAACCTAGGGAAGTTTCTGCCCCTACGAGTCGGCTGGTGAGTCCTGTTGAGAATCATCAGACCACCTGGCTTGGGTTTGGCTGAATGACGCCCTTGATTAGAGGAGTCTCGGGTAAACCAGACCAAGGGACGTTTCTCCCCCTGTAGGTCAGCTAATGAGTCCCGTTGAGAACCATCAGACCACATGGCTTGGGTTTGGCCGAATGGCGCCCTTGAATACAGCAGTCTCGGGTAAATCGAACCTATGGAGGTTTCTGCCCCTACGATTCAGCTGGTGAGTTCCGTTGAGAACCATCAGACCACCAAGCTTAGGTTTAGCCGAATGGCGCCCTTGATTACATGAGTCTCGGGTTAACCAAACCTAGGGAGATTTATGCCCCTACGAGTTGGCTGGTGAGTCCCATTGAGAACCACATAGGAAAGGAAAACACGGGGTGTCCATGCCCCCCGTGGGGATTTTCTTGACCACCCGGATCGACGCATCCATAGCTTGGTTAGCAAAGACACTGAATTGTAAGGTTTAGAATTGTGTTTTAGGGGCCTCGGGCAGGACGCTGCCTCAGAGCGCTCGAGTTGTTGTTTTTTACTTCTTGAATTTTCGCATGGGGTATATGCTAAGTCACCTCTATTTTCTGATAACTTTAATTTTGTTCTAATTTTTGTTTTTTACTTGTCTGGCAAGGGGACGCCCGCGCCAGAACTAGCAGAGCCTCTGAGGTTGAAAATCTTCCCCTATGTAAGTCTCAAAATATTCCACCAGCTCGGGGTTGGGGTGAACCCCACCGAGTCTATTATTATTCCGCCAGATCAGGGCTGGATTCGATCCGTCGAATCTAAAATGTTGAACCAGCTCATGGTTGGGGTGAATCCCAACGAGTCTGTTATTGTTCCGCCAGATCGGGGCAGGATTCATTCCATCGAATCTAAGTTGTTCCACCAGTTCGGGGCTGGATTCGTTCTTCCGAATCTAAATTATTCCACCAGATCGAGGCTGGATTCATTCCACCGAATGTAAGTTGTTCCACCAGATCAGGGCTAGATTCGTTCCGTTGAATCTAAATTGTTCCACCAGATCAGGGCCGAATTCGATCCGCCGAATCTAAGTTATTCCACCAGATCGGGGCTTTTAAATTGTTCCACCAGATTATGGATGGATTCGTTCCACCAAATCTAAGTTATTCCACCATATCGGAGCTGGATTCATTCCGTCGAGTCTGTAACACTCCACATTCGAGGCCGGATTAGTGCCGCCAATGCTTTATTCTTTAGCTCAGGGTTGAGGTGAATCCCACCGAGTCTGTTTCTTTGGTCTGGGGACGTAACATCCCCCCAGAGTCAAGTGTTCTTCCCAGCTCGGGGTTAGGGTGAATCCCATCGAGTCCATATCATTTGTCTCGAGACTTAACATTCCTCCAGAGCCAAGTATTCTACTCAGCGCGAGGTTGGGGTGAATTCCACCGAGTCTATTTCTTTGGTCTGGGGACGCAACATTCCTCTAGAGCCAAATATTCTTCTCACCTCAGGGCCGGGTTACGTCCCACTGAATGTATTGATCTCGGCTCGGGGAAAGATTGTTACCTCGAAGTCAGATTCAAAATTGGCCGAGTGCAAGGTCACAACGAGATGTGGAAGGGCAAGTGAGAAAATTTGAAGCTAAAATAAGCTAAGTATAAATAGTAGAACGAAAGTATTTTAGATAAGTGCTAAAAAGGAGAGTTACGATTATCATTGCAAAAAGAAATGTATTGTTTGAATTTAGATGGGGCCCTATTTGGGTCACCCTATCAATCGGCCCGCGCAGGAGCAGCTGTTTCTTCTTGTGCATGCTCATACTTCTAGACCACTGGTACGGGCTCGGTAGGGAGGAACTTCAGTTTCAGTTTGAGAGGGAAGAGCGACTGCAACTTCGGCCTCAGGTATTTCAGGGGCAGGAGCCTCGAGTTGGATTTCTTCGAAAATATGAGAACAGTTGATACGGGCTCCGGATCTTGGATTTCCTCCGAAGGGAGGGCAAGTAATTTTTGAGCCTCTTCCACAGAGATTTCTCCTATACATTAGCAGATGGCCATGTAGATCAGCTCCATGTCAACCCCGGGCATCAGGATTGGAATGATCTCGGCACAATCTTCGACCCTCTTGAGCTGAGCACTCTTCAGCTCTCCCACCAATGCAGCCTCCCTCTATTGCCATTCGGCCTCCCTCATTTGCAGTTTAGCCTCCCTCTTCTCCAAATCAGCCTCTCTCTTTTTCAACTCCTCGAGAGAATGATCTCTCTCTTCGACCGTCCTCCTCAGATTGGCTTCGGTATCACCCAACTCCCACCCCAGGCATTTACTCTCAGCTATAGCACCCACTCTGTCCTTTTTAACAGTTTCAGCATTCTTCCAGGCCAGATTAGTCGCATTGCGAAGGGATTCATTCAGTTTGAGAGCCTCATCGCTGACAGTCTCCAGAGCCTTGATTTTCTCAACCTTTTTTGCCAGCTCGGCCTCCCTTTCTGAAAGTTGACTCTGAAGCCTCTGAGCCTGGCCTCCCTCAGATAGAAGACTCATGAGTAGGTTCTTATTTCGTGCCATCATGTAATTGTCCTGCTGGAGTAGAGAGAATAAATCAAAGAGCAAGATAAAAATACAGTACGACAGTAAAAAGTGGGAGATTATTTCCTCCGGGGAGATGTCCTCAAAATGCGGAATCTTCTTGGGAGGCACCACTTCCGCCAGCTGATTGAATACCGGCATAATGTGGGAAGTGGCTTCTCAGATTTTTCCACTAAAGTCATCCTACCCGAGTACCACGGCGCCTTTTCCTTTTCTGAAGGAGGCCTCTGCAGTTCTGATCTTTCTCTGGACAGCCTACTTTCTGACCAGAGGTTGTTCCTCCACATCCTCTTCTTCCTCCTCAAATCCACTGATCCGATCAGATGCTTTAGTTTGCTAATAGAACTAGATTGGCCAGAAGGGCGAGTTTCAGACGTCGGGACCGCCTTTGGAAATGGAATTATTGATTTATCAGAATGGCGGATCATTGCTTTGGTTTTATCTTTGACCTACGCCACGACCGCCTTTTTTTGGGAAGTTCACGCTCTATTTGGCCCAGGTCTCTTCGTCAGGTCTTGGATTCTGCCAATGACACTGGGTTGTCACGACATTTCTGCCAAGTAAAAAAGTAGAGAGCATGATCCGTTCAAAATTCAGAAGATTTCAAGGCATTTACGGGTCAAGCAAGCAAAGGGCACAGTCCAAAAGTCAGCAAGAGCCTATCAACAGCTTCTGAACCTGTGGAGGTGCGCTCCGAATGAGCCCTGACTCTAAGAAAGTAGAATCATTGACTACCCTCTTCCAGTGGGAGGCGTAGCTCCAAGCCATATTTATCCTAGCACGGACCACACAGGTTACCTTGGGAGGATCCCTCCAGCAGGCTGAGAAAGGTTAGAGAGTTAGCATTTTTGCATAAAAGTTGAGAAATGAAGAGAAATTCATACATCGGGTCCTAACCTTCTGCTCTGAATATATCAGGGACTTCTGCCGTCTCCAGGCACACAGACAAGGTCCATCCCCAGTCACCCGTAACCGAGAACCAAAAGTCTTTCAAGTTTTTATTGGTTTGGGTAAAGTCTTTGATGAGGGCAGGACGTCAGCATACGAAGAGAGGTAATACCAACCGTGGTGTGTTTTTGAGTTGGCCTTCAGTTGATACAGTCTCTTCAACTCTTCAAAAGTCAGTTCCCCGAGGCCCGTTCGGTACCATATCACATGCAAGCCGACCAAAATTTTCCAGATATTCAGGTTTAGTTGGCAATGGGCGATCTCCAACCTGGCCAACATCCCAACGAAATATAGTTCGATGGGCAGCCGCAGTCCACACTCAAAGAATGAAGGAAAAATGGCAACTAAGCCTTCATCAGGCTGGCTAGCACGGTCACATGAGCCAGGCACTTCGAGAGCTATATTGATTGGGATCTCGTGCTGCTGGCGAAGCACACATAAGGCCTCTCCAGTGATAGTGGAAGGCCAATTTATGTCCAAAACTGAGCTGCCCAGTTCTCCAGGCTCAGGGTATTTCTGAGGGATTTTTTTGGTGATAAAAGTCATTTTTTATTTCAGAATAGGTAGGAATAGTATCCAAGTCCTCTACGCTCGGTGTCTCTAAGCTCGAGAAAGATTCTTCAGCATGAAGAGGTTGATTTTCTACTTATTTGGCTGAAGAGGATTCAGCGTCAGACATGCCAAATGGTTGCCATGAAGTATAAAAAGGTCAGTTGTCATGTTAAGGTATCACAAGTTTGAGAGCTATTATAACTACCGAGGACATGGGCCTACAGTGTCTAAGTGTCCTAGCAATAGCCATAAACAACAAGTCTCACCCTAAACACAAACAATCAAATACGAAAAGCCAGAAACCCGAAACACATACATCATACCCCAGTACCCATCCTACAACCAGAAGACACACGTACAACACATCCAACACCAAATCCGAAATAAACTTGCAACAAATAATAAGGAGGTAAACACCCAAGAGAACAAGAAGAAAAGGCTATTGCATGTAGAAAGCCCGAAAGCACCAAGCAACAACAACATAGTACACCTGTTGGACAATTATGACCCAAAACATTAGTATTTATTCAGAACACGGTGTTTTTGTACAAATTAACTATGTGACAAAGGAAATTGCTCTGTTATCATTTGTAATTGGATTACTAAGATATATATAAATGATAAAAGGTCCTTATGATTAGTTTCGGATTGAGATGATATGAGACAGTATCAATCCATGAAGGTTTAATCATTAAATAATCCATAGTCGTAGTATTATCGAGATTGGACATCGATAATACGGAATAGACTAGTATTATACTTGTGCGCGTTGGGGGAGCATAACAGCATAGTTCTCATATATTTAAGACTTGGATACTTATGCAAGTGTGATAGGAGGTTGTGTTTACCGATGGTATGGATAAAGCTTCGCTCTGGATAGACCCCTCGGAATTCCATTGGTAGTATAACTATGTGTCTATGGAATTCCGAATCAGGGTAGGTGTATTTGGTCTTAACCTGAGACTTGCACCATTAATACTTGCGACAATCAATATACTTTGGTTTTGGTCGTCTAGGGCTTTAACAGGTTCTGTGTACGCCTCTTCTGGGTATATTGAGAATCATAGTGTATTGGGTGTGATGTCAAGATGGAAGTATCACTTCAGTTATAGTGGAGATGATGATCACATAGGATACAGAACTAGTACTCTTATATACTGCAGTCATCGGGATAATATGACTAGGTCATGTTTATCCGATTAAAGAGACTAGTTACCAGAGATCCGATATATGCTTCGTACAGGGCAGACACAATTCCAGCCCCAAGCCTAGCATGTGACATCCGATACTGGATCGTTAAACGCATTACTACGTATACTACGCCTGACAAAGATCGTATATTCCTTTAAGAATATTTCTGGAGAATTGGGTAGGCACGGTACTTTGTTAGAAGCCAACCATGTCTCGTAAATTGGTAAAAACGTAGTACTAGGTACGTACGTGTTCGGATAATCTGATGATCAGATTTACTGCGTCATGGGTCACTTCCCGAAGATTCACCGATGACGTATGACTCGGACATAATTAATCTGTGATTAATTATAAGAGAGAGAGACAATTAATATGGGATTAATTACGGAGATATTTTATTTGGGATAAAATACTATTTAAAGAGAAAGAATGATTAATTTGGAATTAATCGATAAAATAATATATTCGATATATTAAAAGAAATTGGATTTCGACGCGGAATTAAAATTAGATTTTAATTCGGGCGAACGAGTTAATTTAGAATTAATTCGCTAGCGACGTGAATAGTAATTTTACTAGGCATAATTATTTAATTAAATTTTATTTAATTACGTTGCAACGGAAAATTCGTTAATTTGGAATTAGCGAACCCGAGCCCGGGAGTGTTTACGGGCCCACTCGTATTTCGAATCAAGTGGGGCTCATAAGTCACATCAAGCATCAAATCACTAGTCATTCTTATGATGGGAGTCTTGTCACCTTTTTGGTGATTGACAACTTGTCAAACTTTGATTGATGTGAGTTGATGGAAGACTTTAAAGTCTTGTACCACTTTTTGAAAAATGGGTTTTTGGTATTTGATTTTTGAAATCAAAATACACAAATCAACTTCACTCTCTCATTCTCTCCCTCTCCAACTCTCGGCCAAGGGAAAATTTCTCTCAATTATTCTTGTCTTGGCCGAGAATAACAAGCAGCAAAAGGGAAGATTTGTGGCAAATTTTTCCAAGATGCTAGCACATCCAAGGGTTTTTACAAAGGTGATAGGGAAACCCATTCATGAGCATGGAATCCATTATCAAAGCTTGGAGCTTGAAGACAACTCAAATAGCACAAATGGAGGGCTTGGCCGAATCACTCATGAAGAAAGTTTTGTGTCTATCGCATCCAAAAGCCGATTAAAGTGAGTATTTCTGCAACTTCTCTTTGATGTATTCACATATTTAATTGCTTAATCGATCTTGATTTGACCTAGAAAACCCAACAATGGTATCAGAGTCATGATTAAGCATGAAATTGGAAATTAGGGTTCTTAACTTTAATTTGGGTAAATTGGATTTGAGCATGTTTTGATGAAATTGTTTGTTGGAATATGCTTATATTATGTTAACTTTGAGTTATGCATAATCAATTTTGTGAAAAATCAATTGGATTATTTTTCCTCAAATTGTTGGGCATGGCCGAATGGTTGATGAACCCTAACTCATGGTAATTTTGATTTTTGACCATTGGATGAGTTTGAAATGATGGATAAATTGATTTGTGATTTAATTGGATTGAAATCAAAACCAATTAAGAAAAATTTATTTGTGATTTAATTGGATTGAAATCAAAACCAATTAAGAAAAATCCTAAGTTGCCGTGAGTGGAGAAGCATGGAATGATGTTGATTTTGTTTCAATTATTTTAGACATGAATTGAACATGTTAAAGCATGATTAATTATATAAATTGATTTTTTAGAAATGTTAATTTGGTTAATTAATTATGACTATACACTTTAAATTGATTTAATTGTGATAGTTGGAATATTGTGATTAAATTAATTGGGCTTAATTTGGAATTGGGCTTGTAAAGTTGTATTTGGGCTGAATGGGCTTGGTTGGGCCAAGTATGGTTTAGGTTAATTGGTTGGATCCAATTGGGCCCAAAATCATATCCATAAAGTCCAAATATAACTATTGGGCCTTTAAAGTTTAATTGGGCCTAATGGGTTGAAATTGATTTCTAGGCTTAAAGGGTGATTCCTTGATCGGGCTTTGGTTGCCGAAGCCCATGTCTTAAGAAATTAATTGAAAACCCATTGGACTTTAATTAAACGACATTGAATGTTAATTGGGCTTTGATACCCGTAATGATTAGAGTTAGAATCTAAGTCGTAAAGGCACATTAAAAAGTGTAATTATTTAATTTGGAATTAAATAAAGAATTAGTATTGAATACAAATTAAATTGGATTTAATATTGTAGTTTGATATAATTCAAGAATTCGTACTTTGAGTACTTATTCTTAAAACGAGTTTGACTCGCGCAAATCAAATCGTTGTTTGAACATTGGATGATCATTAATTTTAGATAACATGTTTTGTGTGAATACATGGATGTGATGTATGAATAATATATATCGGATGGATATTAGATGGGTGAGGGAAATTTTGGAAATTATTGTAATAAATTTAGAATTTATTAAATTGGACCTGCGTGTCCACCCTATTATCTCTTGACTCTTTGTATTTCTCTTCTCACCTATTCCCCTCAATGTAAATGAGGTTTCTTTAGAAGTGTTATGTAATTGGGTAGAAGTAAGATTTGTGCTAGTGGGAGAGAGGACATGGAGAGATTTGTTCTAGGAACAAAATGTTTGAAATATCCATCTACATATCGTTATTATTTTATATAACGCGCCTTATTATGTTTTTAGAATGCATGTTTAAGGGTGTATGATGAGACCTTAACAAAGATAATTAATTGGTTGCCAATTACGCGAAAAAACCCTCAATAAATATTAAGCGCTTTCCTTCCATTGAGTGATTCTTTCTCAAGATCCAAGATTGGCACTGGTTTGTTGGCCAAAGTCAAGACCTTTGTCCATCGCGGATGTGTTTGATTCATGAAGGCTTTGTTCCATATCATATGTCTTGTCCAAGTTGTGATGTGTTGGCCAAAGTCAAGATCACTTCTTGTCCATCGACATCGATTACGAAGCTTTCCAAAGTCAATGGGTCACGCTTAACTAGAATCATTAAGCTTGTTGTGCCAAAGCCAAGGCTTAATTGATTTAGAGGAAAAAGGTTAGGAAAATATATTGGATATATTGGCATATATATATATATATGTTTCGGAGTTGGATGTCCACCTACTGGATCTAGGAATTGGATAAGATCCAATTGATCTTAGAGATCTATCTAGTTAAGTATCATACCATTTGTTGGCCAAAGTCAAGATTGTGTGTTATTTAACGGGATCCTAGCCCAATAGGAAACTAGGTTTCCTGAGTACTCGACAGAGGGTTAGAGGATCGCCGAAAAATAGTGGGAGGCAAGTATTAAATTTTCAATTTCGTTTAGATACTTGCCAAAACGAGCTCATTTCTTTTTTGTCATTATTTTATTATTAATATATTAGTTGGACTAATATTCAATGTTGTTTTAAATTAAACAGTTAGACTGTATTCAAACTACTTCAATTATAGTTGATTATATAATTGGATTATAGTAATCAATATATTTGAATTTAACCAAATTAAGATTATACTTGATTATATAGTTAGACTATAGTAATCATTATATTCGGATGTATCCAAAGTCGTTGATTGGATAGTTGGACTATTGGAATCAAGATAAACTGAAAGATTAGCATTTAAAACATAATCTTGGATGAAAATGTCTTTAAACGGCTCCAATTTTCAGATTGGGAATAGTACCTCAAGATAGTCTTGAGAACCAAGAAGTTACTTTATTTGATAAAATAACATCTCGGGCCTAAGTCCAGAGTTGAGTGAATAGTACAGCATGATCTTTGGAAGATTAATGTGATGATAACTTTAGTACTCAATCTGTTATGCTTGCCGCAATGACTCATTAATTTCTTCGTCAGAACCAAGGATTAGATCCTTAAAAAATGATGTTGTATTTGAAGGATCTTCATAGATCTATACTTAGATCTTAGAAGTATTAATTGCAATAGAAAACTCTTGGAGAGTTAATGGCTATGCTCAAGGAGCCAAAGCCAAAGTTTTCAAAAGGGCAAGAAGCGCAAGGCGCATCTTACTTCGACATCCCAGAAGGCCAAGGCTTGGCCGAAAGCTTCTGAGGTGTGGAAAAGGGCAAAGCCAAAATAATCTCAGTCTTCTAGGAAGACAAAGGACATATCCCAAGATGTCTGCCAAGACTGTGGCAAACGGGGTTACTGGAAGCGTAACTGCTGTATGGACAAGACAGACATAAAGGAAATGAAGACGGGGCAAGGCTCCGGCTTCAAATATGTTTGTCATAAACATATTCACTACTAGTTTCAAAATTGGACTTTTGATACTAGATGTGGTACATAAATATGTACTGATGGGCAGAATCTGCTTATTAGCAAGATACTGACTTCAGATGAGATATCTCTGCGAGTCGGAAATAGGACGAGAGTCGCTGTTTTAGCCGTAGAAACCTAAGTCTAGGAACTACCCTTACGGTATGTACTTAAATTAGGAAACTGTTACAATGTAACTAGTTTGACTAGAAATATTACATCTATATCTAAGTTTAACCCGTTGCGGGTATGCCTTTATATTCTAGAACACTAAAGTATTTTATTTTATAAAGATGATATTGAGATAAACACATTAGATGTAAATGACAGTATTTATATTTTGAATATAAACAAATCTCAAACATATAAAGTGACAAACAAATAGCTCAAACTGATTTAATCAGAAGAGACTTATTTGTGGCATTGTTGTCTGGGACAAAATAAATAAGACTCGTATATCCACACTTTTGAAGAGTGGGTACTAGGACTGATTTGATTATAATTCAAATGATGTCTACGAATCTAGTTTATTAGGCAAAGTGCCTAAAATACCTTTTACTTGGTAAAAGTGTAAGTGCCACTGATCTGTTAGCCCTCGTTCATAGTGACGTAAGTGGGCCCATATCTAGCTAGGCTAGAGGTGGATATGAACACTCCGTAACCTTTACGGATGTGGCATCGCGTTATGGTTATGTGTTTCTTTTGAAATACGAATCAGAAACTTTTGAGTAATTCAAAGAGTTTCGACACGAAGTAGACATACAGATCGGCTAAAGTATTAAACTATCACGGTTAGACCATGTTAGAAATAACTTAAGCAATAAGTTTCAATATTATATAAAAGAGTATAGTATTCTTTCATAGTGGACTCTTCACGGAACACCTCAATAATGATGGTGTGTCTCAACAGAGAAACCGAACTGAGTTGGACATAGTAAGGTTAATCATGAGTCGCTCTGAGCTACCATTTTCCTTCTAGGGATACGTATTAACAGTGCAAAACTTATTTTGAATAAGGTTCCATGAAAAATCTGTTAGACAGAATTCATATTAGATATGAACGGGAAAGAAATCGGGTTTTGATATTCCTGATGATTTGGGAATGCTGGGCATAAGTTCGGATGATACCAAACTAAAACCCAAATCGGATAAGTGTCTAATTGTAGGTTGTCCTAAGGAAACCAACGTATAGTACTTATACATCTCACAAGAGAACAATGTAATTGTTGCTCACCATGCGATTTTCCTAAGAGGAATACCTATATGCAGTGGTAAGTGGGAGGAAAGTAAAACTCGATGAAAATCTGAGTGATACTGTTCCTGGCACTGATTCCTTAATGGAACACAAACAGTTCATCAAGGATGAAACTGTACCAATAATCTTCGAATACACAAAAACCATGTAGGTCGGAGAGAGTCAGAAAACAACCTCGGAGGTATGGGTTTCTGATCTCACCTCATAAAGATGTCAATCTTATTGAGGAATATGAACTGACTACGTATGAGGAAGTGATACAAGGTATCGACTACCTATTTATGGCAAAATGCCATAATATCCGAAATGGATTCCATGTAAATCAACCAAGTTTTGATACTGGTTGATGCACCAAAAAACATTATGCCTATTGGTGAGTCTTCATGATGAAGACATACATGGATGGCAACAAACAAATGTACACAGCTAGGCTTGTACATAAAGGATATCGTCATCAACATAGTGTCGATTACGAAGAAATCTTTTAACTGTTTCCATGGTTGAATCCACTTGGATAATGCTTGCTAATGCTGCATGTTTCATTTATGAAATATGACAGCGGAACGTCAAGATCATTTTCCTTAACGGAAACCTTTTGGAGGATGTTTATGAACATCCTAACGGTTTTGTCGTGCCAAAACCAGGCAAACAAGATTTGCAAGTTAAATCAATCCATTTATGGATTGAAGCAAGCATTATGTTCTTGGAACTGATGTTTTGATGTAATCATAATGGTGTATGATTTAATTCAAAACAAATATGATTCTAGTGTATATAAGGAGGTTAGTGGGAGCGCACTGACGATGATTGTCCTATATAATGATGATATATCATTTCTTGGAAATAACATTCCCATCAAAATCGGTGAAAGCTTAGCTTTCATGAAAATTCTCCGTAGAATACTTGGGAGAGACAACCTTTATTCTAGGAATAAAGATCTTCTGGGATAGATCTAAAAGGTTGTTGGCACTCTCCGAGTACTCGTATATTGAAAGATATATACGTGACCTGGTGTCTCATATGCTTTGAGCATATGGAGTAACAATCAGGCCAATCCAAGTGAAAATTACTGGATTGATGTTAAAGACATCCTTAAGTATCTTAGACGAACTAAGGATGATGTCTTAAATAATGGAGAAGGAGAACTTGAAGTGACTGGGTTCACTACTGCAAGTTTCCATACCGATAAAAATGATTATATGTCGTAATAAGGGTATTGTATAGCCGAATAAACAACAAAAGCGGAACTTTACTGCAACTGTCGCAGCAAAAGAAGCATTTTGGATCTAAATAATTCTAATTAAATTAGAAATGGTTCTGTTAGCAGCTGAGCTAGGCCTTAGCACGGGCTAAAGAATTAACGATCTCATCAATGATCCAAATATGTACTTGAACTATTTTCATATGATTCGTCGGATCATACATCTTGGCGATGTGATGATCGAATAAATCGCATAAGATGATAACCTTTTAAATCCGCTGCCGAAAGCTGTTTCTGAGCAGAAGTTTGAGCCACCCGTACATAGTTCAGGTGTAAAATACTTGAGTGATTGGCTATAGGCCAAGTGGGAGATTGTTGGACAATTATGACCCATAGCATCACTATTTATACAGAACATTGTGTTATTGTACAAATTAACTATGTGACAAAGGAAATTGCTCTTTTATCATTTGTAATTGGATTACCAAGATATATATAAATGATAAAAGGTCCTTATGATTAATTTCGGATTGAGATGATATGAGACAGTATCAATCCATGAAGGTTTAATCATTAAATAATCCCTAGTCATAGTATTATCGAGATTGGATATCGATAATGCGGAATAGACTAGTATTACACTTGTGCGCGTTGTGGGAGCATAACGACATAGTTCTCATATATTTAAGTATTGGATACTTATGCAAGTGTGATAGAAGGTTGTTTTTATCGATGGTACGGAAACAGCTTCGCTCTGGGTAGGCCCATCGGAATTCCATTGGTAGTATAACTATGTGTCTAAGGAATTCCGAATCAAGGTAGGTGTATTTGGTCTTAACCTGAGACTTGCACCGCTAATACTTGCGACAATCAATATACTTTGGTTTTGGTCATCCAGGGCTTTAACAGGTTCTGTGTACGCCTCTTCTGGGTATATTGAGAATCGTAGTGTATTGGGTGTGATGTCAAGATGGAAGTATCACTTCAATTATAATGGAGATGATGATCACAAATGATACGGAACTAGTACTCTTATGTACTGCAGTCATCGGGATAATATAACTAGGTCATGTTTATCCGAATAAGGAGACTAGTTACCAGAGATCCTATATGTGTTTCGTACAGGGCAGACACAATTCCAACCCCAAGTCTAGCATGTGACATCCAATACTGGATCGTTATACGCATTACTACGTATACTACGCCTGATAAAGATTGCATATTCCTTTAAGAATATTTTTGGAGAATTGGGTAGGCACGGTGCTTTGCTAGAAGCCCACCATGTCTCGTAAATCGATAAAAATATAGTACTAGGTACGTACATATTCGGATAGTCTGACAATCAGATTTACTACCAACATATCCAGTGATCTCATGGGTCACTTCCCGAAAATTCACCGATGACGTATGACTCACATATAATTAATCTGGGATTAATTATAAGTATAACATCCCAGATTTTCGAGACTGTTCTAGAGGATTCCCGGACCTATGTTATAGTTTCGGATCATGATGATAATGGAGAAATAAGAGTTCAAGTGGTGATATATGAGTTGGAATAATATATTAAGAATATTCGTTGAGTTGGAATAATATATTAAGAATATTCGTTGTGTTGGAAAACGCTTGGGATTAAAAGTGAGTTACGCGATTTTTACTATACGAGTAAAGTTTACTGTTTTGACCACAGAATTAGCAAATGAACTCCAATTGAGTTGATTCTTGAACCATCAGACTTTTTTTTTCGAGATGAACAACTTTCGTGTTGAATACTTTTCGCAAATCGTGCCAGAAAGGCTTCAAAAATGATGATTTCCGATTTTACCCTAGAAGTATGGGCATTTTAGTAATTCCTGGAACAAGATATTATTATTATTATTATTATTATTATTTATTATTATTATTATTATTATTATTATTATTATTATTATTATATTATTATTATTATTATTATTTTATCCAGCAATTACTGAAAAAAAAGAAGACATACGAGAGAGAGATAGAGGAGAGAGAAAATGGTGAAGCACTCGCCGGTGGCCCTCCGGCCACCCTTGCACCGGCGGACCACCGGCATCTGAAGCGTCTGGCCAAGACGCACTAGCCGGTGGCCGGCGCTGACGCGGGGGACACCGCAATCGGCGGTAGGAAGGAGGAGAAAGGCACGGTTTTGGGTTTCCCGATCCCGGCTCGTCGGTTCATTTCACGGCTCGACCCCCTACCAAATCAAAGCCCTCGATGAGTACTACGAGTATGCGGAGTCGATTTCACCGAACAGCGGTCGATTGCATGTGAAACAAGGAAAGAAACGTCGGATGAATAGTAGACCTAGATGAACAGTCGCTCCGATCAGAATTCCGATCACACCAGCGCATTCATATGGCCGATGGGAGTCCGAATATGACCTCGAAATTTCGGTATAACTCTCCGTTTAGAATTTCATGTTTTAAAGTGTATCGATTTAGTTTCGGATTATTCCAGTAATTTCGTAGTTTAGCGAATTGCCATGATTCGTATTGAATATAATATTATGTGTTAAAATGATAAATATGGTAGAATCCGGGGAGAATCGGATGAGATATGATCGATCCAATAGAATTAGCGAGTTTTCGGTAAAATAGAGTTTCTCGCGCGACCTAGCGTAGTTGATCGTAATCATGAAAATAGTATAAATATAATATTGCGAGGGTAATTGAATAATTCTGGATTAGTTCGGAGGGTTCGAGACCATTCCGTAGCGTTTGCGAAAACTTTTCCGCAAGATTTGCCATAAATACGTAAAACGAGAATCTAGACTATCCAGCTAGTTGGAATAGTATAGAAAGATATGTGTTAGAGTAATGAAGCATAAACCGTCGAGTCAGTGAGGGTTCGTGTATTCCGAGAAAGTCCGGAAGCTTATTTAGATGAGTAGAAAATTCTGCAAATAGTAGTTCTGACCGTTTTTTGTTACTTATTTTGGCATATCGGACCCAGGTTAGGAGTAACCACAAACCAGGTAAGTAACTCATGCTACGGATAATTAAGAGATTTAATACTGTTGGGAATTACTAATGTAATAAAATTGTATATAGCTATGTGCATGAAACTTGTATCTATGTATAGAGATGAATGTAGAGAAAGAGACAGGTGTATTTATATATGCATATAGATAAGAACAAGCGAAAGTAAGTAGATGTATGGGAAAAAGATAAGCATGATCATACAAAGTAAAGAGATACATACGTAGGTATAAACCAGTATACATACACGTAGGTAGAGCATGCGGATAAGGTAATATTTATGGATATAATATATTGAGACTTAGGTTTGGGGGTTGTAGAAAACTACACCCTAGGGAATGGGACTAGTGATATAAATGGAAGTCTGTAACTTATGCAATATATAAGAATATTGGTATGCATGAGTAAATAGGAACTAGTAAGCATATAAGACTGGTGTGAATGCAAAAGTTCATGTTCATGCGAGAGTGAGTTATATGTGTCTCTGTGTGTGTGTGTGTGTGGTGTGTGTGTGTGTGTGTGTGTGTATATATATATATATATATATATATAGAGTTAGCACCATGAGTACAGATACATGTATATAAGATGATAGGGAGCGTAAATGAGTAGTATATGCATGGCATGAGAATGTATGTAAGTTTATGATATGAGATTCTTGAGCACAAGTCGATAGTTAGGAAATGGTAAGTAAGTTTAAGAACTAAGAATTTGAAACCCGTATATGTTTGAGTATGATATTGTAAAGGAATTTCGATATCGTATGTGTAAGTATAGCTATGGAGTTAGTAGATAGGTATGAGAAATGTTTGTATATACATTCATGTGGTTATGAGTTTGCATAACATTGATGCATATGAGAAAGTAAGAAAGTAATAGTGTAAGTAACAATGTTTATGGGAAAACATGCTACAATTATATGTATACTAGTTTGAAATACATGCATTTCATGAATGAAATATTTCAGAATATGATAGTGAAAGATGAGCATATAGTAAGACATGGTTAAGGTAGAAAGGATTATCTGAAAGCTTATGGTTATGAGAAATATGTATGTTTGAACATGAAATAGCAAACGTAGGTTGAGAATGTAGTACATGGGCCTGTATACAGGAGCATAGACATGGAAAATATATGTGTGTATATGAGCATAATTGTGTGAATGCATATATATTTGGGTGCATTAGCATAAACAAAATGTTTTCATTTCAGAAACTCTTAGAAATGATTTCCAGAGTGAAGTTGACATTAAGAAAGGTTTTGAAAATTCAGAGTGTTTTGAAGAAAAGCTTCAGTTGTTTTTGAAGAGAAATGTATTTCAGAAAACGTTCCCTTCAATTTTGAGATTTAAGCATGAGTTTTATATTTTCGGGGCATAAGGTAAAACATCACCCCAGTACGTAACTTGAGACACTGATGGAATTGACGGATATCATATGGATTTGGGATTTGGGATTTGACCCATCCCAGTTGTACATTGTTGGAATTGACGGATTTATACACATGTGCATGTGTGGAGGACTAGGGGTACGCTCCTAGATCCTCAGCGCTCATATGGTACATTCCTGGGTGGAGATGCGCCTACGGCGGAGATGCGCCTACGGGCAGAGATGTACCTACGGGCGGAGATGCGCCTTCGGGCGGAGATGCGCCTACGGGCGGATTTGGTTTTCAGAAAAAGGATTTCAGATTTCAGTTTGGTTTTCAGAAAAAGGACTTCAGATTTCAGTTTTCAGAAAAGAACTTAGAAAGACGGTTTTAGAAAGAAATACAAGAAAAAGAACGATTTTCAGAAAGAGTTTTCAGATTTCAGATTCCCATTAAACAGCTTTCAGAAACAAGATTTTAGAAATAGTTTCTAGACATCATAGATTCAAAACATGATTTTAGAAAGATAAGTTTTATTAAGAGGTTTTCAAACTGAGTTTCAGAAATAATTTTCAGAAAGCAGTTTCTCAAAAAAAAAAGTATTTTCCAAAATCATAACATGTTAGAGCAGAGTAGGATTTACCATTATGCATATATATCATGGATTCTGGTGATTCTTATGAGACACATGTAGTAGTTGACAAAGCACCATAGCATGAGTACATTAGATTCATACCTTTAACATTGATACATGATCTCATTATTATGCTTATGTATATATATGGATGATTTTGTGTGTAGCATGTTCATACCGTAGTAACATGTGTAGAATATAAGTACATAGTAGCATGGTCAGTTATAATGGATTTGAACTTTGTAGTTTAAGATAAATGAATATAACGCTTCTTGTAGGCATTGCATTTTTGCAAATCAGCCCGATGATGAGCCTCGTAAAGAGGCACTATCTCTTTAGTTGTGAAAGTCGCGGGAAACGGACGTTGGAAGGGTAAAGTTGGAAGAATGAATTTTTGTTGGATTTTATCGAGTTGTTTGACTTCGGTTGCTTGTTGGATTTTCGTTTCAAAGCTTATCCTCGGCCCAAAACCCCATAAAACCATTTACCAAATCATAAACCAAACCTAAAATACCCAAGCCCACCCAAGAAACCAAGCCCATGCCCATTAGACCCACATTCACGCCCATACCATATCTAAATAGGTAAATACACATGTTAAAATCAAATAAAATCCATTCCTAATTAGAATAAATCTCCTAGATCCTTTTTCTAATCAAATCCAATCATAATCTTAAATTAGGAGATCTATTCCTTATTAAGGAGATGTCGCCATCAATAGAAATTCTATTCCTAATCGGATTAGGAAAGCCTCATCTCCTTTGCCTATAAAAAATACCCCTCACCACCATTCACAACCCTAGCACATACTCATCACATTCACGTCCAAGACACACCCAAAAACCTCTCAAAGTTTTCTGAATCACCGCATCTCCAAGTCCTCTACACCATTGCTTTGCCGCATCCATCTTCACCCTCCTTCCATTCACACCTAAGCCCCAAAACGCAGCCCCACTTTGCCGCATCTTTAACCCCCTTTCACAGCCCCTAAATCATGCCCAAACTAACCTTAAAACAGCCCCAAACAGTCCCCTTTGGTGCCGTGAACAGGCCCCACACACTGCCCTTCAATTCATGCCCAAACAGTCCAGAAAACACTCACTGCACTGCACAAAACTACCATAAATTAGCCCACTGACCTGATCGGTTTTGCAGTGATTTTAGCCGTCAAAACAGCCCCCGAAACACCTAAAAACTGCACTAAAAAACTGCATAAAACCCCCCCTAAAAATCACCAAAAACCGCACCCCTTTGGCCTCCCAAATCACCCAAAATAGTCCACAAAATGACCAAAACAGTGACCTGAAACGTAGCAACAAAACAGCAGCGAAACGGACTTAAAACAGCAGCTCAAGCATCAAAACAACGAGGAAGACGTTGAGTAGACAATTCGGAAAAGCATCGGATCAATCACCCTTCCAACGGACGTTAACGCCCTTTCTTGAGTCGGCAGAAGAGGTTAGACCTGAGGACACCTTTTTACTTTTCTTCTTTCGTTTTATTTTATTTATTTTAAAATATTATTACATGAGAGTCGTTTGAGGCATGATGTGATTATTGGATGAGCGGGATATGTGTTCCCTTTTGTGGTATATCGGATGGAAACCCGGACGTAAATTCCGTAGCCAATTCCGAATGGATGGTAGTATGGTCTGCACTCGGGATACAACGCCACGTACCACTTAAGATACACGTATCTCGTCTCATCCAAATTTGTATTTGAGCATGTCATAGTTCTAGTTCGTTTATTTACTATTTTAAGCATGATTTAATTTAGTTTATTATTTATTTTTAAAGCATATTTATGTTATTCTTTATGGATGTTAGTAGTTTACGTTATGTTTGAATAGTGATTTATATATGTTGATTCTATGGTTTAATATGCTCATTGCGTGGAATTGTGTTTGTCGTATAAAGACTTACATTCAAGCATGCAAACTTAGAATAAGATTTATTTAGCGAATGCATGTTAGATCTAAATACCCTTGAGCATGATTATTGAGTAGACTCGATTGATTTATTACACAAATTATATCATCACAAGTGGCATAAGTAAGGGACCATTCCGAACACAACGGTTTGAGGTCTTCCCTTGCGAGGGGTGAGTGCGGCCTTAAATCTTTGTCCCGGTTCACACCGGGTGGCGACTCCATTATTCTTCGATTTAGTCCCCCGCGGCTACTCTGTACTCCCACTAGGCCACGAGCCTAGAACAGTATGCGTCGTCCAAGTTCTGTGTCCTACACTACTTAAGAATATATGTTGGTACATATGTATGCATAAGAGATTTATGACTTACAATGAATATATGTTATATATTATGAGCACGATATATAGGTGTTATAGAATTATGAGGTACGTATGAGGTTTGGTTTCGTATTGCATTATAGAGCATTATAAATTCAAGTAAGTGTGTAAGATTAGTAACATAAATGTGACGTAAAGATGTAAGTGAGTGATTTAATTTTAGACTGTATGTAAGTAATAAAAGAATGGGATGAGTAATAGTATAGAGAAAGCTGAATTGATGATACTTCAGATATCTGAAATTAAAGAAGTTAAGCAGAATTTAAATAGTACGCTTTGATTAATATGTTAACTTTGTAATCTTACAGGATAGTTGTATACAGTTTGAGAGTTAATAAGGGAAATGTAATTGCTTGATTACAGTAAAAGATAAGTTAAGAAACTTAATGCAACGAAAATATAAGCTATTGTGTGTTTATGCTGTAGTTATGAGTATGATTACTTACTGAGTCATTATGACTCACACCAACACAGTTTGTAGTTTTGCAGGTCAGTAGCTGACATATCAGGCCAATAGAACTTTGATGAAGACTTTGAAGACAGTGGATCGCCCCGATTGCAGTCGAGGAAGTCAAGAGAGCCTGGGTCGAGTTATGGGTCCTCACGGCCCTCTGTATGGTTTTTGGATTGTACCTCATTTGTATAAGTGATGTAGTAGTTTAGTTTTATTTTTGAGTTCTGGCCAGAGGCCAAGTTTTTACATTTTGTTCATTGATTTCAGGCCTGAGGCCTTGATGTTGAGATACCGACCTGAGGTCGAGATTATGTTGTTTATGGATGCTGGTTATAAGCCAGGTTGCATGATGTTCTGCATACATCATGCCGAATTTTCATTAGAATCAGAGGCTTATGGAGATGGGTTCTCCTGTCTCCTAGGGGTGGGCAAAAAAAACCGACCGAACCGAACCAAACCGCAAACCAAACCAAACCGGACCGAATTTATGATTTTTTTCCTAACGGTTCGGTTTGCGGTTCGGATTGGCCCACCCCAAACGATTTACGATTCAGTTCAGGAGCTAATCCGAACCGCATATGTTAAACCGAACCAAATCGGACCAAACCGAACCAAACCGGACCAAATTTACGGTTTTTTTCCTAACGGTTCGGTTTGCGGTTCGGATTGGCCCACCCCAAATGGTTTACGATTCGGTTCAGGAGCTAATCCGAACCGCACATGTTAAACCGAACCAAACCGAAACAAACCGAACCAAACCGGACCGAATTTACGGTTTTTTTCCTAACGGTTCGGTTTACGGTTCGGATTGGTCCACCCAAAACGGTTTACGGTTTGGTTCAGGAGCTAATCTGAACTGCACCTGTTAAACCGAACCGAACCGTTATTAATTAAAAAAATATATTTTTATAAAAAAAATTTATATTTTTCTTTTAATTGTATTCTATGTTTTCTTTTTATTAGTATATTAATACTTTTATTCTAAAATTTTTTGTTAATATATTTATTCTTCAATTTATTTGTTAATACTTTTATTCATCAATTTATTTGTTTTATGATAGCATCATTATTCTTGAAAGTAAGATGTTGGATTTGTCTCTTAATTAGAATGATGGTAGTATCATTATTCGAAGTAATTTTTAAAAAATATCAGAATTAATTATGCGTCATTTTTCAATCATTTATGGAGTCCATATGTTCCCTGGAGTCATAGCTTATACCCTAGCACTTCATACTATTTGTTTGATAGACTTTTTTTTTCTTCACTTAAGTGGATGAAAATTTATTTTAAATACAATAATCCGTAAACCGAACCGAACCAATCCGTAAACCACTGGTTTAAAAAATTTTCAATCCGAACCAAACCGTTTTTTAATGGTTTGGTTTGAGAGGTAAAAAATCTGAACCGTAAAATATGGTTTGGTTTGGTTTTTAGCAAAAACCGAACCACGCCCACCCCTACTGTCTCCTGTCGGTAGCATCCTGGCCTAGGCGGGATGTTACAATAAGAGAGAGAGAATTAATCTAGGATTAACTACGGAGATATTTTATCTGGGATTAAATACTATTTAAAGAGAGAGAATGATTAATTTGGAATTAATCGATAAAATAATATATTCGATATATTAAACGAAATTAGATTTCGACGCGGAATTAAAATTAGATTTTAATTCGGGCGAACGAGTTAATTTAGAATTAATTCGCTGGCGACGTGAATAGTAATTTTACTAGGCATAATTATTTAATTACATTTAATTTAATTACGTTGCAACGGAAAATTCGTTAATTCGGAATTAGCGAACCCAAGCCCGGGAGTGTTTGCGGCCCCACTCGTATTTCGAAATCAAGTGGGGCCCACAAGTCACATCAAACGTCAAATCACTAGTCATTCTTATGATGAGAGTCTTGTCACCTTTTTGGTGATTGACAACTTGTCAAACTTTGATTGATGTGAGTTGATGGAAGACTTTAAAGTCTTGTACCACTTTTTGGAAAATGGTTTTTTGGTATTTGATTTTTGAAATCAAAATACACAAATCAACTTCACTCTCCCATTCTATCTCTCTCCAACTCTCGGCCAAGGGCCAATTTCTCTCAATTATTCTTGGCTTGGCCGAGAATAACAAGCAGCAAAAAGAAAGATTTTTCCGAGATGCTAGCACATCCAAGGGGTTTTACAAAGGTGATAGGGAAACTCATTCATGAGCATGGAATCCATTATCAAAGCTTGGAGCTTGAAGACAACTCAAGGAGCAAAAATGGAGGGCTTGGTCGAATCACTCATGAAGAAAGTTTTGTGTTCATCGCATCCAAAAGCCGATCAAAGTGAGTATTTCTGCAACTTCTCTTTGATGTATGCACACATTTAATCGATCTTGGTTTGACCTAGAAAAACCAACAACAGTAAGTAGAAAGAGAATGGTTGAACGGAAACTTACTTGGTTGGGAAAGAAGAGTCGACAGTTAGTTTGGTCGGTTGGAAGTCTGCTGGTCTCACGAGCAAGTTAGCTTTTTCAATTTGAGAGTTGTGGGTTTCGTAAAGGGAAGAAAGGAGTGTTGCTCTGCTCTCTTATAATCAGTGCGGTACGTTTTTTGCCATTGGATCAAGTGAATCTTCGGATGTGCACCGCGTGTTGTCTCTGGGCTCCATCTGATCAACTTGGGATGAACGGCTGAGATTAAAAGACCCTTTGGCTATCTCGGGAACGGCCGATTGATTTGAGCTTTGGCGGGAAGACCATAGGTTTTTGACAAGTGGCACGCCTGGGTGAAATTCTAAAAGTAATTTGATGGGCATTTCGGTTCCCGAGGGGCGGCTATAAGGGTAAAAGGGGAATTTGACTCAATCGGGAAGACGGTTGGAAAGGCATAAATTTTTCTGACTGAGCATTTGGGAATTGCTAAGGATGGTTGGAAGGAGCTCGAATGAGTTCTTTGTTTTGTTTCAGAGTTGAGCCACCAATTAGTTGATCGGCTCATTTCAGATTCTTTATAGTTCTCGGCACCAACTCGTACACTCATTGGAACCGAGAATTAGAGGACAGATGTTGATGGGAATTTTTGCAGCTAAGTCTTTTATACAGATCAGTAAAGGCAGAGAGGGAAACTCACCTCATCCGGAACACTGAGAGTCAGATGATGCGACTTGGTACAGATTTCAGAGGCCAACTACTTCAAGCAGAGGTCGACCACATTTTCACGGAAATCGGTTTTGTCCGGCCTTATCTCCTGGAACCAGCGGATGTGCTCAGATATTTCGGGTCAGGGCGGTAATAGTTTGAGAAATTCGGCAGTTCACTTGGCCGACCCCTTTGGAAGACCGACACCAGATCAGAGTTGTTGTTGGTTTTTCCCTCCAAAACGTGTTATCATTTCAAAAGCATTTTACAGGCTGGATCCAGAATGTTGCGTGTGGCGTAGAGAGAGTAGAATGATGTGACAGGCCGTCAGACGGCAGGCTTAATTTCGGCGAAGACAATCTTGGGGCAGAGAGCCCGTCAATCAGTCGATGACCGCGCGGGAAACGTCATAAAGTTAGAGGAACAATGTGTACTTCCTGAGTATATAAAGGGTGGGTAGATTCATTTGTATAGGTTGGGTCTTTTAGACATAAAAAACTTGTAACAAAGAGAAAGAACACCACTTGTAGCATCCTTCCAACTGCTCGGCCACATTCAGACCTTGCTCAAAACAGGTCGGTCGAGTCGGTTTTGGCAATAAAAACAACCCCCATCGTTTTGTGCCCGTGGACGTAGGCTGGATTCACTCCGCCGAATCACGTTAAACTATCTTGTCAATTTGTGTGTTTATCCCACCTTTTACTAAATTTGTCTTTGGTCTCCCCATAACCAAACAAATTCAAGGTTGAGGGAATATTGTATCGGAGGAGTTATTCCGAAACTGTCCAATGGGACGAAAAATCAGCCGTCAATAATTTTGTTTATAATTTTTATAAAATTAAAAAGCCTCGAAACATCAAGGGTTTATGCATGGCAACGCTTGCCGAAGCTCCATACAAGAATATACTGATTATCACCACTGATATCACTTGATGCTGAAAAATCAACGTACATGGAATCCTGCAGAATTGTAGAGCGATTGATGCGTTTCAACAAGAGTAGCCTCTTTGTTTTTCTGTTTTAATACAAAGCTTGTGGAGAATGAAACAGATTTTGCAGAATGTGTAATTATAAGACCAATTTGTAATTAATCTAAAATATTTTGAGATTGATTGGGAAATAATTGAAAATGATAAAATTGATATTTCGTATGATTAAAATAAAAATTAAAACTTATTTATCAATATCCTCCTAAAATCAAGAAGAAAAAAAACCATTCATTCATCATAAAAAAAATTGAAACTAATTATAAAATTGAGAGAAATAATTAAAATCTTTATAAAATGAATCAGAGAAAAAAAGATGAACAATAGAATAAATCACACCGATAATAATCTGTGATTGATCGGAAATAGAATCACTCCAACAGCGATCGACTATTAATCACACAACCGAATAAACTGCTTAGCAAACAATAAAATGCATATAAAAATGCGACCATAGTTGGGCTTTGGCATGCAACTAGTACAATTTGCACATTTTGTTGATTTATTTAGCCTATGGTGTGACTTAAAAGAGAATCTTGTCCGTTGGCCTTCAGTTTCTTAAAATTATATATGTACTTTCAGTCTCTTCAGTCCACCAAAGGGCAGAAGTCTACAAATGCTAACTATTATTTATTTATATTATATTTTAAAGGTCAAGCAAACGAAGATGCCTCTTCCTTTCTTCCACCTCATAATCTTGCTTCTCCTTTTGACCTTTAGCTTGCCTTTCATCCCATTTTATTTTTAATTTGTCATGTTCACGTTCAAGTTGAAGTTACACATACACTAAGCAAGTATATCAATGTTTGTTTGTTAGGTTTTGTTTCTCTTTAATATTATGTTAATATAATAGAGATTAATCTTTTTTTTTAAATTGTTGGAAACTTCACCGTCAAATCGTCCATTCTAGGTTTAAGCGAAGTAGGTAAAACCTCTGACTGTCCCAGGTTTTTATAAGAAACGCACTTCATGAATTCGAACTCAGGACCTTCATGTGAGATCCTAAATTCTACACCATCAAACCACGCCTCTTGGGGAATATAAATTAACTGATAACTACATTAGAAGAAATTTTGATCGAAACTCCATATTTAGTCTAATGTCGATCAAGACTCGTATTGATTTACTAAAAATGAAGTTTGATCTGGAAGTTTGTTCTTGAGACATGAAGCTCAACCTAATGTTTACATCGATATATCAAAGTTAAAATTCTCTCCGAAAAAATTTTTCTAAAGAAGGAAAGAAAATATATTTCCCACACAAATAAGGTGCTTATTAATTATTTCAACGAGTGCTCTAGTATTTAGATGTTAGTTACTATTGTTGAAAATTCTTCAAATATTGTTGTATGGATGGAGGAGGGACATGTCCCTTGGATAGTACCTCATAGAGACATGTCCTCCAATTGAGAATAACATGCATATAGGCTCCAATGGATGCATGGGAGGGGTATAACCTTTTAGAGGGTTGCATCTCAACCCAAAGGAGGGTTGCATGTTCATTCTAATAATCGGGGAAAGAAATCTGAATTCATCCAAAACAAAAAAGTCTCATAATTTCATTTTTGAGTTAGAGAGAGATTTCCTCCATTTCCAAATTCAAGATCTTCTAAGGTGTGCCCCTTGGAGAAGACAAATCTGAGTCATCCTGGGAGAACATTAGCCACAAAACCCGTAGAGCACCGAGACAGGGCTAATAAAGAGATCTATCTCGACTTGACTGCATTTCATCAAGTTTTCCAAGTTTTTCTTCATATGTAAGTTTAGGGTTTTTGCATAGTTTGATTAGTATTCTTGATTTGATCTGTTTGTTTTCATATTAAATTTATTGTTTAATGATACTAAACTACTAACAATCTTAAGAACTTAGTATTGTTAGATAGTAATTCGCATGCTTATATAAAAATTTTCTGGAAAAATAAGTTTGTGCATGAAAATATGTAGGGCGTTCGAACGCCCGACGAACGCAAAGGCAAAAATCTGAATTTTCATAAGAGCATTCGAACGCGTCTTCAAACGCAACTCGAACGCAAGCCTTCTGCCTAAGAAAATTCGAACGCGTATTCAAATGCAAATCGAACGCAAGCCCTCTGATTTAAAATATTTGAACACGTCCTAAACGCAACACGAACATGAACTCTCTAGAATAGTCTGTTCGAACGCGTTATCGAACGCTCCACGAACGTGAACTGACCGATATGTAATCACACGCGTATAAAGCAAACACACGTATTGTTCAAGTAGTATAAAAATATCTATCCACGAGGACTTAATTCCTACTGTTGTTATTAATTATTGATACTATTGATTACAAGTACCTAATTAAGAGAGAAGAAAATGATTGCCTTTTGGTGGTTGAATGTAGATTTGCTTAAATAAAATAAACAAAAAAATACTAAGAAAAATAAATAAAAGACGCAAAAATCTAGGGTTTTGATTCCAAACAATATTATCTTAAAGATGAATTGATTCTCTTATATATGTGTAATAAATCAGTTTGCTAATCTGGAACAAGAAGATATGCAAGAGCCTCTGTCGATGATCAGACGCAAATACTCAAATAACCCAATTAAACATATGTCTATGTTAACCAAGTTACCTAAATTCATTAAGCTCAAGTTCCAAAAGTGGCTACTCCCGCCCGACAGGTATATGTCTATCCTGTAAGGAAATCTATTAAAGGGTTATCTATCCTCAAGGAAGATCGTGAGCTATTGAATCTAAGACTGAAACCTAAAATTCCTTCGTCAAGTTCATTTTAAGTTTTCCAAATCAATCTTATTAATGGCCAATTAACAAGAAGCATTAAGCTTAACACTCAATAAAAAAACTAAAGAATTACCCATAAAAATAAAATCAATTATGAAGTGTGTGGATATTGTGTTTCATCACTTCCCTAGAATAAAAATAAAATATTGGGGTTGAGAGATCCACCTTTACTATTTCTAATTTAGAAATCTCTCTTACTATAATATAGAATTTATCAGTGATATTACCAACCAGCCATATAGGTGGTATCCTCATTAAGTCAGATTTTAATTAAGTTCGACCGACCATAAAGATGGTATCATTATTTGTTCATAAATCAGCCATATAGGCGGTAATCATCTGTCACATAAAGACTGGTCATTTAGGCGGTGTCACATTATGTCAAATAAATAAAACCAGGCATTAAGATGGTATAACCTTTTATGTTAAATTATAATTTTCCATATTATAATTAAGGAAGATTAATCTAAACTAAAATAATAAAAGCTTTACTCTTCCCCCAGCGGAAACTTAACTACAAAACATAAAATAAAATAAAAGAAAATAAACTATTACTATTACTAAAAATAAAAATACATAAATTAAATATTGAAAATAAATACAAACAAGATGCAATCCCTAAATTCCTTATAAAAACCTAAGGAAAGCATGAGAATTACAAATGAAATGGCTTGATATTTATAGGAAAATCTAAAGGCTTCCACCAATTTCTCCATCAATTGCTCCACCAATCACTCCACCAAACACTCCACAAAATCCTCCACCAAACATGCCACAAGACACTCCACAAAACACTCCACCAAACATACAAGCATGTTTTGTGGAAGTTTGACAATTGTAAATTATCATTTTCCTTTTTTTTTTAATTTTTGATAATGACTTTAGTAATTACACAAAACACATTGGATTATTAGTTAATTTCGGTCTTTAAAAATTTAGAATTCGAAAATATTTAAAATTTCAAAGTTGTAGATCTTTGAGTCTTCTTTAATCTGCAACTCGAATCAGCTCAATCGAATATCGGATGAAAACGTAAGGCCAAAATATAAAACTTGCGTAAAATTGGAATTTAGGACTGCACTTCATGACTCGTATAGTAAATTTTCATTTTTGACCTTTTTTCCCTCAGGATTTCATCGTTTTATCCCCGAGTTAATTTCATTAAGTCCCAATATTATTTTTATCTGCAAAATAAACAAAAACACATCAAAACGTTCATAAAAATCGAGAAACTATACAAAATATTATGTTAAATGAGTGGGAACTAGTGATATAATTACCACTCATCATGAACTCTCTGGAATACTTCATTCGAACACGTTATCTAACACAACACGAACGTGTACACACTGGACAGTCTCGTTCGAATGTATATGAACGCGACACTAACGAACTAAGTCCTAGAATTGTGTCTAAATTGAAAAGACTTAGATTAATTTAATTAATCACAATATTAACTTAGTAAATCATATACTGAATCATAATAATCTTGGTAGTCTAGATTTAAGTTATTATTAAGGTATTCAATTATCACAAGCATACACATAGTGATAAAGTTGAAAATTAATTGTGTATTGCATACTTGGTTGAGAATTTAAAGTGTAATCATACACAAGTAATTTCATCCAATCTTGATTGACACAAATAAATATATCTACACATATCGAATATTGTAAAATTAAAAGTGTAATACTAAGTTTTGAATCGCTAAAAGATTCTATTGAGGAAGTGTTTAAAGGATATTCTGTCAAAAAGGTGATAAGAGCCTAAGTGGTCAGGGATTTAAGTGGTTATTTCGGATTCCCCTCGTCTTTTGAGAATATTCATTTATTTACTTTTCATAAGAAACTTTAGTCGAAATTCAAGGACTTGTGTTTATTGGTACTACTTTCCAATAGAACAACGAGTGGATACTTGATATATCACTTTGAACAAGATCATTTTTTTATCATTGTATAATTTATCTTTTGTAAACTTATTGACCCCTGATGGTTTTCCAGTTATATATGGTTAGCGAAAACATCATAGTACCGGTCGCTCATGGAGAAAAATCGGAAAAGTTTGATGGGGCAAACTTTAAACAGTGGCAGAGTAAAATATTGTTCTATCTGACAACTCTGCAATTGTCTAAATAACTTAAAGATCCTCCGGATCTTGTGGATGGTGAATCGGAAATAGCCAAGCAACTGTGGGAAGAGACATGGTCGTTTGGCGACTTCTTGTGAAAGAACTACCTTTTAGGTGGACTTGACAATACCATGTACAATGTGTACCAATGCATGATTTCTGTGAAGATTCTCTAGAAATCTCTCGTTAAAAGAAATTTATCGTGGGTAGGTTCCTGGACTACATGATGGTAGATTCAAGAACAGTAATGTATCAGTTGGGTGAACTGTAATTGATCATTCGTGAAATATTAGATGGAGGTATGAAACTCTGTGAGATGTTTCAAGTTGCCACTATCATTGAAAAGTTGCCTCCATCGTGGAAGGACTTTAGGAGCTATCTGAAACACAAAAAGAAGCAGATGAGCCTTGAAGACCTTGGAATTCGATTGAGGATCGAAGAGGATAACATGAAGTCCAAGAAGGCCAGCTACAAAACTATAGAGTCTAAGGCCAATATTGTTGAGGGTGTAAAAGGCAGCAAGAAGAAAAAGAACAGTGGAGCTTATTCTTCCCAGGCGACCAATAAGTTCAAGGGGATGTGCTACAACTGTGGAAAAAATGGTCACATGGCAAAATACTGCAGAAACAAGAAGTCTCAGGACAAGGGCAAGAAAAATGAGGCCCATGTCACTGAAGATGAGTAGTTAACTGATGAGATCTCAGAAATGAACCTCTCAGCAGTGGTAACTAAAGCCAACTTGATTGGGAATCCGAGAGAATGGTGGGTAGACTTTGAGGTACTCATCATATCTGTGCTGATAGCAAGATGCTTTCCTCGTATCAGATCGAATGAGGGGATCATCTGACTATGGGAAACTAGTCTACCTCTAAAGTGGTTGGACAAGACACAGTGGTTATGAAGATGACATCCGGAACGGAGCTTACATTGAAGAATATTTTGCATGTTCCAGATATTCTGAAGAATTTGGTCTCGGGTTCTCTCCTTAGTAGGTATGGCTTTAAGCTTGTATTTGTTTCATAAAAAATTGTATTGACTAAAAATGATTTCTATGTAGGAAAAATGATACCTTACTGAGGGCCTTTTCAAATTCGTGTATGGCATGAGAGGTTAGGACATGTTAATTATGATACGATGCATAAATTAATTAACATTGACCTTATACCTAAATTTGCATTGATAGCCAACATAAGTGAGAAGCATGTGTGAAGTAAAAATATATAGAACATCATAGAACGAAGTTCTAAACCCTTGGAACTTGTACATACTGATGTGTGTGAAATGAATATTGTGCAAACAAGAGGCGGTAAAAAATACTTTGTCACTTTTATCGATGATAGCAGAACATTCTGTTATGTGTATTTACTGAGGAGCAAAGATGAAGCTATTGAGAGCTTCGTACACTACAAGAACAAAGTTGAAAATCAACTTGGCAAGAAAATCAAGAGAATCATGAGTGATAGAAGTGGTAAATATATATCACCATTTGGTGAATATTTTTCCAATCATGGAATTATTCACGAAACCATTGCCCCTTATTTGCCATGTTGAAAAGTTCCGGTTTACCCCAAAACTTGTGGAGGGAAGCCTTGCTTTCCGTGAACTACGTTCTGAACAAGCTACCTCACAGACGATTGGACAAGACACATATGAGTTGTGGAAAGGTTGTGTACCTTTCTACATATATTTAAAAATATGGGGGTGTCTTGCCAAAGTAATGGTTCCTAAACCTAAGAAGGTTAGAATAGGACCCAAAACTGTTGATTGTATTTCATCGGATATGCTCACAACAGTTGTGCATATCGATTCCTGATACACAAGTCTGGATTCCTGACATCAATCCAAATGTGATAATTGAATCAAGGAATGTAACATTTTTTGAAGAGACATTTCCTTTTAAGGAAAGACAAATAATAAAATCTCTCAAAGAACTATTGATAAAGGACAGTGATCAGGTTGACCAAGAGTCAAGATCAACATGGAAATGTTGAAGCAGATGAACCTAGACGTAGCAAAAGAGCTAGAACGTTTAAGTCATTTGGACATGATTTTCTGACATACTTGTCAGATAAAATGAGCCTCAAAGCTATAAAGAAGCAATATATTTACCGGAGGCACCTTTGTAGAAAGAGGCTATCAACAGTGAGATTGATTCCATCCTACAGAACCATACTTGGGAGTTGGTTGATCTTCCTCCATGTTGGTAAGCCAATGGGGTACAAATAGATATCCAGACGGAAGATGAAACCGGATAGATCAATAGATAAATATAAGGCAAGGATTGTCATAAAAGGTTATAGACAAAAAGAAGGCATTGATTACTTTGAAACCTATTCACCAGTGATTTGTATCACATCGGTAAGAATGCTCATAGCCATAACAGCTCTATTTGGTCTTGAAATACATCAAATGGATATAAAGACGGCATTATTGAATGGTGAATTGGATGAAGAGATTTACATAGAACAACCAGAAAGGTTTAATGTTCCTGGACAAGAACAGAATGTGTGCAAACTTGTAAAATCCTTGTACGGATTAAAACAAGCACATGTGCAGTGGCATGAGAAATTTGATAAAGAAATATTGTCAAGTGGGTTTAAAAAACCAATGAGTGTAATAAGTGTGTGTACACCAAATCAACTCAAAAATGATACGTCGTTGTATGTCTCTACGTAGACGATATGCTGATAATTAGTAGTAATCATGAAATGATTCAGTCTACCAAGAAAATGTTATCCAACAAATTTGATATGAAAAATTAGGAGTAGCTGACCTAACTCTTCATCTATCAAAAAATACTGGCTCAAGCGTATCACAATTAGAGTATTCAAGAATCATTGAGTCTGATGTATCTCACGAATTGCACACGACCTGATATCGCCCAAGTTGTGAATAGGCTTAGTAGATATACGAGTAATCCATGACATAACCACTGGAATCCATAGTAAGAGTTTTGAGTTCTGAGAGAAACTTCAAATATGGGCTATATTATGAGAGATATCCTGCTGTTCTATAGAGATACAGTGATGCTAACTAGATATCTGATACAGTGGATTCCAAATCTACGGGTGGATTTATTTTTACACTTGGTAATGCAGTTTGTGTCATGGAAATCCTCGAGGTAAACATGTATTGCCCGGTCTACTATGGAATCAGAGTTCATAGCGTTATACAAAACACCGGAAGAAGCAGAATGACTTCGAAATTTCCTGGAGGATATTCCTAGTTGGCCCAAACCGATGCCAACAATACAACATTGTAACAGTCAATCGGCTATTGGAAAAGCCCAAAATACAATGTATAATAGTAAGTGTCGACATATGCGTCGAAGACATAATACCATACGTCAACTGCTCTCAAGTGGCATAATCTCGATCATTATGTTAAATCGAAGGAAAATCGACCTAACATAGGATACTTAAGGTTTACCTAGAGAGCAAGTTGAGAAGTCATCGAGGGAAATGAGCTTGAAGCCTATAAATTAAGAATTGTCACTGTGGAAACCCAACCTAACTGACTGGAGATCCCAAGATCTAGGTTCAAAAGGGACAACTGAAACTTATGGCAATTCAAAACAAGCACTGAAGAGTTTTTTACTCTTTTCCCATTCCGATAATGACGCCGAGTGTTGTATGTCAAGGTTAGGATAAGCTAAGGCTTTTAATGATCACTATATTAGGAGAATAGTCCTAATGGGGGTAAGGCAGATTACCTCTTCATAATAGATCATCTATTTCAAGTAAGAAGTGAGGCTGCTTTCCATAGAATTTCACAAGCTGATTTCCCTAAAGTATTTGATGAATTCAGGACCGTTGTTTAGGGCCGAAATGAACACAACTATAGAGCGGGAAATGGTCGAAGTAAAGTTGTGGTGTTGACAATTGTCTTGGTTTACACCAACGATATAACAGTTCAAGACTATGGGTCACTGGTTTACCAAGTAAATCCGATTGTCATTCACTAGAAAAGGTTCAAGGCGAAAGCTACCTATTTCGATGCAGCTTTAGTTCATGGAAACTCTCTCAAGTGTCTGCATGAATATTTGAAGAATTGTGGGGGATTGTTGAAAATTCTTCATATATTGTTGTATGGATGGAGGAATGACATGTCTCTTGGATGGTACACCTTAGGGACATGTCCTACAATTGAGAATAACATGCATATAGACTCCAATGATGCATGGGAGGTGTATAACTCTTTGGAGGGTTGCACCCCAACCCAAATTGTGCCCTTAAGGCACCTTTCTACGCCTTTATAAGAAGGGCTGCATGTTCATTCTAATAATTGGGGAAAGAAATCTGAATTCGTCCAAAACAAAATATTCTCATAATTTCATTTTTGAGTTAGAGAGAGATTTCCTTCATTTCCAAGTTCAGATCTTCTTAAGGTGTGCCCCTTGGAGAAGAGGAATCCAAGTTATCGTGGGAGAATATCAGCCACAAAACTCGTAGAGCACCGAGACAATGCTAATAAATTCTTAAGGACAGAGATCTATCTCGACTTGGACTACTTTCATCAAGTTTTCCCAGATTTTTCTTCATATTACAAGTTTTAGATTTTTTGCATAGTTTGATTGGTATTCTGGATTTGATCTATTTATTTGCATGTTAAATTACTATTTAATGACACTAAACCACACAACTACTATCACTTGTATATAAACATCATTTAAACTTGGATTAAAATTTGGAAAACAAACCTGAGAATTAAAATAGAAGTTTGGTAAAATTTGCATTTCAAATATTTTGAAAAACAAAATTGTATTTTCGTTCAACAACAACATCGTTAACCATTTTGTACACATACTTCTAGAAGTACTTGATTAGCTACCATATTAAGTACTTTTTTTAGGGTGTCCTAAAAATTCCTTTAGAAAATGTAGCACAAAATCATATAGATCCGAATAGTTATCGGAATCCAATATTTTAATAAAAGTAACAAATTAATATTTAATATCACGCTGTCTTCAATAAAGCAATAAAAATAAATAGCGTCACACTTTTGTTGACTTATTAATTTAATAGTTTTATGACTTTTTTTATGGGTTGTGACCTATCAACACAAATGTGAGTTAAGATTAAAAAACTAGATATAAAATTATAAATATATTTGCACGTCATTGCGGTTTTTATTTTCCAAAATTAAAAACAAAAACAAAAACAAAAACAAAAGATAGATAGTAAAATAGATAGTAATTATCAAAGCGGATTTAGTCAGTCAAGTTAAAGTCATTATTCCACTGAATAATATCGTCTTTCAAAGTAAATATGCGATATTATAATTTTATTATTTTTTTTTAATACATCTCAATATCCCTTTATACATGTATATGATCATAATTAGATATATAAAACTTAAAAATATATATAAATCTTGTAGAAAATTTAACATATCATAATCATTATTTTAAATATGTTATAATTATCGAGGTATGTGAAAATATAATATAACATAAATATTGATTTTATTTAATATATTATGAAAATTCAATGTATATAAAAAAAAATGCAAGTTTGATTCTCCCTTAATTTTTGTATATTCGTATGATTTTTATTATCTTTTTTAATAAACAAAATAATTCCTGAGAAAAATAAAATAAAATTATTCATGGGCTGTAAAATTTTGACCAAATTATGTAATACGCATACGATGCAGTTCCAAATTACCTAAAAGTCCATCTGACCAGTCAATTACAAAAATGACATTAGTTACTTGAAAAAGTAAAAATCCATGGGCGGTAGTGGGTTGGTGAATCGGCCCATGGCCCACAATTTTAGGATACCTCTTAGTTTTCGACAAAACCAAAAGACATTTTTAGGACTCTCTCTCTCTCTCTCTCGCGCGTCTTTATATATTAACACCAAACACACAAATCATTCACTTGACCACGAGCCTCGCTCTCTCCGCTTCTTCTTTATTCACCGATCTCCCGATTTCTGTAAGATATTTTCCTCTCTATCTCGTCTTTGATCTCCGTTTTGTTATTCTTTATGCTGTTTATTTATTATTAAAAGTTTTGTTTTCATTTTTTTTTTTTTTTTTGAGGATCTGTTTCTATTGTATTTATTTACATTTTATTTTGGCTCTGAAGCCGCCTCAGAATCATATCAAACAGTGTTTATGAAGTTTAATTTGATCCTTATGATCTTTTTGAGTGATTCCTTATATTCTATATTATTTGGTTACTGTTTTTTTTTGATGTTAATTTTTATAGCATTTTTTTTTGGTCAATAAAGCAGCTGACTACACTGCTTTATGGTAAAATTCTTCAAAGATGATAAATACAGTACTAGGATTCTAGAAAAAAGTGATTATTGAATGCATATCTTAGAGTTCGTGAGAATTAATTTATTTTTAATGTAACAAGTTGTAGAATCCAAGACCAGGAGAGGGAAGGGTGTATCTTAACATTAGGATTAAAGCATTGTCTGTATGTAGGGGTCGCAAAACAAATCAATGAATCAAATTTGTATCGAATTTTAAACTAATCAAATCAAAATGTGATGGATTCGTATTCGATTTATTTTATTATTAAACGAATCCTAATACTGGATTCGCATTTGATTCGTTTATTAAACGAATCGAATACGAATATTCGTTTAGTCATGATATTATTTAATATCATAATTTACCATATTTGATTTACATTAATTCTTCATAAACATGTACATATAAAATATGTAATTAATATATTTATTAAAAATATCTCAGCAAATATCGAAAATATTATTTTGTCTATGGTAATTAGCCATAATTTCTCGAATCTTAATTGAAAATAACAATAACTAGTTAAAAAAAAAAAAACGAATCCTAAACGAATAAACGAATCAATGAGCTTAAATTCGTATTCGATTCGTTTAATAAACGAATCGAATCAAATTGACTCATTTATTAAACGAATCATTTTTTTCAAACCTGTATTCGTTTTAAAGCGAATCGAATCGAACGAATAAACGAATCCTGACCCAAATTGCCACTCCTATCTGTATGTGGTACTTGTATTAGTCGAGGTAATAAGAGTATTTTCTGTTTCTTAAATGGTATTGAAGTTGGTCTGTTTTAACAAGTAGTATCAAAGTTGGATAGTTAGGGATGGTTGTTAAGGTGTCGATGTGAGTGAGTACAAGAGAATCAAAGGCTATTCTAGGTGTGTTGTAACAGAACTATGTACAAAGCTTGTTTGGTTTCTACAATTTTTTTTTCCTTTTTTTTTTTTTGCATAAAAATCTCCAACCAAATTCTAGAATTTACCATGATGATCTCTCTTCAAAAGACTCTATATTCATCCCTATTGTAGAACCTTTGCTGTGATATTTCAATCAAGTCTCACCTATTCGTTTTAAAAATTGATACCAAACATATCTTTTGTTTTTGGTTTTAGAGAACTTATTTTATAAAATGATACCAAACGAATTTCCATTCTAAAAGATATAATTTTGAAGGTTGCGTTTAGAATTGTTTTGAATGGTGTATTTGAAAACAATAATTGTGAAATGTGAATGAAATTGATGCTTTGAGTTTGAGAATCAAAACAGATTTGACATCATTTTCTAAAACAATCTGTTTAAAACAAAAAACAAAAAAAAATGTGTTTGGAATCATGTTTGAAAATGAATAGATGGGATCCAGTTCAAATAAAATGATGTATCCAGTTGTTTAAGTCGTATTAGATAAATTTAAATAGGTTGTATTGGATCTAATTGTTGGATCCACTTGAAATCATAAGCTTTTGTCTTATTCTAGAGTCATTTCAAAAAATAGTGGAAAACAACCAAAAAAAAAAATTTCCTTCTTAATTACAATTTTGAAAAGGTTACCAAAAGCATCCCATTATTCAAGTGGGTCTGCATTTTTATGTTTTCTATAGTGAGAGACTGCCGCCTTTTTTAAAAATAATAATAATAATAAATAATAAAAATTGTTACCCACCAAGTTATTTTTTTTAAGTTGAGAAAAAATATGTTTTAATAACATAATTTTCATTCCTAATTATTTTTTTTCATTGTTATTTGTGTTTTTCCCCCTTTTTTTTGAAAAAAAAAATTCTTATATTAAGGTGGAGCCTCGAGTGAAGAGCAGATAGCCACTAGCTTGTTCTTCTCATTATGCTCCAAACATCAATTGCCATGTTGTTACATAAATGGTTTGTTTGGTTCCATTTTTGTGTATTCTTGACGTGGTGTACAAATGCTACTAAATTGGCTTGAAGATGGTTTGTTAGTGCTTAGGGTGTTGGAAGGGTTGTGATTACTCATTATATGTGTATCTGAATGAAAATTTGTGTGAGAACCTTGGTTTATGAGGCGTTGTATAATAGGCTGGATTTCAGAAAGGGCCGAGTGATAGAATCAAACTATATCCGATCGTGTGGTGTAGTGATAGGATAAATATTCTTTTCAGTCCATCCAGGATATACAGGAGCTCTCCTGTGATGTAGGATAACTTGATTTTATACTGATCAGAAAAAGAGAGGAAACAAAGATTTGAGTGTTTGAAATGGATGGATCATGGAATATATCCCATAAAAACAATAAGGAAAAAACCATACCTATGTCTATCTATCATGCACAATATTTTAGAGTCAAGGGATCATACAGTCTGGTCTCTTACTGTCCAAAACCCATGAGAAATTTTTAGCATGATGTCATCATAGCTCTTTTACTTTTTTTCTTTTTATACGTTCTCTGTTAATATTCTTTTGTTGCTGCTGTTGTAATGGATGACTTCATGTGGCATTGTTTGACTGCTTTTTTTTGATATTGTCGTTTTGCTATGATCTCACGACATGAAATGCATGTTATTAGAACAACATTTATTGAAAATTCTGAGTGGTGGTATCTAATGAAAGCCCAAATTTTCTCGGTAGTTGTCTAATTAAAGTCTTGCTACTGAAATTCATGTTTTTCATTCTATGCTGTCATCATGTACTCCATCGTATATGGGCTAGTTACAAAAGTTTTACATTTTCAATCATAATATTGTTGTTAAAAGATAAAGTTCCATAGTTGAATTGGCTGAATGTTGCTTTTTTCTATTAAGGGGTAAAGATGGCAACTGTGACACTTAGCGCCCCAAGCACGGTTAAAGCTGCACCCAGAAATCAATTTTCAAGCAACTTAATCAAGAGCCCATCAAACCTTGGATCTGTTAAGAGCATCTCCAAGTCATTCGGCCTGAAATGCTCTCCCAATTACCGAGCATCAATGGCTGTATACAAGATTAAGCTGATTGGACCTGAGGGTAAAGAGCACGAGTTTGAAGCCCAGGACGACGAATACATCCTAGATGCAGCTGAAGCAGCAGGAATTGACATGCCCTATTCCTGCCGGGCTGGTGCTTGCTCAACGTGTGCTGGGAAGTTGGTGTCCGGCTCAGTTGACCAGTCCGATGGTTCCTTCCTCGATGAAAGTCAAATGGAGGATGGTTATCTGCTGACTTGTGTTTCATACCCAACTTCAGATTGCGTGATTCACTCTCACAAGGAAGAAGAGCTTTGCTGAGTGTTGTTGCTGCCTGTCGAGTGTCTGAGAATGATGATAAGTTTTTTTTGGTCCTTGGATTTTCAGTATGTTGTCTTCTTATGCAATGCAAATCTCATTTAGTTCTACTATATATCATTACCTGCATTTTGGGATTTAATGTGTTCGGCTTCTCAATCGCAGCGGACTCCGAATCACGTTATGGCCACCCTTAAATATTGTCCTCTTTTAATGAATTCGAAATGATTTTAAAGCGATAATCCGAAAAATAAGGTCAACGACACAACATATAAGGTCACACAAACGTATAACACGTGGAAAGTTTTGATTTTTAACACATTACTTAAAAATATAAATTATATATTTTAACCGTATAAATAAGTATTACTGTATTCAATACTTTTGTCCCAAATAGACGTTTTTGGTGGTGTAGAGTTCAAAATCTCACATTGAGGTCATGAGTTCGAATTCAGAGTGTGTTTCTTATAAGAGTCTGAAACAGTCAGAGGTTTTATCTGTTCCGTTTAAGTCCGGAATTGGTGATTTGGCAACGGGGTTTCCAAATCCAACGATTCAAAAAAAAATTATTCAAGACTTTAATTTTTAATACTGTAATTTTCTTGAAACTGCTGTTAAGCAAGTACTCGTATCGTATTTGAAGAGTGGCACTAAAATTTACTACCCTAGCCAAGATTTAATTTTAGGGGTGTATGTTAATGGGTTTTTTTTTTTAATTTTTTTATAATAAAAAGTATAGAAAATTATATAAAATACACAAATTTAATCCGAAGTATGGCATGGACAGCCAACTTTCACTACCGCCACTGTACCCAACACATTTTTTAAAAAATAAATAAATAAGGGACGAATAAAATTAAATTTGTTTTTTTTTTATTCCTTGACTCCTTATTCAAATTAATGTGATAACCTAAATAAATCTACTTATTTAGTACCACATATTATTCTTGTGCCCGTTATTGTTATGCCAAAAAAATAAACCCACGTGGACAATAAAGAAATAAGACACTGTAACATGCTTAATATCTAAGGTCAAAATTGAATAATGGTTCCCGCCTGATTTAGTGGTAGTGTGGAAGTATGAAAGCGAATTTGGCCACCCTAGACCAAAAGAAAAACCAGAAAACATAAGGTGACGAAATCGAATTTATATATATAGATATATAATATATATTTGGTCCCCTCATTTTTTTTAAATGGTCCCCTCATTTTAATTTTTTTTAAATGATATAGCATGTTTAATTTTATAATATTTCCTTTAAGGTCCTTATTATGATAGGAGAAAAACTACATGAAGAATTAGTAAATTAGTTTCAAAGCAAAAGTGTAGAGGGATTTAATTACTAAGCGACTTTATTACTAGTAGTGGATATGTTAGAGGTAAAATTAAAGAATACTATAAAGAAGAAAAATATAGACAACAGATTAAACAATAGTTTAGTATAATGTATATTGATATGTATGAAATTCTAACTTTAGGATGTAACACAAGTGGTAAAAAAAAATAGAAAATATAAAAAACATCAGTAACAATTTAAAAAATACTATAATTAAAAATAGTAGGAAATATGAGGGAACCAGATATCATCTACTCTTTCTATTGATACCAAAATACACCATCTATAAAGGTATAACCCCCAACACCGAAAGTTGAGAAGACGTGTCCACTTGAGACAAGGGAAAAACTTAATGTTTTGACAAAAAAAAAAAAAAAACAAATACAATAATAGATGGGAATTTAACAGAATTAGTTATAAAAAAAAAAATTGTCGTTTACTAAAATGAGTCATAATGTTTGGATTTTACAAAAATAGTTATATTATCTGAATTAGACTTCAGAGAATTCACGTAGGCTTCTATGTCCACCATACTACCCTGCAAGGAAAAATATATTTTTAGGATTTGTTTAAAATACAAAATATAAAAATAAATTAATATGTACAATAAAAAATATGACTAATATGCAGTCCAGTAAGACGATGTCTAATATATTGACTCCATCCTGATGAGGTCAATATTAGGGCTCCTAAAGTATAAATGTTATCATGTCTCATCTTGTGAAGTAGATCGATATGTCTAATCATATAGTATCTTCTATATCTACGACATATGGCCCAACAATAGGGCATGTAATCCAGAAATTTTGGTATCGAACGAACGCCTCATTGTTTGGGAAGTAATAAGGAACAACATCAGCCATAACTTTGGAAACAAGTTCGGATTTTGGACAAATTTCGGAGAAAATTTCGGATTTCCTAAGAAACTTCGGAGAAAAGTTCAGATTTCCTTAGTTTGATGGATAATTCAGATATTTTTTATCGTGTTATGTTTATTTCGGAGACCTCGGCCTTATATATTTTTGAAACTTCGGAGATTCGAGTAAGACTTCGAAGAATGTGGAATCCACTTCATAGAATTGGCTATTTTTTCAAAAAAATAACGTTTTGTCTCATTTTGATAAATGATAAAGTTTATTTGGTTGATTTTTCTAAATTCCCATAATAGATTGATAATAAGAAAAATTCATATGGAATGGACGTACAAATGATGTTGTATGTTTGTCTATTAATATATTGATATATGTTGACGGCTGATTTTGGTCTCATGGCAATAATGGAATTTTACTCCCGAGACAATCCTCCCTCAATAGTGAATTTGTTCGGTTTATGGGGGAACCAAAAGCAAAATTAGCAAAAGACAGATAAATACGCCAATCGACAAAGAGATTTAACGTGGTTCGGCGGATCAGATCCAACCTACATCAACGGGCACAGAACGGACGATGTTTTTATTACTGAGATATGCTTCTCTAATATCTCTTGTGTTTACAAGTCTCATGGTAATGATATTCATGTTTCTTGATGCTCATTTTCCCTTACTTACACTTTCCCCTTCTATTTATAATAGTGAAGAAATCAGATTCATTTTCCCATAAGGATTCCTAGTTGAAAACTACCTTCACTTCCCATATCCTATTAGGATACTGACTCATCAACTTTTCCCTATGAAAGTATGATAACTTATCTCCTTATCCCATAAGAATAGGATAACTTATATCATTTATCCCATAAGAATATGATAACTTATCTCCTTACCCCATAAGAATAAGATAACTTATCATTTGGAGCATATCTCGCTATCTGGTCGGTCTTTATGAGGTCGGTCACAATGGTCCTCTGAACTGAGAATGCTGCTATCGATCTGACACTATCTGTCCACCCGAGCTTAAGTGGTCGGTCACTGATCACCAAGTGCTCGGCCCCTTACCATTGGCGTATGCAACATCGAATGGTCGGGTCGGAATTAGTGGTCTCGATCAAGAAGGGAGTTACCATTTTACCCCTGCCGTACTGCTTAAATATCATAGTGCTTAAAAAACACCATCAACATCTATATCATAGTTCTCGGTAACAACGAGTTTGCGAGTTGATGTCGGGAACTATAAAAAAAGATGGTGTGCCGATGAATCCGTCGGTGGTCACTCCAGGAACCGCAGAGAAAAATGCCTTGGCTGCAAATCTGGTCCTTCCTGCCACCTTCATGTGCTCAGTCAACGAGGATCCCGATATCTACCCGTGGAAAAAATGCTTTGCCCTTAGGCTGATGACGATCGACTTGGTGGGACGTAACCTGACCCCGAGCTGAGAAGAACATTTGGCTCTGGAGGAATGTCACCTCCCCAGACCAATAGAGGGCCGACCATGAGGGAGATGCTCTGATCTCATGCCGATGATAAGTCTCTCGGTGGGACGTATCCCGACCCCGAGCTGAAGAAAGACTTGGCTCTGGGGGAATATTACATCCTCAGTCCAAAGAAGCCGACTCGGTGGGACGTAATCGGACCCCGAGCTGAAAGAAAGACTTGGCTCTGGGGGAATGTTACATCCTCAGTCCAAAGAAGGCGACTCGGTGGGACGTAACCTGACCCCGAGCTGAAAGAAAGACTTGGCTCTGGGGGAATGTTACATCCCCAGTCCAAAGAAGCCGACTCGGTGGGACGTAACCCGACCCCGAGCTGAAAGAAAGACTTGGCTCCGGGGGAATGTTACATCCCCAGTCCAAAGAAACAGACTCGGTGGGACGTAACCCGACCCCGAGCTGAGAGAAAAACTTGGCCATGAGGGAATGTTACGTCCCCAGTCCAAAGAAGCCGACTCGGTGGGACGTAACCCGACCCCGAGCTAAGAGAAACCCTTGGCTCTGGGGGAATGTTGCGTCCCCAGTCCAAAGAGACAGACTCGGTGGGACGTAACCTGACCCCGAGCTAGGAGAAACACTTGGCTCTGGGGGAATGTTTCCTCCCCAGTCCAAAAATACAGACTCGGTGGGACGTAACCCGACCCCGAGCTGAGAGAAACATTTGGCTCTGGGGGAATGTTACGTCCCCAGTCCAAAGAGACAGACTCGGTGGGACGTAACCCGACCCCGAGCTGAGAGAAACACTTGGCACTGGGGGAATGTTACGTCCCCAGTCCAAAAGACAGACTCGGTGGGACGTAACCCAACCCCGAGCTGAGAGAAACACTTGGCTCTGGGGGAATGTTACGTCCCCAGTCCAAAGAGACAGACTCGATGGGACGTAACCCGACCCCGAGCTGAGAGAAACACTTGGCTCTGGGGGAATGTTACGTCCCCAGTCCAAAGAGACAGACTCGGTGGGACGTAACCCGACCCCGAGTTGAGAGAAACCATAATGGCCTCCTCGGCGGAGAGAAATCCAGCCCCGAGCTGAATAACCAAGTGGCCTTGGCGGAACGAAATCCAGCCCTGAGCCGAAAGGAAACATCGGTTTCGGTGGTACAAGAGCAGACCTGAGCCGAAAAGAAACATCGAGCTCGACGGTATAAGAGCAGACCCGAACCGGAAAGAATTATCGGTCTCGGCGGTACAAGAGCAGACCCGAGCCAGAAAGAAACATCGGTCTCGGCGGTACAAGAGCAGACCCGAACCGGAAAGAAACATCGGTCTCGGCGGTATAAGAGCAGACCCGAGCCGGAAATAAACATCGGTCTCGGCGGTACAAGAGTAGACCCGAGCCGGAAAGAAATATCGATCTCGGCGGTACAAGAGCAAACCCGAGCCGTAAAACATATATCAACAAAACGAACTCGGCGGTACAAGAGCAGATCCGAGCAGTAAAACAAATATCAAAAACATTGTGTGGGCCATAACAAACAAGCATAATCAAATGTCAGCCTAAAACAGAAGAGGTCTTACTCACATTTTTGGGATCAGTTGCCTTCCGCTTTTTCGCCTCTTCTCCGACTGGCTCCGGCTTCAAGCCCCTCATTTTTCGTCTCTTCCATCCTCTCCAGTTTGTCCATCATAGATTTTAGAAGGATTTGATTTTCCTCCCTATCTTTCCTCATATTTTCCTCCATCTTCTTCATCCAATCTGCTATTGAACTCCCTGACGACCGGTGATTTCCATCTTCTGCCATCGTCTTACCACGCGAGCTATTTTTTGTAACATTCCCCACAGACGGCGCCAACTGTTGGAGCTCCCCACAGACGGCGCCAACTGTTGACGGCTGATTTCGGTCTCAGGGCAATAATGGAATTTTACTCCCGAGACAATCCTCCCTCAATAGTGAATTTGTTCGGTTTATGGGGGAACCAAAAGCAAACTTAGCAAAAGACAGATAAATACGCCAATCGACAAAGAGATTTAACGTGGTTCGGCGGATCGGATCCAACCTACATCCACGGGCACAGAACGGACGATGTTTTTATTACTGAGATATGCTTCTCTGATATCTCTTGTGTTTACAAGTCTCATGGTAATGATATTCATGCTTCTTGATGCTCATTTTCCCCTTACTTACACTTTCCCCTTCTATTTATAATAGTGAAGAAATCAGATTCATTTTCCCATAAGGATTCCTAGTTGAAAACTACATTCACTTCCCATATCCTATTAGGATACTGACTCATCAACCTTTCCCTATGAAAGTAGGATAACTTATCTTCTTATCTCATAAGAATATGATAACTTATATCATTTATCTCATAAGAATAGGATAACTTATCTCATTACCCCATAAGAATAGGATAACTTATCAATTGGAGCATATCTCGCTATCTGGTCGGTCTTTATGAGGTCGGTCACAATGGTCCTCTGAACTGAGAATGCTGCTATCGATCTGACACTACCTGTCCACCCGAGCTTAAGTGGTCGGTCACTGATCACCAAGTGCTCGGCCCCTTACTGTTGGCGTATGCAACATCGAATGGTCGGGTCGGAATTAGTGGTCTCGATCAAGAAGGGAGTTACCCTTTTACCCATGCCGTACTGCTTAAATATCATAGTGCTTAAAAAACACCATCAACAATATATATATATATATTAAATTTGAAATTAATTAATAATATAAAAAAATTATTAATTAACACATATTATACATTTATTGATTGAGTGAATCGAGTATACTTTAAATAAATTTCTCTCATAAATAATATTTGAAAAAGCATATGAGAATGCACATGGCTGCAAATCTCACCAACTACTCTCCCAAAGTCGTCATTTTTTTTTGGGGACACGTTGGAAATCTCATCGACAAATCTCCCGATCTGATTTTAAGCGGATTAGGTAAAGTCATCATTATGAGGAATTCCAAGACCACTACCAGCATGTTTGGGATTATTTTATATTATCAAATAATCATTTATGTAATAATTTAAAAGTGATTATGTCATAATCTGATTCTCAAATAATTAGTTTTTGTACCAAACATTAAAAATTGGTTATGGTAACTTTTGAAAATCAGACTTTTTGAGAATTAATTTTTGTAATTAGAGTCTAAAGATGGGCACCGTTTGGTTTCATATAATTATTTAAAAAATTGTAATTATAATATTAGATTTTTTTTTTACACAATAATTGTTGTAACAAAAATGAAAATTATAGACAAGATAATAGAGAAATTCTTCAAAGCACGTAATCATTTTTTGAACATAATATTTCCACTCTCTGATTAATAACTACTAAATGACAAGAGTTGTATGAAAATCTTCTTTCAAGATATAATGGAGTTATTATTATTGATTTGTGATTGAATCATAACAACCAAAGAATACTTTTTTTTTTGGGGTTCTTTTGTGTGATACAAAATAAGGAAGAAGAAGAAATTCCTTAGAACAGATCTCTAATTACTTTCCAATAGCGATATAATATATATAGAATTAAAGAGTCACATCCAAAATATACCTTTTATCACTCAAAGAATGTAACTTTTCATTTTAAAAATCTTTTTTTTTTAAATCGCACTTTCATTCGAAGTTTCCCTCGAATGACCTTTCAGATCATTCAAACGAGAACCCTCTAAAGGCATCTAGATGACTCGTTTGTATGAGTGCAAGTGTCATTCTTTCGAACGACTATCAAATGTGTATTTCTATAAATTTATATTTAGAAAAATTCCTACGGTAACCATTCGGTTTTTTCTTTAAAACAATATAATTATTTCTAATTATCGATTCTGTTCAGTTCAATTCAAATTTTTATTTTTATTTTCTTAAAAGTAACAATGAAAATTAAAAAAATCAGTAACATTGAATCTAATATTTATTCGAATTTTTTACACTATAATTCTTCTAATAATCACCACCACACCATCGTAAGTTTTCCATGAAATACGATCATCATTTAGATAATTTAAAATATAGAAAAAATTAAAAAAATCAAAACAAAAAAGTTTCAAATATCCCAAGATATTAATCATCACTAAACACAAAATAAATTAATAATGTAACAAATATAAAATATAAACTAATAACCAGTGTTCTAAAACGTCACGCCTAGGCGCGTATAGGTTCGGCGGCATATGACCGCTACTCCTGGCCCCAAATCGTTAGGACCAGGCGCTCATCGCAAATTCATCGGTCAACCGCCATTGACCGACGCAGAATTCAAAATTAATTGCTTTTTCCGGCCGAATTTCACACTTCAATCCTAACCCTAACATTAATTTTACAAAATTAACTCTCTAACTCATCAATTTGAAAAAAATCTCAATTTAGAGCATAAACCCTAATTTAAAAAATCTAATCTTTTTTTTCTATTTTTGTTAGTTTCTCATTAAATTGACAATTTATAAATATTAGCCTTTACTCAAATAATATTTATCTATGATTAATTTCTCCAAATCATACCAAATCTTAAACCTAATTATAGAAATTCTCAATTTCCGATTAACTGTCTAGGCCCCGCCTAGGCCCCGACTAGGCGCTGGGTCACCACCCGACTAATGCCTAGCGCATTTTAGAACACTGCTAATAACATAACATTATTAGACTTCGGTCAGTTCGTTTTTTAAGTTAAAAATTTGAACAATTATTTTTAAATAAAAAAAATGGTCGATTAGGTTCAATTTTTCGGTTCTTTTCAGTTTTGTAATTACAATTATGGAAATAGAGGGAATTAAGACTAATTTGGATATGGTGCTGAGCTAATAATCTTCTGCCAGATTGTCATGCATGCTTTAATAGTAATGTAAGAATAAGATTCAATTATATTTAAATTATTATCTAATAACTAATAATTATATATATATATATATATATATATATAAGTTAAATATCTTTAAGTCTCCCAATCGCGCCATATGGGGGTTTACTATTAAATTATAAAATTAAATTAATAAATCTAAAAATAATAATCTTATTATAACAAGAAAATATATTATATTATATTATTAAAATAAGGAATACTTTTAAATTATAAAATTAAATTAATAAAACTATTAAAAAAACTATTACAATAAAATTTTATCTATCTTATTAAAATAAGAAATACTACTAAGTTATAAAATTAAATTAATAAATCTAAAAATAACTACATTGTTATAACAAGAAAACATATTATATTATTGTAACGACCGGTAATTCTACTACTGTTACATTATACCACTGTGGTATTGCGGGACAAAGGTATCATAATATAAATTATGTTGCGACACATATATACTTATAGAACGACTTTGGGGACAATCGGTAAATTCTTTGGAAGTCTGATACGAGATTCTATGATGTTCCACTACGAACAGCTCATAGTATTTGGGCCGTAACTTTCTCATAAAAACTCCGATTTTTATGAATCGTATATCGTCAAAAATCTAAAATTAAGATCTACAACTTTTACGTTGAATATTTTTCCAAATTCGGATCAGAAATAGGTTAAAAATATAATTCAAAAATTCAGATGAATAGTGATTTCGGACCCAAATGGAAAAATCTCAAACTTTCTCCATTATTCTACACTTTTCTACATTGTTCTTAATATCAATTAATTCCTA
>SKCR01011702.1:0-216387 GCA_019454045.1 Zanthoxylum bungeanum
TTGGTGCTGAAAAATATTCATAATGCAAAATCGGGAGTGGTTTTGCTAGGAGAGGGGGCTGCACCAGATACTGCTTTAACTACTGGAAGGCTTCTTCGCACTCTGATGTCCAGTCGATATCCTTTTTTGATTTTTGGATCACTTTGAAGAAAGGGTGGCATTTTTCAGTTGCTCGTGATATGAACTGATTGAGCGCAGCCACTCTACCAGTCAGACTTTGTACTTCTTTCACTGTCTTGGGAGACTTTAGGGCCAGTATTGCCTGGATCTTCTATGGGTTTGCTTCGATACCTCGGGCACTCACCATGTAGCCTAAAAACTTTCCTGAGGCTACCTCGAAGGTACATTTTTCTGGATTGAGTTTCAGGTTGTGTCTTCTTAAAAGCTCGAAGGTCCTTTTTAGGTCGTCCATGTGGTTGCTCGGTTCTTTCGACAATGTTATCATGTCATCGACATACACTAGCATTGTAATGCCGATGAGCGGTTTGAAAACCTTGTTTACCAACCTTTGAAAGGTTGCTCCAGCATTTTTTTAGCCCGAAGGGCATTACTTTATAGCAGTAAAGTCCCTGATCTGTGATGAAAGTTGTCTTCTCTTCGTCTGCAGGGCACATTTTGACCTGGTTGTATCCGGAGAAAGCATCCATGAAGCTCAGTAATCCTTGACAGGCTGTGGTTTCTACTAGCTGGTCTATGTTTGGCAAAGGAAAGCTGTCCTTTGGGCACGCTTTGTTTAGGTCGGTGAAATCGACACACATTCGCCACTTGCCATTGTTTTTTCTGACCAACACCACGTTTGATACCCAATCCGGGTACCTTGCCTCCCTGATGAGACCTGCCTTTAGTAACTCCTCGACCTCGGCCGCTATTGCTTTACTCCTTTCTTGATTGAAGTTCCTTCTCTTTTGCCTGACCAGCTTGCGAGATGGGTCTACTGCTAGGCGGTGATTGACGAATCTTGGATCGATCCCAGGCATGTCATTGTATCCCCAGGCAAAGATGTCCGGGTATCCTTTCAGGCATTTTAGTAGATCTTGTCGTAGAGATTTACTCAGGCCTCCCCTTATCTTTATACCTTTTCCTGACCCATAATGTTCTATTTCTTATGTCTCCTCCGCTGCAGCGAGTCGGGCATTTTTGTTTGGCCGGAGCTCAGGGCTTCTGTTTTCCTCTTCTTCATCCAGGTTTCTTTGTCGTTTTCGGGTATCTTCTTTGATGCAGAGAGTTTCTCGTGAGAGAATTGCGAAGCAGCTGCGAGCTATTTTCTGGCTTCCGCACACAATTACGATCCCCTCCCGGGTGGGGAATTTCAGTTTCAGGTGGTAGCAGGACATTGCGGCTTTTGTTTTCATCATGAAAGGTCGCCCGATGATGGCTTGGTAACTCCTCATGCAGTCTACTACAGTGAAGTCCGTCATGATTGTCCGGGTCCGGGGATGTGTCCCGACAGTTATTGCCAACTGTATCCTTCCTAGTGGGATGACGGCTGATCCTCTGAAACCGTATAAGGGAGTGCTATCATTGGTCAGGGTTGCATATTCCACCCCTAGGTCGTCCAGTGCTTCTCTGGAAATTATGTCAACTGCGCTCCCGGGGTCCACTAGGATTTTGTCTACCTCCGACCCGCTGATTACTGCCTTGATTATCAACGCATCGTCATGAGGGAAACTTACTCCTCGGGTATCCTCATCAGTGAACATTATCGGTACCGACCGACTTCCCTGTAGTCCTGTGACCTGCTCTGTTTCTAAGACGTCTGGTCCCCGAGTTCTGCTGTAATCTTTCCTTGACCGGTTAGAGTTCCCGGCCAGTGTTCTTCCTCATGCGATGATATTGATTTGGCGGCCACGTGCTCTTTGTCTGGCCGTCATGACCTCGTGGTCAATGTATTTGTTCAGATACCCGTTTCGTGCTAGATCTTCCATTTGTTCTCGCAGATCTTTACATCCGTCTGTTGCATGTCATTTGGAGTTGTGGTGTACGTAATAAGCCTTTTGGTTCCTTTTGTCCGGAGGGAATCTCCTTTGGTCGGAAACTACTAAGAGGCCTTTCCCCTGGATTTCCATGACAATTTGTCCCAGTGGTTTCTTTAGGGGAATGTATGCATCTTCCCCGACCACATGGTTTACTTGGGTCGGCGCCCTTCTCTCTTGGTTGTCTCGGTGCAGTGGTTTGAACTCCTTGTGCTTCGGGGGTGGTCTTCTGGATTCTCTTTCTATACGGCGGGGGGCGCCCTCCCTTGTGGTTCTTTCTCTGATGGTGTTCCCTTTTCGGGATACTTTCTCCTCGTTCTCTAACAAAACGAATTTTCGGGCCACCTCCAGGGCAGTGGCGTAGTCCAGGGTGTCCTGGATCCTTAGGTGGGTCCATAGCCTCCCGACTTTCAAGGCTCCTTTCAAGCTTTCTAGGGCCTCGGGGGATTCATACCCTCCAACTTCGAGTACCATATTGTGGTATCTTTCAATGAATATTTTCAATGGTTCATCGTCTCCTTGTTTTATAAGCCTTAGTTCTCCAATTGTCTTTCTGGGGACACAAGCCCCCTTGAAGTGTCGTATGAATGACTTTTTGAGTTGTGCAAAGCTGCTGATGCTTCTTGGGGCTAGGCTTCTATACCATAGAATGGCCGGTCCGGCTAGAGTTAAGGGGAACACTTTGCAAATGGCGTCCCCTGTTACCCCTTGTACCTCCATTAGTAGGACGAAACCTTCAATGTGGGTTTTGGGATCGGTATGGCCCTTGTATGGTGTCATGGTCGGCATGCTGAATCTTTTTGGGAATTTCTCTTACTTTATTTCTTCTGTGAGGGGGGACTCATCTTTGCCGTCCTGGACATCCCCTCTCTTCGTATTGGGGTATACTCCCCATTTGACCAGCTCCTCCCGCAGACAAGATTTCATGCTGCTGTCTTTGGTTCCATGCTGCCTCCTGTGGTTTCTTTTCTTTCTGATATCTTGGGAGTGGCGTTTTTCAGGGTCGGTATCTTCTCGTACTTTTTCGTTATATTATTTCCCTCTTCTCCGGGTGCTGTGAGGACTATCATAGGAGGAGTCTGGTGATGATTTGTCATCCTCTTCCTCCCATGTGTCCTCGGTCTGGGAATCTCTCTGCACCACCATGGATCTTACCCTGTAGGGATCCCTCCTCCGGGGTCTGTCGTCCTCACTTATATCGATAATTCTCTTTCCTTTTGCTATTCCATTCCTTCGTCGGCTAGTCCCGGCCTCGAATTTTCCGTCGTGCGCTCCTTCTATCTTTTCCAACCGGTCTACTATGGTCTTTAGCAGGGTTTGATTTTCCTCCCTTTCTTTCCTTAGGTTCTCCTCGATCTTCTCCATCCAATCTGCAGCCGAGCTCCCTGATGATTGGTGGTTTCCGCCTTCCGCCATTGTCTTACCACGCGAATTGCTTTTTGTTGAGTCCCCACAGACGGCGCCAACTGTTGAAGGTGGATTTTGGTCTCAGGGCAATACGGGAATATCACCTCCGAGGGAATCCTCCTTCAATAGTGAATTTGTTTGGTTTTGGGGGACCAAAAGCAAATTTAGCGAGAGACAGATAAACACACCAATCGACAAAGAGATTTAACGTGGTTCGGTGGATTTTGTATCCGACCTACGTCCACGGACAAAAACATGATGGTACTTTTTATTACTTCAATGCTCTTCTCAGGTCTTTTGTGTTTACAAGTCAGAGCTTGATGATTCTGATCACTAAATTTTTGATGGCCCTTATATATACTCTGCCCTCCTATTTATAATAGTACAGAAATCAGACTCCTATTTGCATAAGAAATCCTAGTTGAACTTAGTCTTCTCTTCTTGTGAGGATTTCTAATCCAACGTTGCTTTCTCTTTTCTCATTCCTTGTTGTATTCTGACTTCATTTCCTTGTGGGAGTAGGATGATTTGTTTATCTTATCTACAAGAATAGGGTGTCGTCATCTTGAGCGTGTCTCGCCATCTGGTCGGTCCTTATGAGGTCGGTCACGGCAATCCTTTATGCTGCGAATGATGTTGTCGACCTGATAGTGCTCGGCTATCTGACCTCAAGTGATCGGTAGCCGGTCACAAAGTTCTCGGTATATATCTGTGTGGTTGGTCTGAAACCGTAAGGTGCTTGGATCATTAATGTGGTCGGGTCGGCTTTATTGATTTCTCCTAATGGTAGGAATTACCCTTCTGTCCTCGCCGCGCTGCTTTAAATATCTTAATGCCTGAAAACACCATCAACATGAGTTGAGGGTTTAGCAGGATTTTCAGGGGGAAAACTGTTGTCAGACATCCCTGACATCCGAAAAACAAAGAAGGAAAGGAAAGTCAGTCTATAACTAAGAAACTACTCAGATTTTCTTCCGTCTCAGCTAAACAGGTGGGTTCTAAAAGTGCCCTAAAGAAAAATCCAACAAAGCCTTAAGTCATTCCCTAAGAAAACTTCAAAGACAACGATAGATTCGCAACACTCAAAAAGGGAAGAGGTCGTTCAGAAGACTTACTTGTTCTTCTCAGAAAAACCAGAGGTCGTGCAGTACGGTTTTCCCGTTCCTTGTGTTCGCAACAGAGAAAAAGAAAGCCCGCGGTTGAACTCCGAGAGCACTGAGATGAGCGAGTCACGGAGATATTTTCAGGAAAGAAGGAGAAATTGCAAAAAAAAAATTGAACAGTGAAAGCCTCGCCTTCTTATAGTCATGGCCAAGACGCTCGTGGCCGTTAGATCAAAAGGAGGAACCCGGATGAACGCCAAGTGTCGACTGTAAAAGAGGTCTGCCAAATTTAAAACAGACGGTTGAGATAAGTGCACTGTAAAGACGCCTCTACACGGTCGATTTACTTCCTTTTTGGCAGGAACCCGGCGGATGTTTGACAAGTGTCGAACTTAGAAGAAACCCTAAAGATGATTTGATAGGCATTTAAACGGACGTGACTGTTGCGCGTCTCAAGAAAATGCGTTTGGAAAGAGGCGACAAAACATTTCTCAACACCGGGTCGACCTCCAAACAGAGTAAATCAGCACACCATCTCTATATAGTTCCCGGTACCAACTTGCACACTCGTTGGAACCGAGAACTAGGGGACATATGTTGATAGTGTTTTCAGGCATTAAGATATTTAAAGCAGCGCGGCGAGGACATAAGGGTAATTCCTACCATTAGGAGAAATCAATAAAGCCGACCCGACCACATTAATGATTCAAGCACCTTACGGTTTCAGACCAACCACACAGATATATATCGAGCACTTTGTGACCGGCTACCGATCACTTGGGGTCAGATAGCCGAGCACTATCAGGTCGACAACATCATTCGCAGCATAAAGGATTGCCGTGACCAACCTCATAAGGACCGACCAGATGGCGAGACACGCTCAAGATGACGACACCCTATTCTTGCAGATAAGATAAACAAATCATCCTACTCCCACAAGGAAATGAAGTCAGAATACAACAAGGAATGAGAAAAGAGAAAGCAACGTTCAATTAGAAATCCTCACAAGAAGAGAAGACTAAGTTCAACTAGGATTTCTTATGCAAATAGGAGTCTGATTTCTGTACTATTATAAATAGGAGGGCAGAGTATGTGTAAGGGGCATCAAAAATTTAGTGATCAGAATCATCAAGCTCTGACTTGTAAACACAAAAGACCTGAGAAGAGCATTGAAGTATTAAAAAGTATCATCCTGTTTTTGTCCGTGGACGTAGGTCGGATCCAAAATCCACCGAACCACGTTAAATCTCTTTGTCGATTGGTGTGTTTATCTGTCTCTCGCTAAATTTGCTTTTGGTACCCCATAACCAAACAAATTCACTATTGAAGGAGGATTCCCTCGGAGGTGATATTCCTGTATTGCCTTGAGACCAAAATCCACCGTCAACAACATATTCACTAAGGACGTGCCGAGATGTGGATATTTAACCTCACATGAGTAAGGGTATGGGAATTAATATCCCCGAACTATACACAGCCCGTTGTGCATCCCTAGTTGTATTACAACTTGTAAAAAGAGATAATAAGCCTTGTGAAGTTTTGAGGTAAGGAGTGGTTTGTTTGTATGTTTTATCGTAAAAATTATTCTGGAAACCATTTTTCTCGTTTTAAGGTGTTTGTGACACTTACGGGAAATTTGATCAACGTAAATTATTTTCGAGTCAATGAAAACTTTAGTGTTTTTTGGAAAATGATTTGTGAAATATAAATATGTATGTTATCTCAATGAAAATAATTTTTTTCCACTTCACCAAAGCTTCCATAACACACTTCTAAATTCTAACCATCAGAAAATATTTTCGGAGAAGAGTATTGGACACACTTGGTGTTTACAAAATCCGTACCCGGACCAGGATCTGCATGGGTCCGGCTTCTGATCCAACTACTTTTTAATGGATCCGGGATGCGTATCTGGATCCAGGAGTCAGGTCCGGAAACCCGCATTTATTTTAATTTTTTTCATTCATATTTTTTATTTAAATTTGTTTAAATGCATTATTTTGTATATATATTTATATTTTATCCAATTAATTAATTTTTAACTCCATTCTTTCGTATTTTTTTAATTCTATATATTAAATTTGTTTTTATTTTTTATTTTTTAAAATATTAATGAATAAAAACTCTGAATCTGGGTCCGGAATTTCGAAACACGATTTCGAACAAAATTTTGGCGGATCCAAGTATTTTTGGTCCCGATTCTTCTGAGTCCACGAGGACTCGGATCTTGACCTTTTTCGCCATCCCTATATGGGCCAAATATTTGAAAAATATTTTTGAAAAATATCTTAAGAGGATAGACAACCATCATAAAAACGTACTTTATACATAAAAAGGTTTAGAGATTTTAACGTTAGAAATGGGAAAGGATGAAGATAAAATAATAAAAAGGCAATTAGTCGATATATTTTAGCTTTTCATGAATTTGAGGGTCATTTAAAAAAAATTAATAATACTTTTAACACTTAATGGGTCAATGTTCAATTTTGTTTAAATTTTTAACATTAATCATTGGTTTGAAATATGAGATGTTTTGTGTAATTTATTCAAAACATAGTTATACAATTTCATTTCCGAAATTTCTTCTCATTACGTCATGCACCTTCGATAATTTTCTTGTGACCAAACAATATTTTGGATTTTAATTCATTTGTGATATTTTTATCTCACCACATTCAATTGCGCAGTGGTCCTAACTCCTGATAGCCCTCCTTCCAACGTGATGAAAAATGAGAAAAATCTTTGGTCATATTTGGCAGGCTGCCATACAAGAAACGAATTCTAATGACTAATAGCATTTATGGAAGCTTGACTTATTGCTTCAACAAAGAGAGCGTGGCTATTATATGGATTGTAGGGGTATTGGGGGTAATCTCAGTCCTTGGCTGAAATGAAATCATAATTTTTTATATATTAGAAAATTCAAAAAATCGGTTAATTTAATATCCGATAGCCTGAAATTTTGATTTTTAAATATGAAAATTTGGAATATTGAACATGAAAATATAAGAAAACGAACATAAATTTTTCTTTTATACTAGACAAAAGATTTGACATTTATTTGATATTGATTTGATCTCACTTGAAATTTTTTTATATTAATCTGAAGTTTTAGGCATTAATATAAAAAATAAGGGAAATAAATTTGTAAAATCGACAAACTTGAAAATTATGAACAATAACTTGAAAATTGTTAACAATAAATATGAAAATAGGGATTGAACATTAAAATCGAGCATTAAACATAAAATTAAGGCATTAAACATGAAAAATTATGAATTTATTACCTTGTGTAGCATAAATATAAAAATTTGGACATTAAACATGAAAATTGGGATAATGAACATGCAAAATCGCCAAACATGAAGGACTATTCATTTACATGAAATTTATGGCATTAAATATGAAAATATGACATTAAGCATGAAAAATATTCATAATGTTGGACATTAATCCGAATAATATATTGTACATTATATTTTATTATTTATTAATAAAATAACTACATTTTCATTTCAATCTTGTTATTTTCATATTCATATTAGTTTGATATATAAATTTGCAGAGAATGACACCGACCTTAGAATAGTCATGTAGTAATACTAGACATTGGGTGGTTCGACATTGGGATAGCATTACTATTACAAACTATTCTTAAAGTAAATATTTATAATCGTTGGTTTTGGAGTACGGTCGAATTCCTAAAACCTAGAAGACTACCACATGTCTTATACTGGAATTGGAGTTCCAATGGTTTAACCCAATGTACCATGAGTAAGGGAAGCTCGTATAGACATGTGGGATTCGTTGGAACGAATACTGAATGACTCACAGGTGATTCCTAATAGTTGGAAGTACACACAACCGTCACCACATTCAATTGCGCAGTGGTCCTAACTCCTAATAGCCCTCCTTCCAACGTGATGAAAAATGAGAAAAATCTTTGGTCATATTTGGCAGGCTGCCATACAAGAAACGAATTCTAATGACTAATAGCATTTATGGAAGCTTGACTTATTGCTTCAACAAAGAGAGCGTGGCTATTATATGGATTGTAGGGGTATTGGGGTAATCTCAGTCCTTGGCTGAAATGAAATCATAATTTTTTATATATTAGAAAATTCAAAAAATCGGTTAATTTAATATCCGATAGCCTGAAATTTTGATTTTAAATATGAAAATTTGGAATATTGAACATGAAAATATAAGAAAACGAACATAAAATTTTTCTTTTATACTAGACAAAAGATTTGACATTTATTTGATATTGATTTGATCTCACTTGAAATTTTTTTATATTAATCTGAAGTTTTAGGCATTAAATATAAAAATAAGGGAAATATATTTGTAAAATCGACAAACTTGAAAATTATGAACAATAACTTGAAAATTGTTAACAATAAATATGAAAATAGGGATTGAACATTAAAATCGAGCATTAAACATAAAATTAAGGCATTAAACATGAAAAATTATGAATTTATTACCTTGTGTAGCATAAATATAAAAATTTGGACATTAAACATGAAAATTGGGATAATGAACATGCAAAATCGCCAAACATGAAGGACTATTCATTTACATGAAATTTATGGCATTAAATATGAAAATATGACATTAAGCATGAAAAATATTCATAATGTTGGAGTTGGTGCTTGGAGCGCCAATCCGAATAATATATTGTACATTATATTTTATATTTATTAATAAAAAATACTACATTTTCATTTCAATCTTGTTATTTTCATATTCATATTAGTTTGATATATAAATTTGCAGAGAATGACACCGACCTTAGAATAGTCATGTAGTAATACTAGACATGGGTGGTTCGACATTGGGATAGCATTACTATTACAAACTATTCTTAAAGTAAATATTTATAATCATTGGTTTTGGAGTACGGTCGAATTCCTAAAACCTAGAAGACTACCACATGTCTTATACTGGAATTGGAGTTCCAATGGTTTAACCCAATGTACCATGAGTAAGGGAAGCTCATATAGACATGTGGGATTCGTTGGAACGAATACTGAATGACTCACAGGTGATTCCTAATAGTTGGAAGTACACACAACCGTCACCACATTCAATTGCGCAGTGGTCCTAACTCCTAATAGCCCTCCTTCCAACGTGATGAAAAATGAGAAAAATCTTTGGTCATATTTGGCAGGCTGCCATACAAGAAACGAATTCTAATGACTAATAGCATTTATGGAAGCTTGACTTATTGCTTCAACAAAGAGAGCGTGGCTATTATATGGATTGTAGGGGTATTGGGGGTAATCTCAGTCCTTGGCTGAAATGAAATCATAATTTTTTATATATTAGAAAATTCAAAAAATCGGTTAATTTAATATCCGATAGCCTGAAATTTTGATTTTTAAATATGAAAATTTGGAATATTGAACATGAAAATATAAGAAAACGAACATAAAATTTTTCTTTTATACTAGACAAAAGATTTGACATTTATTTGATATTGATTTGATCTCACTTGAAATTTTTTTATATTAATCTGAAGTTTTAGGCATTAAATATAAAAATAAGGGAAATAAATTTGTAAAATCGACAAACTTGAAAATTATGAACAATAACATGAAAATTGTTAACAATAAATATGAAAATAGGGATTGAACATTAAAATCGAGCATTAAACATAAAATTAAGGCATTAACATGAAAAATTATGAATTCATTACCTTGTGTAGAATAAATATAAAAATTTGGACATTAACATGAAAATTGGGATAATGAACATGCAAAATCGCCAAACATGAAGGACTATTCATTTACATGAAATTTATGGCATTAAATATGAAAATAACATTAAGCATGAAAAATATTCATAATGTTGGAGTTGGTGCTTGGAGCGCCAATCCGAATAATATTTGTACATTATATTTTATTATTTATTAATAAAATAACTACATTTTCATTTCAATCTTGTTATTTTCATTTCATATTAGTTTGATATATAAATTTTGCAGAGAATGACACCGACCTTAGAATAGTCATGTAGTAATACTGGACATTGGGTGGTTCGACATTGGGATAGCATTACTATTACAAACTATTCTTAAAGTAAATATTTATAATCGTTGGTTTTGGAGTACGGTCGAATTCCTAAACCTAGAAGACTACCACATGTCTTATACTGGAATTGGAGTTCCAATGGTTTAAACCCAATGTACCATGAGTAAGGGAAGCTCCTATAGACATGTGGGATTCGTTGGAACGAATACTGAATGACTCACAGGTGATTCCTAATAGTTGGAAGTACACACAACCGTCACCACATTCAATTGCGCAGTGGTCCTAACTCCTAATAGCCCTCCTTCCAACGTGATGAAAAATGAGAAAAATCTTTGGTCATATTTGGCAGGCTGCCATACAAGAAACGAATTCTAATGACTAATAGCATTTATGGAAGCTTGACTTATTGCTTCAACAAAGAGAGCGTGGCTATTATATGGATTGTAGGGGTATTGGGGGTAATCTCAGTCCTTGGCTGAAATGAAATCATAATTTTTTTATATTAGAAATTCAAAAATCGGTTAATTTAATATCCGATAGCCTGAAATTTTGATTTTTAAATATGAAAATTTGAAATATTGAACATGAAAATATAAGAAAACGAACATAAAATTTTCTTTTATACTAGACAAAAGATTTGACATTTATTTGATATTGATTTGATCTCACTTGAAATTTTTTTATATTAATCTGAAGTTTTAGGCATTAAATATAAAAATAAGGGAAATAAATTTGTAAAATCGACAAACTTGAAAATTATGAACAATAACTTGAAAATTGTTAACAATAAATATGAAAATAGGGATTGAACATTAAAATCGAGCATTAAACATAAAATTAAGGCATTAAACATGAAACATTATGAATTTATTACCTTGTGTAGCATAAATATAAAAATTTGGACATTAAACATGAAAATTGGGATAATGAACATGCAAAATCGCCAAACATGAAGGACTATTCATTTACATGAAATTTATGGCATTAAATATGAAAATATGACATTAAGCATGAAAAATATTCATAATGTTGGAGTTGGTGCTTGGAGCGCCAATCCGAATAATATATTGTACATTATATTTTATTATTTATTAATAAAATAACTACATTTTCATTTCAATCTTGTTATTTTCATATTCATATTAGTTTGATATATAAATTTGCAGAGAATGACACCGACCTTAGAATAGTCATGTAGTAATACTAGACATTGGGTGGTTCGACATTGGGATAGCATTACTATTACAAACTATTCTTAAAGTAAATATTTATAATCGTTGGTTTTGGAGTACGGTCGAATTCCTAAAACCTAGAAGACTACCACATGTCTTATACTGGAATTGGAGTTCCAATGGTTTAACCCAATGTACCATGAGTAAGGGAAGCTCGTATAGACATGTGGGATTCGTTGGAACGAATACTGAATGACTCACAGGTGATTCCTAATAGTTGGAAGTACACACAACCGTCACCACATTCAATTGCGCAGTGGTCCTAACTCCTAATAGCCCTCCTTCCAACGTGATGAAAAATGAGAAAAATCTTTGGTCATATTTGGCAGGCTGCCATACAAGAAACGAATTCTAATGACTAATAGCATTTATGGAAGCTTGACTTATTGCTTCAACAAAGAGAGCGTGGCTATTATATGGATTGTAGGGGTATTGGGGGTAATCTCAGTCCTTGGCTGAAATGAAATCATAATTTTTTTATATTAGAAAATTCAAAAAATCGGTTAATTTAAATTCGATAGCCTGAAATTTTGATTTTTAAATATGAAAATTTGGAATATTGAACATGAAAATATAAGAAAACGAACATAAAATTTTTCTTTTATACTAGACAAAAGATTTGACATTTATTTGATATTGATTTGATCTCACTTGAAATTTTTTTATATTAATCTGAAGTTTTAGGCATTAAATATAAAAATAAGGGAAATAAATTTGTAAAATCGACAAACTTGAAAATTATGAACAATAACTTGAAAATTGTTAACAATAAATATGAAAATAGGGATTGAACATTAAAATCGAGCATTAAACATAAATTAAGGCATTAAACATGAAAAATTATGAATTTATTACCTTGTGTAGCATAAATATAAAAATTTGGACATTAAACATGAAAATTGGGATAATGAACATGCAAAATCACCAAACATGAAGGACTATTCATTTACATGAAATTTATGGCATTAAATATGAAAATATGACATTAAGCATGAAAAATATTCATAATGTTGGAGTTGGTGCTTGGAGCGCCAATCCGAATAATATATTGTACATTATATTTTATTATTTATTAATAAAATAACTATATTTTCATTTCAATCTTGTTATTTTCATATTCATATTAGTTTGATATATAAATTTGCAGAGAATGACACCGACCTTAGAACAGTCATGTAGTAATACTAGACATTGGGTGGTTCGACATTGGGATAGCATTACTATTACAAACTATTCTTAAAGTAAATATTTATAATCGTTGATTTTGGAGTACGGTCGAATTCCTAAAACCTAGAAGACTACCACATGTCTTATACTGGAATTGGAGTTCCAATGGTTTAAACCCAATGTACCATGAGTAAGGGAAGCTCGTATAGACATGTGGGATTCGTTGGAACGAATACTGAATGACTCACAGATGATTCCTAATAGTTGGAAGTACACACAACCGTCACCACATTCAATTGCGCAGTGGTCCTAACTCCTAATAGCCCTCCTTCCAACGTGATGAAAAATGAGAAAAATCTTTGGTCATATTTGGCAGGCTGCCATACAAGAAACGAATTCTAATGACTAATAGCATTTATGGAAGCTTGACTATTGCTTCAACAAAGAGAGCGTGGCTATTATATGGATTGTAGGGTATTGGGGGTAATCTCAGTCCTTGGCTGAAATGAAATCATAATTTTTTATATATTAGAAAATTCAAAAATCGGTTAATTTAATATCCGATAGCCTGAAATTTTGATTTTTAAATATGAAAATTTGGAATATTGATTGACATGAAAATATAAGAAAACGAACATAAAATTTTTTTTTATACTAGACAAAAGATTTGACATTTATTTGATATTGATTTGATTTCACTTGAAATTTTTTTATATTAACTGAAGTTTTAGGCATTAAATATAAAAATAAGGGAAATAAATTTGTAAAAATCGACAAACTTGAAAATTATGAACAATAACTTGAAAATTGTTAACAATAAATATGAAAATAGGGATTGAACATTAAAATCGAGCATTAAACATAAAATTAAGGCATTAAACATGAAAAATTATGAATTATTACCTTGTGTAGCATAATATAAAAATTTGGACATTAAACATGAAAATTGGGATAATGAACATGCAAAATCGCCAACATGAAGGACTATTCATTTACATGAAATTTATGGCATTAAATATGAAAATATGACATTAAGCATGAAAAATATTCATAATGTTGGAGTTGGTGCTTGGAGCGCCAATCCGAATAATATATTGTACATTATATTTTATTATTTATTAATAAAATAACTACATTTTCATTTCAATCTTGTTATTTTCATATTCATATTAGTTTTGATATATAAATTTGCAGAGAATGACACCGACCTTAGAATAGTCATGTAGTAATACTAGACATTGGGTGGTTCGGCATTGGGATAGCATTACTATTACAAACTATTCTTAAAGTAAATATTTATAATCGTTGGTTTTGGAGTACGGTCGAATTCCTAAAACCTAGAAGACTACCACATGTCTTATATTGGAATTGGAGTTCCAATGGTTTAACCCAATGCATCATGAGTAAGGGAAGCTCGTATAGACATGTGGGATTCGTTGGAACGAATACTGAATGACTCACAGGTGATTCCTAATAGTTGGAAGTACACACAACCGTCAATATGAATCTCCTCGAGTCGAGTAGCATATGTGGTCCTTTAACTATAGGATAACATTGATTTTGTGTGGGATCGTCCACACTTTGATGCCATATATGTCAGAGACCTTTCATGGTCTGACCGGTAGATGTTCGTTGGGTGTGGACTGATGCACTCGTTAATCAATTGCGTATCATAATAGGGTTCGCCGGCCCGTATGTGTACCATGGGGGATTTAGGTATCCATGTGAGTAAGTCATGATCTTAAAACTTTGTCCAAAGTCAATCACATAGGGTGGATCACATGTATCAAAAATGATGTACTAATTAGTTGTAAAGAATCGTGGACATGTTGACAATATGAGATGTGCGCCTCGGAAACTTGACTGTGTAATCTATGTTTCCTAAGCAAAACTCAGACAGCCTATGATATAGGGATTGTTAAACATATATGACGACCTCGGCCTGTATAGTTCAGAAAGGTCATTCGTGTTTTTCACTAATTCAGAGGTGGACGAATTGCATACATATAAACTAGGCTTATATGACGAATATATATGGACTTAGAGAGTCTCATAATATGAAGTGTACTCGTTGAGCACTTTGGTAGCCGATAACGTTTGATAATAAATAATATTTGATATTATAATTATAAATAAAAATAATTAAGTGTTATTGGATAACATTAATTATTTACTTTGACCCAATTATATTAATTGGATTATTCCAAAATCACACAAAAGCTTTTTTATTTTTTCATAAATATCTCTACCATTGGAGGATATTTTGGTAATTATAAAATATTAATAATAAGTGTATTTGGCTTGATTTAATTGGATTAAATCAAAGTGGTAGACAATGAACTAATCAATTGGTTAAATTTTGTCTAGATTTAATTGGATTAAATCAAAGTGGTAGACAAATGTGATTAGTCACACATAATTATACATATTTGGACAAATTAGATTAAGCCTACCTAATTGTTGATTAGAACTTTTATTAGTTAAAAATTGTATAAACTTCACTATAAAAGGCAGGCTTGAGCAAGTTTTAATTAAGCTTGAGAAAGCTAAAGCAAGCAAGAATTAGAGATATTAGCCTATGTAAAAGAAGTGTTTAGAGAAGCCTTTGGAAGTTCTCTATATTTTTCAACAACAATAAGAAGATTGGATCTTGAAATCAAGCTTGCTAGGTAAGTTTGATCTTCTCTAAACCTATATTTTCATTAGTTAGTTGTGTTCATTAATGAAACATATAGTGATGTATTATGTATTGGATACATAATAACATAGTTTGATGTTGAAATTAGGCTGGTGAATTATGTATGGATGTTTTAGAAGCATAAACACAATATGTTTGTAATTGAGTCAAAATGTTCATGTTGGACGTGGAATATAAAATTGGAGTTTGGAACTCTAGATGAAAGCTTGGAGCTATGACTACCATTTTAGAATCACTTGACCACCTTTGAGTGACCAACAATTGTTTATGAGTTACTTCATTGTGGGATTCTATTTTGATTTGTGTTTTGATTCAAAACAATACATATATATACGCTTAGAATACATGTTTGTTTGTTACATAACATGTGTTGAATTTGGTTTTGATGTTAAAATTATTTTTGGTGTTTTTGAAAGTGTTTAAGGAATTAAAATATATATATATATATATATATATATATACACTAGGTTTTGCCCGTGCCTACGACACGGTGTTACAGTATTTGACCGGTGCCTACGGTACAGTGTTACAGTATTTGCTCGTGCCTATGGCACGGTGTTACAGAATTAAATGATTTTATTTTTTAATTAAATGATGCATGTGCCTACGGCACGGTGTTACAGTATTTGACCGTGCCTACGGCACGGTTTACCGAATTAAATGATTTTTTTTTAATTAAATGATTTTATTTTTAACTTTCTATTTTTTAATTTGAAAATTGAAAATTTTTAACCCTTTCCATCAATCAATTCACCCTCTTTCCTCCAATTACCAATGAAATGATCTGAGCCGTCATTAAGCCACATAAAGAGAGCCGTTGGATACACTCTCTTTCCTCCAACACATTCTCCTTTATTATATATATATATATATATATATATATATATATATTAGTAGCATCCTTTGCATGATTCTTGTGTCATGTACGTGCTTAGCCCGGGTGACACGTATTCGATTCGGTTTTCTCCCCATTTTGGCTTCTCTGGACTCCGATTAATCCCCGGTTTTTTTCTTTATACACTCATAATGGAATGTAGGAAAATATTTAAAACAAACACATGCTCAATTACCATAGGATAGACCTATTTCCGTTGCGCGAGACACCGATTTGACCTTATGGGAGCCACAATCGCCCTAACATAATTGTATTAGAGCTGATCTTAACCACACAACACATGTTTCATGTTTGACATGTATTTTAATTTACACCTTAGTAATTTTAATTTAATTATGCATAAGTCATATTGGATATGCATTGCATGTTTTAAATTAATTTTTTTTTGACTCAAGCATGTTAATGACTTGATTATCATAAATCTTCGGTGATTAGGTGATTATTTTATTTTAAGTAATAGTATTAATAATGTTGGATCATTATTGGATTGTCCGTCTTGTCAATACAGAGATGAATGAGTTCTTACTACTTATGCCCAATATCGTCATTATTGTGACGGTATAAGTTATCGGAACTTAGGTCATTCTGGTAAAATATTAGATGTAGCATGATGAGTTGACATAGTCACCCAATATTGTCATTATTGTTAGGGTGTACTTACGAAACTCATTAGTGCATATTGTCAAGTATACACTTGTAACATGTCTTAATCCAATACCATCATTGTTGTGAGGATAAGAAATTGTTCATGACCAAACTTAGGAGTCACACGGCTGTGATCGACCCTTGAGGTCTACCTATTGAGTTTATGAAGGCCAAGACCGTCATTATTGTGAGGTTGGAGTAAATGTCATTGGGTCAACTTCCCGTTATAAAATTTTGATTGTCAAATTTCTATTTTTTCGTTAGGGGAGATTACAAAATTACATAAAGTATTAGGAGAGTACTAGTAGATTTAAAATCCATAATCATATTAGAGTTCTTATATTGAAATGAAAATGTTCTGTTATTGTTTACTTGTTGTCAATTAGAAGGCTGCCATTAATCCACGATGCTTTGCCGCACCGATTAATGTGTGTTCGGTTGAATGTAAGATATGTTCAATCGGGCACATTAAGTTTGATATTATTGTCTTTATTCTTTGTATGCATGATGCGATCGAGCGCATGGGCTTAGTAAGTCGGATTGAAGGTCCCCTATTTGGAGGGGTTAAAACCCTTTACTACGATGCTTTGCCGCGCAGATTGATGTATGTTCGGTTGAAAGTAAGATATGTTCAATCGGGTACACTAAGTTTGATATTATTGTCTTTATTCTTTGTATGCATGATGCAATCGAGCGCATGGACTTAGTAAGTCGGATTAAAGGTCCCTTATTTGGAGGGGTTAAAACCCCTTTACCACGATGCTTTGCTGCGCCGGTTGAAAGTAAGATATGTTCAATCGGCACACTAAGTTTGATATTATTATCTTTATTCTTTGTATGCATGATGCAATCGAGCGCATGGGCTTAGTAAATCGGATTAAAGGTCCCCTATTTGGAGGGTTTAAAACCTTTACCACGATGCTTTTCCGCGCCGGTTGATGTATATTCGATTGAATATAAGATGTGTTCAATCGGGTATAGGAAGTCTCATATAGTTATCTTTGTCTTTGTACGCATTGTAATGGAAAGCGCATGGGCTTATTGTGTTGGACTAAAAAGGTTCTCCATTTGGGGGAAGAAAAAAAAGCCTAAAAGGCTACCTTTACCACGATATTCACCGCGCCTTTCATATATTGGATGCATCATTTACCTTAGTCTTGGCTTAACGTAGTATAATTCATATATCCATGTTATGATAGCATTTGAGTATTATTTCTTGTAGTATATCGGATGGAAACCCATACATAAATTCCGTAGCCGATTCTCAATGAAGGGTAATGCGGTCTGTACTTGGGATACAATTCCACGTACCACTTGGAAAAGTGCTCACATGTGTGTTTGTGTCCATATTAGTTATCTTCTTTTGCACCACGTCATATCATACTTACTTTAATGCCTAATTGTATCCTTAAGTGTCTTTTTTCATTAAGTACTTAATTGACTCTTTTATTTGTGCATGGACATGTAATGACTATTTGTTTATGATATGTCTATGAAATCATATGTTCGCCATTATTTGATTCGCCTCTATGTGTGCTTGTGTGGTTAGTGTTTGCTTGTGTTTCCATGAATGCAATATGCCAATGAAGTTATATGTTCGCTGTTACTTTGATGTACTTTCAAGCATGCAATCTTAGATGTGAAATATATGCAAATTTAGTGTAAGTTTTATTTTTACGCATATGGATTTAGAAGCATGATACTCTTGGAAATAAGTGTTACTTAAGCTTGATTAAATTATTACACAAATCCTTTCATTACAAGTGACATAAGTAAGTGACCATTCCGAACCCAACGGTTTGAGGTCTTCCCTTGCGAGGGGTGAGTGCGGCCTTAAATCTCATTTTCCCGGTTCACACCGGGTGGCGACTCCATTATTCTCCGGTTTAGTCCCCCTGTGGCTACTCCGTACTCCCGACTAGGCCGCGAGCCTCGAACAGCATGCGTCACCGAATTTTTATGTTCCCACAGTCTGGCGACTCCACTGGGGATAGAGAATCGGCCCCAAAATATTGTCTTGTAATGTTTGGATTTATGTTCTAATTGACCGTGTCTATAGTGGATGAAATGGGGTTTAATCAAAGGCATTTTGAGGCTAGGTAATGGTTTGGTGTCTTCCTTCACTCACTACCTTTCTAGAAGGAAAAGCTGTGAAGGCACCTAGATAGCCATCTACTCGTAGCCTATTGTGATGGACTAATTTGGAGAACTCGTTTATTCCTGACACCAAGCGATAAGAGCCTAAGAGGCTTGGGTTTTTTAAGTGAACCTCGCTTCACCCTCCCTCTGGGGAATCTACAACGGGAAGTCCATTTGACAGTCGGCCACACACCATAGCTCACTAGCACGTACCTTAGTGTATAAAAAAGGGTGCGCTCACTTGGCCGCTCGAACCCTTGATTGGGGAGACCTAGTTGTGGGCCATCCTTCACTGGTGAGAGCCTTTGTCTATACTCTTGCGAACCCACCCATAGACCGGGGTTGTATGGTTAAAGTAACAATTATTTCCTTGAGTATGTGCTTGTGGACCATCCTCATTTGGATGCAGTTGGACTATTGTCAGAAATGCGAACTTGCTGGGCCATTTAAACTGTGGCGAGTTCGTACCTTATGACCATTAGGTCCAAAGCTTCTAAAATGTTGATGGGCCATTATGTAGAAATTATTGTTTTATGTTTGCATTATCTTTTTTTTATGCTTGTGTTTGGGAACATCATCGTTTGGATCCATTTGGACCATTTGTCATGGGATATGGGCTTGTTGGGCCATTTAAACTGGGACAAGAACATATTTTATGACGATTGGGCCAAAGGCTTCTAAGTGTTGATGGGCCGCTTTGTGCTTGTGTTCGGAACATTACCATTTGGATTTAGTTGGGCTCATTGCCATGAGATGTGAACTTGTTAGGCCATTTAAACTGGGACGAGTTCACTCCTATGACAGTTAGCCCAAAAGCTTCTAAAATGATAACGGGCCTATTTGTTTGAAAATTTTAGTTGATTTAGTATGTTATATATGTTACATGCATTTCATGCACCTCATACATACATATATCATGTTAACACCCTCTATGTCTCAAAAAGACATCATAGATGCCGTTTGGGTTAGAGAATGGACAAGGCTCATTAAAAGAAAAGTAATAGGCATGAGTGAATCCGGTAACGAGGTATCCCGGATAGATCAGTTGGAAAATGGTTTCGCCAAGATTACCGAATAGTTGCAAGCCTTGACTACTGCCATGACAAATATGGCTGTGCCCCGTGCTGGGGGAAACTCTGAGAATGTAAGACGTGAGAAGCCTCCGAATGGGTTGGGGGATGATATCCCCACTTTTGATGATGACATGGCAGAGTATGCAATAGGCAGAATGATTGGGTCTCAGGTATAATTTCAGAAGCTTCGGGATCAAGTTGAGTCAGTTACCCGTAAGATGAAAGGTAAGGACGAAGAATTACTAGACTATGAGGCGATGACCTTTGAGAACAGTTGCTGGCTCAGTTCACGATGCCGATATGGCCAAGTTCAACGGGAATGGGGATCCAAGGTCCAACTCCGGCAATATGTGTCAGTTATGAGTTCAGTGGGCCTGACACAGCGCCAAGCTCGGAAGATGTTTGGGATGTCACTTGAGGGGGCACCCGTAGTGTGGTACCATAACCTTGAAAGAAAGGTTAAGGAGGATTGGAGGGAATTGGCAGATGCATTCCTGAAATAGTATGTTACAGACTTGGAGATTGATTTGTCACTCTGTGATTTGGAGAACACTAAGCAGAAGCCGGAAGAAAGCTTCAAGGAGTATGTAGACCGTTGGAGACGCCAACTTCTGAAATGCAGACTCGGCCCTCTGAGAAGGACCAGATTAAAATTATCATCAAGGGCACTAAGCCCTCGATCTATGGCAAGTTGAGGAGGATGACTTCAATGATTGTGGATTTCCGACAGCTGAGGGAAACTGTCATGGACATTGAAGAAGAGGAAGCCGAGAATCGGAAGTTTTATGGCCAGAATAGAAGAACTTTTGGGGGGCATTCTGAGACCAAACCCACTGCTGCCGAGGTTGCTGCCATCAAGAACCGGCGTTTCTCCAACTTGCGAAGACCTTTGTCCAAGGTACTTGAGAAGTTGACAAGGCAAAGATTTTTAAAACCTTTGGAGCCTAAACCACTTCCAAATCCCCCACCACCACATCTAAGAATAGACCGCCACTGTCACTTCCACCAGCAACACGGCCATGATACTGACAACTGTTCCCGCCTCCGGTATGAAATTCATGACCTCATTGAAGCCCACAAAATATCCGATCCTGAAAAAGAACAGCCTAACACACACACCAATCCTCTACCAAATTATCACTATGTTCCCCCACCCACCTACATGATCAACTCTGGCTTGCCCGAAACCTTCATCCTCCAAGCTCTCAACCACCAAGCTTCGTACATGGGGATAGAGGGTGACAGCGATGAAGAACCATAGGCCGAGGAAGAAGGCAATGAAACTACTCTTTCTGGTTTATTTTCTGCATTTTTAATAAAGACATCAACTTCGTCTACTTGTTTGAATCTTTTCCTGAATAATAATAAGACATCCATTTCGCCTACTTACTTGAGTGCTTTCCTTTCAACTTGCATGACATGAGTATGTTTGACAAAAGCGTTCAACCTTGATACCATTATATTCAGCGGCACTCAGAACACGGTGGATTCCCAAAAGAAGCAAGCAGAAATGACAGAATAACCGTTCAGTAATGGGAAATAGGGCAGTGAGGCTATCAGACTTGGAAGGAAATGAGTTCACCGAGCTGATCAATGTGGATATATTGAAGCAGTATTTTGCCACAGGAAGATAAAATCGAGCAGTCACCAAGGGAATTGGTGGGCAACCTAACCCAACGGAATAGAAAATTCATTCATGCATGCATACATACACGTAACATATTTGCATCCTTTTTATGTTTCTTCTGTTTTGTAATAACATGTTTCAAAGGAGAAAAAGAGAAAGCGTCAAATGCAAGCCAACCAGAAGCAGCAACAGTACAATGTCAGCAGTCTTCAGGAATGAATCATAAGGGCGAGGCCCATATCAGTATCAGTCTGGGGGCGATGCCCATATCAGTAGCAGTTAGGGGCGAGGCCCACTTCAGTATTAGTTGGGGGCGAGGCCAATCTCAGTATCAGTTTGGGGCGAGGCCTACATCAATATCAGTTTGGGGTGAGGCCCATATCAGTATCAGTATGGGGGCAAGGCCCATATCAGTATCAGTTTGGAGCAAGGCCCATATCAGCATCGGTCTGGGGGCGAGGCCCATGTCAGCATCAATTTAGGGATGAGTCCCAGGGCCGAGGCCTACACCAGTATCAGTTTGGGGATGAGTCCCAGGGCCGAGGGCTACATCAGTATCAGTTTGGGGGATGAGTCCCAGGGCCGAGGCCTACATCAGTATCAGTTTGGGGATGAGTCATAGGGGCGAGGCCCATATCAGTATCGGTCTGGGGATGAAGCCCACATACGTATCAGCTGGGGGCGAGGCCAATCTCAGTATCAGTTTGGGGCGAGGCCCACATCAGTATCAGTTTGGGGCGAGGCCTATATCAGTATCAGTCTGGAGGCGAGGCCCATATCAATATCAGTTTAGGGCAAGGCCCATATCAACATTAGTCTGTCTGGGTATGGCACTCTGGGGGCGAGGCCCACATCCTTATCAACATCAATAGGGTCGGGTATGGCACTTTGGGGGCGAGCCCCACATCCTTATCAGCATCACTATGGCCGGGTATGGCACTCTAGGGCGAGGCCCTCATTAACATCAGATTATTTTTGCCGAGTACGGCACTCCAGGTATGGAGATATTACTGTGACGCCTTGGGTATGAGGTTTAGCATGCCAGGTACGGCACTCCGGGTATGGAGATATTACTGCGACGCCTTAGGTATGAGTTTAGCACGCCAGGTACGGCACTCCGGGTATGGAGATATTACCGCGACGCCTTGGTTATGAGGTTTAGCACGCCCGTACGGCACTCCGGGTATGGAGATATTACTGCGATGCCTTGGGTATGAGGTTTAGCCTGCCAGGTACGGCACTCCGGGTATGGAGATATTACTGTGACGCCTTAGGTATGAGGTTTAGAACGCCAGGTACGGCACTCCAGGTATGGAGATATTACTGCGACGGCTTGGGTATGAGGTTTAGCACGCCAGGTACGGCACTCCAGGTATAGAGATATTACTGCGACGCCTTGGGTATGATGTTTAACACGCCAGGTACGGCACTCCGGGTATGGAGATATTACTGCGACGCCTTGGGTATGAGGTTTAGTATGCCAGGTACGACACTCCGGGTATGGAGATATTACTGTGGCGCCTTGGGTACGAGGTTTAGCACGCCAAGTACGGCACTCCGAGTATGGAGACACCACTGCGACACTCTAGGTACCGAGACACAACTCTGACACCTCGGGTATGAGGTTTAGCATGCCAGGTACGGCACAACATCAACTCCACGCAACACATGGCAAGTCAAGTGGCAGCTGGCGAGCCAGGTAAGTGAAAATGCATTGCATAACTTTGATAGGATTGTCACTGTTACACGTTACACAAGTCCCATCAAAGTGGGGGCGACTGTAGGCACTGCATTTTTGCATATAAATCCCGATGATGAGTCTCATTTTGAGGCACTACCTTTTAAGTCGCGGAAGCCGCGGGAAACGGACGTCGGAAGGGAAAAGATGGAAATAAGTACTTTGTCGAATTTGACTAGCTTGTTTAGCTTTGGGCTCACTGGCGGACCTCTGTTTTAAAGCACCTTTAACCTAAGAAACCCGCAAACACTTAACCTTGGCCCCAACCCCACATCCAAGCCCATCTCACCCCAAGCCCAATCCAAAATAATTAAAACATTAAAATACATGTCACAAATTAAATTAATCAAATTAAATCTAAATTAAGTTAAACCAATTAGAATAAATCTAAATTAAATTAAACTAATATTTAATCTAATACCAAAATCATTACCAAAATTAAAATAAATCACTTCCTAATTAATAAATCACTCACCAATTTAAAATATTTACTCACCAAATTAACAAATTAAATGCCTAAATAAAACAATCAAATATATAACCTTCCTAAACAAACAAATCATGTCCCCAATTAATTGATTTTCTTTCCTTTTTTATCCATTCAAACCCCTAACCCTAATCATGCAACTATATAAACAACAACAAATTGCAACCCTATTCCTTCCCCAACTAGCAAGAGATTCACGGCACACAAAAAAATCACAAACAAATAACTCTCTCTCACGCCCTATCTCTCTCTCTCTCTTTCACGCTATCTCACAACAAAACCCTAAAGGTCTCTCGCTCCTCACTAGGCCTCCACTAGCCATGTGATCACGACATCAAACCACAGAGACAAACCCTAATCTAGCCTCCACCAAAACACTAAACGCTGAAACAGCCCTTCACTCTCCACCAACCGAATAAAAAAAAAACTAAATCCTCAAGCAGCCACCTGGACGTGAAGACCACAAAGGCAGCCTTGAGACGTGACCAAATCGAAAGTCAATACCTAGAGATACACGGCCACTCTCACAGATTCAACAACACACACGTCTCCTTCACATACTGATCACCGAACTGCACTGCCTTGACCCCTTCATAACATTCACGCCTAGGCACACGTCCCTTATTTTTCACAAAAAACGTCCCCCCACTCAGCTCACTTCAACATCCTATTTCATGCCAAAAACTAGCCCCACGACTGACTCCACTCACAAACAACAACAGCTACTCATTAACCCTCTATTGTCGTAACAAACTACCACACAAATAAGCCATAAACTGCCACCCCCCAATAAGCCTTAAACAGTCCCAAACTGCACCCTAAAAACTGTCCAGAAAACCCCTTAAACAGCCACAAAACAGCAGCCTCTTAACTCTTTAAAACCACAAAAATAGTGGCCTTTAACCGCGAGGAATAGCAGCAAAACAGAGTGAAAATAGCGAGAAAAATAGCGAAATAGCGAGGTAAAACGCAAACCAGTGAACCAGAAAAGTTGCGGAGTGATAGCCCTTCTGACGGCCGTGAAACGCGAGTCCAAAAGTCGAAATAAAAGGTTAGACCTAAGGGTATTTTCCATATTCGTTTTCTGTTTTATTTTCATTATTTATTGAGTATTGTTAGCATGATTGTTATGTTAAAATGTATGTTGTGGCCCTTGAGTAGATAAATATGCATGGATTATGAAATATTGAGTAAACGACACTTTCTTTTGTTTTATGTTGCTTTGATTTATTTATTATTCATCATTCAAATTCCGCATGTTACTTGTTTATGCATGATGCGATCGAGCGCATGGGCTTAGTAAGTCAGATTAAAGGTCCCCTATTTGGAGGGGTTAAAACCCTTTACCACGATGCTTTGTCGCGCCGGTTGATGTGTGTTCGGTTGAAAGTAAGATATGTTCAATCGGGCACACTAAGTTTGATATTATTGTCTTTATTCTTTGTATGCATGATGCAATCGAGCGTATGGGCTTAGTAAGTCGGATTAAAGGTCCCATATTTGGAGGGGTTAAAACCCTTTACCACGATGCTTTGCCGTGCCGGTTGATGTGTGTTCGGTTGAAAGTAAGATATGTTCAATCGGGCACACTAAGTTTGATATTATTGTCTTTATTCTTTGTATGCATGATTCAATCGAGCGTATGGGCTTAGTAAGTCGGATTAAAGGTTCCATATTTGGAGGGGTTAAAACCCTTTTACCACGATGTTTTGTCGCGCCGGTTGATGTGTGTTCGGTTGAAAGTAAGATATGTTCAATCGGGCACACTAAGTTTGATATTATTGTCTTTATTCTTTGTATGCATGACGCAATCGAGCGTATGGGCTTAGTAAGTCGGATTAAAGGTCCCATATTGGAGGGGTTAAAACCATTTACCACGATGCTTTGCCGTGCCGGTTGATGTGTGTTCGGTTGAAAGTAAGATATGTTCAATCGGGCACACTAAGTTTGATATTATTGTCTTTATTCTTTGTATGCATGATGCAATCGAGCGCATGGGCTTAGTAAATCGGATTAAAAGTCCCCTATTTGGAGGGGTTAAAATCATTTACCACGATGATTTGCCCCGCCGGTTGATGTATATTCGATTGAATATAAGATGTGTTCAATCGGGTATACGAAGTCTCATATAGTTATATTTGTCTTTGTACGCATTGTAATGAAAAGTGCATGGGCTTATTGTGTTGGACTAAAAAGGTTCTCCATTTTGGGGAAGAAAAAAAAGCCTAAAAGGCTACCTTTACTACGATATTCGCCGCGCCTTTCGTATATTGGATGAATCATTTACCTTAGTCTTGGCTTAACGTAGTATAATTCATATATCAATATATGATAGCATTTGAGTATTATTTCTTGTAGTATATCGGATGGAAACCCATACATAAATTCCGTAGCCGATTTTGAATGGACTGTAATGCGGTCTGTACTTAGGATACAATTCCATGTACCACTTGGAAAAGTGCTCACATGTGTGTTGTGTCCATATTAGTTATCTTCTTTTGCACCACGTCATAGCATGCTTACTTTAATGCCTAATTGTATCCTTAAGTGTCTTTTTGCATTATGTACTTAGTTGACTCTTTTTTTTTGTGCATGGACATGTAATGGCTATTTGTTTATGATATGTCTATGAAATCACATGTTTCGCCATTATTTGATTCGCCTCTATGTGTGCTTGTGTGGTTTAGTGTGTGCTTGTGTTTCCATAAACAATATGCCAATGAAGTTGTATGTTCGCTGCTACTTGATGTACTTTCCATCAAGTTGCAATCTTTGATGTGAAATATATGCAAATTTGGTGTAAGTTTTATTTTTGTGCATATGGATTTAGAACATAATACTCTTGGAAATAAGTGTTACTTAAGCTTGATTAATTATTACACAAATCCTTTCATTACAGTGACATAATAAAGGACCATTCCGAACCCAACGTTTTAGGTCTTCCTTTGCGGGGTGTATGCGTCCTTAATCTCATTTTCCCGTTCACACCGGTTGGCGACTCCATTATTCTCATTCTCCGTTTAGTCCCCTGTCTACTCCGTACTCCACATGGCCGCGAGCCCTGGAACTGTTGGATAATATGACCCATAGCGTCACTATTTGCACAGATCATTGTGTTGTTGTAGCAAATTAACTATGTAATAAGGAAATTGCACTCTCATCATTTGTGATTAGATCACCATAGATATATAAATGAAGAGAGGTCCCTATGATTAGTTCCTGGATTGAGATGATATGAGACAGTATCAGTCCACGAAGGATTAATCATTAAATATCCCTAGCCGTAGTATTATCGAGACTGGACATCGATAATGCGGAATAGGCTAGTATTGCACTTGTGTGCGTTGTGAGGGCACAACGGCATAGTTCTCATATATATAAGTATTGGATACTTGTGCAAGTGCGATAGGAGGTCGTGTTTCACCGATGGTACGGAAACAGCTTCGCTCTGGATAGACCCCTCGGAATCCCATTGGTATTATGAATATGTGTCTATGGGAGGCCGAAATCAAGGTAGGTGTGTATAGTCTTAACCTGAGACTTACATCGCTAATGCTTACGACAATCGATATACTTTAGTTGAGGTCGTCTAGGACTGTAACTGGTTCTGTGTACGCCAATGCCGGGTATATTGAGAATCGTAGTGTATTGGATGTGATGTCAAGACGGAAGTATCACTCCAGTCATAGTGGAGATGATGTCACGCAGGATACGGTATTAGTGCTCTTAAAGTGATGCGCATCCAATCGTGATATTATGACCAGGTCATGAATATCCGATTATAGAGACTAGTTACCAGACATCCGATATGTGTTTCGGACGGGGCAGACACTTATCCAGCCCCAGCCCTAGCACGTGATTATCCGATACTGGGCCGATATGCACAATACATTAGTATACTACGCTTGATACAGATCTTAATATTCTTTAATGGATATGTCCGGAGAATTAGGTAGACTTGGTGCTTTGCTAGGAGTCGACCTTGTCTCGTAAATCGGTAGAACGTAGTACTTGGTACGTACGTGATTCGGATACTCCGACGACCGTATTTACTCTGCCAGATTATCCGGGGATCTCATGGGTCGCTTCCCGATAATCCACCGATGACGCACAACTCGCACTCTTGAATAATCTGGGATTATACAGAAGAGAGAGAAAATTAATCTAGGATTAATAACGGAGATGTTTTATCCGGGATAAAATGTCGTCTAAAGAGAGAGAGAACGATTAATTCGGAATTAATCGATGTATTAATATATTCGATATATTAGACGAAATTAGATTTCGACGCGGAATTAAAATCAGATTTTAATTCGGGCAAACGAGTTAATTTAGAATTAATTCGTTAGCGACGTAAATAATAATTTCGCTAGGCGCAATTATTTATTTAAATTCGATTGAATTAACGTCGCGACGTAAGCTCGGTATTTCGGAAATATCGAACCCGAACGCGTGAGTGCACGTGGGCCCACTTTCATTTGGAAACGTGTGGGGCCCACATGACACATGTCATTCTAATGCTTTGCATGTAGATTGTGTACATTGCACTCAATGTCATTGCATGGAGTTTGAGTGTTTGACACTCTAAGCCATTGCATGTTTTGTGTCATAATTTTATTATTAATTTAATAAAAATTATGGCATAAATATAAATTGATTTTTGGTAAATCATTTTAACTTAACACAAAACTTCTTCTCTCTCATTTCTCTCTTCTCTCACGCCCAAATGAGAAATCTTCACTGGTTTTGAACCAGAAATGGGCGTGAACAAAGGGAAGCCAAGAGTGGTTTCTCATGGTGAGAAATCAAGTGCTAGCACACTTACAAGTCTTGCGAAGGTGGTAGGGAGGTTCGACCATGAGGCGGGACTCATCCGATGGAGTTTGGAGCTTCGTTTTGAGACCCGAAACTGCCAAGACAGTGAGCATGGACTGCTGCAGTGGGCTTACAAAGGCAGTGCGTTTTTGGCATGATTCGTCTTCAAATCGACATAACCGATCAATGTGAGTATGTATCCGTCTCTTGTTGATGTATTCATGCATTTTTCATGTCTTGATTTGATCTTGGGACCTTAGAAAACTCCACAATGGCATCAAGAGCTAATGTTGCAAGCATGAATTTTAGGGATTTAAAATTTGGGTAAATGTGATTGAGCATGATTTGAATAAATTGTTGTTTGAGTATGCTTATAACATGTTTAAATTCATTTTGGTTGGACTAATTTGATGAAAAATGATTTGGAATTTTTCCCAAATATTTGTCCTTGGCCGAATGGTTTGATGATTTTGGGATCTTGGATTTTTTTGTTTTTTATTCATTTGATGAGTTAGAATCGATTAGGTTGATGTTAATTTGAATCGAATTGGATTGGATTTCGAATTGGACAAAACCCCAAAATCTTTGAGTTGGCCGAATGTGACTAATGCCCTAATGTCTTGGTAAATTTTGATTTTGATAATTGGATGTATTGGAAATCATTCGGGATATGTATTTAATGTCGAATGCGGATTAATTGGATTGAAACCGAATTGGACATGAAATCCTCCCTTGGCCGACCTTTAAGCATGTAGATGGGTTTGATCTTTCAATTTGTGTGTTGGACATATGATAATGAATCAAGCATGATTAATTGGACTAATATGGTGTTTTAGAAATGTTGATTTAGTTGATTGATCATGTAATACACTTTGGTAATTAAATTGGGAAAATTGGATTTTTTGAATTTAATTATTTGGGCCTAATTTTGGAAATTGGATTTAAATGTTGTATTGGGCCTATTGGGCTTGATTTATCAAGTTTGGTTTAGGCCAAATGGATTGGATCCAATTGGGCCCAAAACCTTGACCATAAAGCCCAATGCGACTTAATGAACCTTTAAAGTTCAATTGGGCCTAATGGGCCAAGATTGATTTATGGGCTTATGGGGTAAATCCCGGATTGGACTTTGGTTATCGGTTTGACCCGAGTTGACCAAAAGTCCACGCCTTAAGAAATCAATCAAAAGCCCATTGGACTTTAATTGAATTGACGTTGGACGTTAATCGGTCTTTGAGACGCGTTACGATTAGATTTGGAATTTAAATCGTAAAAGGTTTATTAATAAAAGTGTAATATTTAATTTGGAATTGAATAGTGAATTAGTATTAAATACATGTTAAATTAGATTTAATGATGTAGTTTAATTTAATTCATGAATTCGTACTTTAAGTACTTATTCGCAAAAACGAGTTTGACTCGAACAAAATCAAATCGTTGTTTGAACATTGGATGATCACTTAATTATCAGATTAATTAATTTGATTAGATTGATTGATAGCATGCTTATGTGTGTGAATACGTGGTTGTGTTGAATGAATAATGTATATCGGATGGATATTAGTCGGGTGGGCAATTTTAGAAATTGTTGTAATAAATTCGATTTATTAAATTGGACCTGCGTGTCCAGCCTTATCACCTCTATTCTCTTTGTATTCTCTTCTCACCTATTCCCCTCTATGTATATGAGGTTTCTTTAGAAGTGTAGTGTAACGGGTAGAAGTAATACTAGTGCTAGCTTGAGTGAGAAAGGGAGAGATTTGATCTAGGATCAATGTGTTAAGTATCCATCCGCATATCATTATTATTTATTTTCATACTCGCTTTATTATGTATTTAGAATGCATGTTTAAGGGTGTATGATGATGAGACCTTAACAAAGATAATTAAATTGGTAGCCAATTTGCACGCGAAAAAGCCCTCATCAAATATCATGCGTTTTTCCTTCCATTGAGTGATTCTTACTCAAGATCCTAGATTGGCAGGGGTTGTTGGCCAAAGTCAAGCCCTTGTCCTTCAAAGTGTTTTTTAATCACGAGGCTTTGTTCCATATTGGTGTCTTGTCCAAGTTGTGGTTTGTTGGCCAAAGTCAAGACCACTTCTTGTCCAACGACATTGATTACGAAGCTTCCATGTCAATGGGTCCGCGCTTGACTGGGATCATTAGGTTTGTTGTGCCAAAGCCAAGGCCTAGTTGATTCAGAGGAAAAAGGTTAGGGTATACATTCGATGTATAGAATATATAAGATATATGTTTAGGACTTGGATGTCCACCTACTGGATCTAGGAGTTGGATTAGATCCAATTGATCTTCGAGATCTACCTAGTTAATTATCATACAATTTGTTGGCCAAAGTCAAGATTGTGTGATATTTAACGGGATCCTAGCCCACTAGGAAACACGGTTTCCCGAGTACTCGACAGAGGGTTAGAGGCTCGACGAAAAATAGTGGGAGGCAAGTATTGAATTTGCAACATTCGTTCGAATACTCGCTAAACGCGCTCATCTATATTTTACTCTCGTCATATTAATCAAAAGTATTAGTTGGACTAATATTTTATGTTGTTTTAAAATATATATATAGTTGGACTATATACAAACTCATTCAATATATAGTTGATTTTATAATTGGATTATAGTAATCAATATAATTGAATTAAATGATAGTTGATTTTATAATTAGATTATAGTAATCAATATAAAATTATAGTTGATTAAATAATTGGATTATTGTAATCATTATAATAAATAGTACCTTATTAAATTGATTAAATAGTTGGACTATTGAAATCAAGAAAGAATTGAAAAGTTGAATATTTAAATATATAATCATTGGATTAAATGCTTTAAATGATTTAATTTTCATATTGGGAATAAATAATAGGTTAATTTATTTGATAAAATAACTTATTATGACTAAGCCCATAATTAAGCAAATAGTAGAGCATAAAATCTTTGGAAGATTTATGTGATGATGACTTTAGTGCTTAATTAATATACTTACAATAAATCTATCTTTAGATTTAAAAGTATTAAAATTGCAATTAATTGAGCATTCTAGTGGAGAAAAGTCAAAGTTTGCAATTGGGCATGTAGCACAAGGTGCACATCATTTCGATATTCTAAAACCCAAGGCTTGGCCAAAGGTTTGTGAAATATTGAAAGGTATTGACATATCCCATGAACACTCCCATTTGGATTGGATAGACACGAAGGAATTAAAGATAGGGAGAGGCTCTAACTTTAAAAATATTTGTCAAAGTTATGTTTACTACTAGTATTAAAATTGGATTTTAAATACTTAGTGTGGTACATAATACATATATGTATTGACGTTCAGAATCCGCTGTGAGCTGGATACTGGCTTCAAGCCGAGATTTCTCTGCGAATTGGAAACGGGACGAAAGTCGCTGTTTCGACCGTAGATACCTAAGTTTAGGAACTACCCTTTGGGTATGTACTTAAATTAGGAAATGTTATAATGTAACTAGTTTGACTAGAGACATTATCTCTATATCAGTGTTTAATCCGATGCGGATAAAACCTTTATATTCTAGAACACTAAAGTGTTTCATTATATAAAGATGATACTGAGATAAATACATTAGATGTAAATAACATAATTTATATTTTGAATATAAATAAATCTCAAACATATAAATGACAAATAAATAGCTCAAATTGATTTGATCAATAGAGACTTATTTGTGGCATTGTTGTCTAGGACACAATTAAACAAGACTCGTATATCCACACTTTTGAAGAGTGGGTACTAGGACTGATTTGACTATTCAAATAAGGTCTACGAATCTAGTTTATTAGGTTAAAACCTAAAATACTATTTACTTGGTAATAGTAAAAGGGCCACCGATCTGTTAGCCCTATTCATGGTGAAGTAAGTGGGCCCATATCTAGCTAGGCTAGATGTGAACATGAATATTTCGTGACCTTAACGGATGTAGCATCACGTTGTGGTTATGTGTTTCTTTTGAAGAACACAGATCGAAACTTTGAAGTTTCGACACGAAGAAACAAACAGATCGGCTATAGTGTTATTCCGCCACGGTAAGACCGAAATGGAAAATACTTAAGCAGTAAGTTTCATATATAAATGAAAGAGTACGGTGTTCTTTCATGTGAGGACTCCTCCCGAGACACGTCAGTTAGACGGTGTGTCTGAACTAAAACCGAATTTTGTTGGACATGATAAGGTTTATCACGAGTCGCTCTGAGCTACTATTTCCTTCTACAGGATATGTATTAACAGTGCAAAACTTATTTAGAATAAGGTTCCATATAAATCTGTTTGACAGATATCATATAGGATATGAACAGGAAAGAAACGAGGTTTCTCATTCCTGATAATTTGGGTATGCCAGGCATAAAGTTTGGATGATACCAAACTAAGAACCCAAATTGGATTAGTGCCAATATAGGTTATCCTAAGGGAAACCATAAGTATAGTACTTATAAATCCCACATGAGAACAATGTGATTGTTGCTCACCATGCGGTTTTCCTGAGAGGAATACCGATATGCAGTGGTCAGTGGGAGGATAGTGATACTCGATGAAAATCGGAGTAATACTGTTCAAGCACGAAGTCCTTAATGGAACACAAACAATTCATCTATGATGAATCTATACCATTAATCTTCAAATACACAAGAAATCGGGTAGATCGGATAGAGTCAGAAAACAACCTAGGGTATGGGTTTCTGATCTAACCTCATTAAGATGTCAATCTTATGAGGTGTACCACCGACTACGTTATGAGAAGTGAGTATCGAGGTATCGACTCCCTGTTATGGCAAAGTGCCATGAGTCCGAAATGGATTCCATGTATAACGACTATTATGGATACTAGTTGTTGTACCACAAGGCATTGTGCCTATGGTACATTAAACGTCTTCAAGGAAGACATACATGGAAGGCAACATACCAACGTACAAAGCTGGCTTTTGACGGAAAGGTATCGTTATCAACATTGTGTTAATAACGGTTCAACCTTTTACCTGTTGCCATGGTAAATCCATTTTGAAGATGCTTGTTGATAACTGTATATTTCATTTATGAAATATGTCAGTTACAAATCAAAATCGCTTTCCTGAAAAGGAAACCTTTTGGAGGATGTTTACAACATCCTGACGATTTTGTATAACCGACAAACAAGGTTTGGGGTTATTCGATCCATGTTTGGATCAATGCAAGCATAAGGTTCTTGGAACTGACGTTTTGAAATAATCATAATGGTTTATGATTTAACTCAAAACGAAATAATTCTTGTGTATATAAGGAGGTTAGTGGGAGAGGCACTGACAGTGAAATTCCCATAAAGCAATTGGTGAAAGCTTGGCTTTCATAGATATTCTTTCAATAGAAATTCTCCGTAGAATTCTGGGGAGTAACAACCTTTATTCAAGGAATAAAGATCTACTGGGATAGATTTGGAGTTGTTAACACTCTCTGGGAAATTGTACATTTAAAATGTACTTGTATTGGTGTCTCATACGCTTCGAGCATATGGAGTCACAATCGGTCAATCCAAGTGATAGTCACTGGATTGAAGATAAGAACATCTGTTAGTATCTGAGAGAACTAAAGATGTTGTCTTAAACTATGGAGAAGGAGAACTTGAAGTGACTGGGATCACTGCTGCAAGTTTCCAAACGATTAAATACTGCGGTACTATAAAGTTTGAATAACGGGACAGTGAGCTGGAAATCTTCCGAGCAAGATAACTGTTGCCGAATAAACAACAAATGCGGATTATTGCTGCAGCTGAGGCAGCAATAGAAGCCATTTGGGTCGAAATAAATCTAATTAGATTAGATATAGTTCTGTTAGCAGCTGAGCTAGGCGTCAGCACAGGCTAAGGAATTAAAGGTCTCATCGACGATCCAGATATATACTTCTATATCATCTGATTCGTTCGGATCATACATCGTGGCGATGTGATGATCGTGTAAATCGCGTCAGACGATAATTAAGCAAATCCGCTGACGAAAACCTTTCCTCAATTTGAGCGAATTGTACATAGTTCGGGTGTTAGACACTCGAGTGACTGGCTATGTGCCAAGTGGGAGATTGTTGGACAATATGACCCATAGCGTCACTATTTGCACAGATCATTGTGTTGTTGTAGCAAATTAACTATGTACAAGGAAATTGCACTCTCATCATTTGTGATTAGATCACCATAGATATATAAATGAAGAGAGGTCCCTATGATTAGTTCCTGGATTGAGATGATATGAGACAGTATCAGTCCACGAAGGATTAATCATTAAATATCCCTAGCCGTAGTATTATCGAGACTGGACATCGATAATGCGGAATAGGCTAGTATTGCACTTGTGCGCGTTGTGAGGGCACAACGGCATAGTTCTCATATATATAAGTATTGGATACTTATGCAAGTGCGATAGGAGGTCGTGTTTCACCGATGGTACGGGAAACAGCTTCGCTCTGGATAGACCCCTCGGAATCCCATTGGTATTATGAATATGTGTCTATGGGAGGCCGAAATCAAGGTAGGTGTGTATAGTCTTAACCTGAGACTTACATCGCTAATGCTTACGACAATCGATATACTTTAGTTGAGGTCGTCTAGGACTGTAACTGGTTCTGTGTACGCCAATGCCGGGTATATTGAGAATCGTAGTGTATTGGATGTGATGTCAAGACGGAAGTATCACTCCAGTCATAGTGGAGATGATGTCACGCAGGATACGGTATTAGTGCTCTTAAGTGATGCGCATCCAATCGTGATATTATGACCAGGTCATGAATATCCGATTATAGAGACTAGTTACCAGACATCCGATATGTGTTTCGGACGGGGCAGACACTTATCCAGCCCCAGCCCTAGCACGTGATTATCCGATACTGGGCCGATATACACAATACATTAGTATACTACGCTTGATACAGATCTTAATATTCTTTAATGGATATGTCCGGAGAATTAGGTAGACTTGGTGCTTTGCTAGGAGTCGACCTTGTCTCGTAAATCGGTAGAACGTAGTACTTGGTACGTACGTGATTCGGATACTCCGACGACCGTATTTACTGCCAGATTATCCGGGGATCTCATGGGTCGCTTCCCGATAATCCACCGATGACGCACAACTCGCACTCTTGAATAATCTGGGATTATATAGAAGAGAGAGAAAATTAATCTAGGATTAATAACGGAGATATTTTATCCGGGATAAAATGTCGTCTAAAGAGAGAGAACGATTAATTCGGAATTAATCGATGTATTAATATATTCGATATATTACGAAATTAGATTTCGACGCGGAATTAAAATTAGATTTTAATTCGGGCAAACGAGTTAATTTAGAATTAATTCGTTAGCGACGTAAATAATAATTTCGCTAGGCGCAATTATTTATTTAAATTCGATTGAATTAACGTCGCGACGTAAGCTCGGTATTTCGGAAATATCGAACCCGAACGCGTGAGTGCACGTGGGCCCACTTTCATTTGGAAACGTGTGGGGCCCACATGACACATGTCATTCTAATGCTTTGCATGTAGATTGTGTACATTGCACTCAATGTCATTGCATGGAGTTTGAGTGTTTGACACTCTAAGCCATTGCATGTTTTGTGTCATAATTTTATTATTAATTTAATAAAATTATGGCATAAATATAAATTGATTTTTGGTAAATCATTTTTAACTTAACACACAACTTCTTCTCTCTCTCATTTCTCTCTTCTCTCACGCCCAAATGAAGAAAATCTTCACTGGTTTTGAACCAGAAATGGCGTGAACAAAGGGAAGCCAAGAGTGGTTTCTCATGGTGAGAATCAAGTGCTAGCACACTTACAAGTCTTGCGAAGGTGGTAGGGAGGTTCGACCATGAGGCGGGACTCATCCGATGGAGTTTGGAGCTTCGTTTTGAGACCCGAAACTGCCAAGACAGTGAGCATGGACTGCTGCAGTGGGCTTACAAAGGCAGTGCGTTTTTGGGCATGATTCGTCTTCAAATCGACATAACCGATCAATGTGAGTATTCCGCTCCTTCCGTTGGTGTATTCACGCATGTTTTCATGTCTTGATTTGATCTTGGGACCTTAGAAATTACCAAACAGGAACAGCAGCGTCGCCGAAGTTCTGTGTTCCCACACCGACTAATAGCTAACGTACTTTGGGGACATGGTTTGGTGTATCAGACTGAAACTTTTACATAGATAAGGAGTTCACTACATCTTGGAGAAGTAGAGTAGTATATTCTTTAAGGGTTGATTTTGTACTTGAAACGATTAGAGCTGTAGACCACTTGTATTTTTTTGTGGCATAAGCCCTATGATGAGCCCCGTATGGATGCACTACCTAAAAAGTTGTGGCAGTTGCGAAAAACGAATGCCGGAAGGAAGTAAAACCGTCAAAATTAGCCCATCATTAGACTCGGACTCACTAGCCAGCTTCAGATTCACTCAGTCAATTTCTGTTTCAAACCATAGCCTCAGTCACGCCCTTGCACCCTTCAACTTCAGCCCATCCACACGGCCCAAAGCCCATGCAATCTATCCACACGCCCAAGACCCCATGCAAACCATCCACACGCCCAAAACCCAATGCAATCCACATGCCCAAATCACCTCATCAACATTTTCCAATTTAATGAGATTTGAAATCTCATCCTCACTAATTTACAAGATTTGAGATCTCATCATCACCAAATTTATAGGATTTTATTCCAAAAATAATTTGAGAATATATCTCTGAAATTTCCATGATTTGTTTCCCTATTTGGAGATTCCTTCAAATCATTATAAAAAGGAGAATCTTTTCTTCTTTTTGGAGGACTTGGACGACAACCCTAAGGTTTTTTTCTTCTTCTTTGAGACAACACCACCAAAAAAAAACAACACCACCGAAACAACCAAAACCACCATCACCAAGAAAACAACCGACCAAAAACAACAGCCAGCCACTGAGAGAGAACAACCAAAATCGAAAAAAACAAACAACCACCATCACCGAGAAAAAAATTGACCAAAAAATAACCACCATCACCGAGAAAAGAACCGACCACAAATAACAGCCAGCCATCGAGAGAAAACAACAAAAACTGAGACAAAAATAACAACCGAATCATCGCAAAATAGCAGCCCAAAAACCGTAAAATAGTAGTAAAAAAACTATGAAAACAACAGCCAAAAACCGTAAAATAGTAGCAAAAAACAACCAAAACAGCGAACCATAAAACAACCAAAATAGCGAACCAGAAAACAACCATAACATCAACCAGAAAACAACAAAAGAACAACCAGAAAATAGCAAAACAGAAACCAGAAAATAGCAAAACAGTGAGCAAAAATAGTGAAACAACAAGCAGAAACAGCGAACCAGCAATCCTTCCGATGACGGCCTAACGCACTTCTAAGAAAGCAACCTAAAAGGTAAGACCTGAGGGCACCCTTACTACATTTATTTCTATAGTTCTGGACACAGCACGCCTAGCTGGACGTGAAATACGTCCAGCCGGGTATGCGAAGTCCTACATCAAAGATGGCCTGATTTCTGGTCACATTCTTTTCTTTCTTCGGCATTTTGTTAATTTTTTTAATCTATTTAGTGTTATTTTTTTAATCTATTTATTCACTTTTATTGTTATTTTATTATTTCGCCTTTATTTTGTTTATGTTTTTCATGTTGATAATTATACACATATGCATGGTTATATTTTTGTGTCTGTTTACATTGCATTATTGATTATGTGTGTTATCCCTTGCGGTATATCGGATGGAAACCCAAACGTAAATTCCATAACTGGATCCGAATGGACGGTAGTACGATTTGTACTTGGGATACAACTGCACGTGCCACTCGGGAAATACTCATATAAGCGTGATTAACCCCCTTTTTTATTTGCTATTTATTTATTGATGCTTTTCCTGCTTTTGATTGTTTATTATAATCTTCATTATCGCATCTCATATTTCTTAATTTATTATGCTTTTGGAACTATGTTATTGTGATTATTATTTTGCTTGGGTATATCATTGCATTTTTATTTGCTTTTATGCATGAATTTCATTAAGAGTTGGCTATACCAATGTGTGAACCCGTCCATTATACTGGCATAAGTAACAGACCATTCCAAACCAAACGGTTTGAGGTCTTCCCTTGCAAGGGGTGAGTGCGGTCTTAAATATTTCCTAGTTCACACTAGGTGGCGACTCCTTTAATCTCCGATTTAATCCCCAGCGAGCTAATCTGTACTATCTACGGGCTGCGAGCCCAATAGTGTCGTGGTTTCCGAACATCATAGGCATAACGGTAAACTCCGCTTCACTCCTACAGATGGCGACTCCACTGGGGATAGAGAATCAGCCCCGAAACAATGCCTTGTAGTGTTTGTGGCTTTGGCTTTGTTTAACCAAGTCTCATATATTTTACATACCCTTCTTACCCCGATGGCGTCATGTATTGTGAAGTCACTTTCACTCAAGGCGGTGGATCGTTATGTGATGACAACCATCACTCGTTGGCACGTACCCTAGGGTATAAAAAAAGCGTACTCACTTGGTCGCTCGAACCCTTGAGTGGGGAGACCAAGTTGTGTGCAACCCTTCGCCAATGAGAGCCTTATCTATACCCTTGTAAGCCCACATATGAACCATAGTTATGTGTCCTATAGAAGCTACCCCTACGCTTGTGTTTGTGTCTATTATCATTTGGATTCATTTTGACTTCTCGTCATAGGATACAAACTTGTTGGGCTTCTTAAATTGGGACGAGTTTGTATCTTATGATGATTAAGCCAAAAGTTTTAAAAATAATGATAGGCCACCTTGTGTTTGGGCCCTCTATCAGCTGAAGAGGCAAGGACTCATAAAACCCTTAGAACCCAAACCACTTCCAAGCCCTGTGCCACACCACCTCGACCTAAACCTATACTGTCACTTCCATCAGTAAAAAGGCCATGAAACTGACAACTGCACCCGCCTCAGGCATGAGATCCAAAACCTCATTGACACCCATAAGATATCCGACCCGGAAAAAGAATAACCCAACACACACAGAAACCCTCTGCCCAACTACCACTCCGTTCCACCACCCATCTACACGATCAACTCCGGCCTGCGTAAAACCTTTGTCCTCCAAACTCTCAGCCACCAAGCTTTCTGTATGGAGATATGTGATAGCAGCAATGAAGATGAAACAGAGCATGGGAGAGATTTCTAGGAAAACGTTTCAAGCAGTGACAAAGATGAGGTAAAAGGGATATAGCTGATGGAATACTTTGTGAAAACCACAGGAGAGCCTGAACCCGTAAAAGTCAATGGGATCATAATACCAGGATTCGAGATCTTCAAGGATGTGATGGGCAAAGAACCACAGGCAGAGGAAGTTGCAAAAGAGGAATGGGAAGAAGAACTACTACAGTTGGAGAATCTGACGCTCGAAGAAAGTAAGAAGACTGAAGAAGACAAGGCTGCAAATTACGAAGATGTTTATTTTCCTGATTTATTTGATTATAATCCTGCATTTATTAATCATAAAGAAATTGATTTTGCTTACTAGTTCAAGTCTTTTCCTATTAGTCTGCATCATAACATGCATGTCATGAGCATATTTGATATTAACTCAATAAAGACAAATGCATTTAATCTTGGTACATGTGAAAACCCCAAGGAAATTTCAATTGCAAGTGAGTTTACCTTTGATGAGCGAAAAGAATTAGAGAGAATATTAATAAAATATGCAAAAGTATTCGCCTGGTCCTATGAAGACATGCCGGGAGTAGATATGGGTATTGATGAGTGATAAATGTATCACTATTTCCCACTCATTTAACTTAATATTTTGTATAGTTTCTTGAGTTTTGTGAACGTTTTGATGTATTTTGTGTTATTTTGCAGATAAATAAAGTTTGGAAAGCATTGGAGACAAATTGGGGCTAAAACAGACAAAAACACAAACAAAGGGCAAAATAGTCATTTTCGGCGTCGCGACGCCGAGGACTTGCGCGTCGTTATGCCCAGCTGTGCAGACTTGCTAATGTGCATGCCATATGTCAAAAAATCAACGACCCGAAATTTTCAACCGCCGTGCCACGTGTCGTCAATTCAACGAGCCACGTGTCAAAAATTCAACGAGCCGAAAATTTCAGCCGCCTTGCCACGTATCCGGACGAGATTGTGCCAAGCAAAAAGGGGTTGGCGTCTCGACGCCAGAGGGTTTTCTGCACCTATAAATAGAGTTCAAATTTCTTAGTTTCAATGTACCAAAATCCTCTGAAATACTTATATAAAAGAGAGTTTTCTTATTTTCTTCTTATATTCAGTTTTATTTACGCTTTGTAGTAGTAACTCTATCCATCCATGAAGGGGTAACTTCTCCATGCTGAGGTAAAAAGGTAATTCTTTTACTTTTTCTATTTAGATTAATCTCCCTTAAAATATAATATATAAACTATTTAAAACCTGAATTAATAAAGGATACCGCCATTCTGGATGGTTGGTTATTCAATTTAAATTGGTTAAACCTGACTTAATGAGGATACCGCCATACTGGACGGTTGGTTTAAGTTTATATTTCTGTTCCGCCTTATGACTGGTATATTTGAATTTGACTTAATCATGATACCGCCATTCCGGACGGTTAATTTAAAATATCACAAGATTATATATATTATTTTATGGGAGATATCTAAATAGTGAATAGTAGAATTTAATTCCTTTTACCTTAGCATTTCTTTTTATTACTTTTCAGTAATTTCATTTTATGTCTTTTAAGTTTATATCAGCTTTAGCTATGTGTTATAACTAAGTTAGTTTTCTAGGTTGTGATGAAATCTAATATCACCGGTTTATAAGAGGTTATTTTATAATTTGAGTAATTTAAAGGTTTACTTATTAAGTCTTAAATGCTTCTTGTTGTTTGATCACCAATAAGAATAATGTGGTAAATCTAAAATGAACTAGACATAGGGATTTTAGGTTTCAACTTTTGAACCATCAAAACCCTTGGTAGAAGCAAATCTTATTGAACCATCAAACGGAGAATTACTGATCGTGCCAGGTATGTCTGAACGACTGGTAGATATGATTAACCGTGCTGATGCTTTTATTTCTTTACTAGGTGGCTTGGGTACATTGGAGGAAAGTTTTATAGTACTATCTTGGGCGAACCTGAACATACACTAGAAACCAATTGGGCTGTTTAACGTTGATGGATTTTATGATTTTCTTTGTGTGTTTCTTGATGATGCCCGGAGAAATGGGTTTGTGTCAAATCCTTTGAAAGAACTACTTTTTACTGCCAGAACTGCTCCGGATCTAATAGACCAACTCATAGACTATGAACCACAAATTGACCATGTCCTTTCAAAGATAAAATGGTCCGAAGATGATCGTGGTATGAAGCGTCGAATAAATCTGGATCTTAACCTTTAATTTTCCTGTATAATTTCAGCTAACCAGGTACTATCTTCTAAACTCTTCTTCTACTGTTTAAGACATTGGGGACAATGTCTCATTTAGGTTTGGGGGTGAGGAATAGTTAATAATATCTTGCTTTTATTGTATTTTTATTTTTAGTCCAAAATGTTTTGAAAAATACAAAAAAAAATTTAAAAAAAAAATTAAAAACAAAGGCACTTTTAAAGCTAGGAAATGGTTTGGTGTCTTCCTTCACTCACTACCTCTCTATAAGAAAAATCTGTGAAGGCAACTAGATAATCATTCACCAGTAGCTTGTTGTCATAGACTAGTTTGGAGGACTTATTGTTTATTCCTGTCACCAAGCGATAAGAGCCTAAGAGGCTTGGGTACTTAAGTGAGCCTCGCTCCACCCTCCCTCTGGGGAATCTACAATGGGAATTCCATTTGACAGTTAGTCACACACCATGACCAATAGAAGTTATTTCTTTATGTTTATGGTTTTTATGTTGACTAAAAAGGTGAAATTAGTAAGAGATAGCTGTGTAAGGAATTCTCACTCCTGAGACGTATTTCAAACCCATTTTTTTCGAAACAAGTTAATTTTTGTTTATTTCCTTTTGAATTATTTAATATATAAATTCTCCATAAAACTGACTAAAATGGATCTTCATATACTTAGTTGGCAGGTATTATCAACATACATGGTAACATACGGACATGAGATAAAATTGAAAAGTTTGTAATATTCAGTGCTATAGTTTAATTGGAGAAGCAACTAAAAAAGTAGTGGAATAAAAAAAAATAAAAAAAAAACATCTGAGATCCGAGTTATTAAGTCTGTAAGAGTGTTTGAACACCTAGTGCCCTAAAACCAACTGGTTTGGGAGTCACTGGCCCAACACTCGCTACATGGATCAAAAAGATGATGAAAAAAATAAATATATATATCTAAAGTCTGAGTAATTAAGTCCTTAGGGGTGTCTTAACACCTGATGCCCTAAAGCCAACTAGTTTGGGAGCCACATACCTAAAGCTTTCTACATAGATGGAAGATATTGTATATAAATAAAAAAAATTGAGAAAAAAAAATCAAAGAAAAAATCAAAAAAAAAAAAAAAAATTATTCCATTACTACAAAAGATATGAATTCTGATAAGACTTTAGGACAAAAATATTACTCTCTTATCAACTACACTTATGACTGTTGTGGGAAAAAAATGAGTTGTTTAAATATTTTGTTAGCTGTGTATATGAAGAATGGTAAAAATAATTGGAGAATTTACTTATTCAGTAATTTGGAATGAAACAAAACAAACTAGTAACTTGGAGTAGAAGTTTCATTTAATTAGTCACTAACTTCTTTATTCTCTTTTCTCTTGTCTTTTTGCTTTTATGTGCATTAGTTTCACTTCCTTTTTACCTTTATAAAATGTTTGTGGGTATCATTGCTGTAAACCCTCACGAGACTACAACTCGTCCACTAGGGACACCTATGGGTTTAAAGGCTTGTTGCATATGCTAAATGCAATCGTGATCCCTACGAAAGTGGCTTAGTTAAAATTTTATTATGTTATTTTATTTTCCTCGAGGACTAGCAAAATGTTAGGTTTGGGGGTGTGATGAGTGATAAATATATCACTATTTTCCACTCATTTAACTTAATATTTTGTATAATTTCTTGAGTTTTGTGAACGTTTTGATGTATTTTGTGTTATTTTGGAGATAAATAAAGTTTGGAAAGCATTGGAGACAAATTGGGGCTAAAACAGACAAAAAAACAAACAAAGGGCAAAATAGTCATTTTCGGCGTCGCGACGCCGAGGACTTGCGCGTCGCGACGCCCAACTGTACAGACTTGCTAATGTGCATGCCACGTGTCAAAAAATCAACGAGCCGAAATTTTCCACCGCCGTGCCACATGTCGTCAATTCAACGAGCCACGTGTCAGAAATTCAACGAGCCGAAATTTTCAGCCGCCTTGCCACGTGTCCGGACGAGATTGTGCCAAGAAAAAAGGGGATGGCGTCGCGACGCAAGAGGGTTTTCTGTACCTATAAATAGAGTTCAAATTTCTTAGTTTCAATGTACCAAAATCCTCTGAAATACTTATATAAAAGAGAGTTCTTCTTATTTTCTTCTTATATTCAGTTTTATTTACGCTTTGTAGTAGTAATTCTATCCATCCATGAGGGGGTAACTTCTCCATGCTGAGGTAAAAAGGTAATTCTTATACTTTTGCTATTTAGATTAATCTCCCTTAAAATATAATATATAAACTATTTAAAACCTGAATTAATAAAGGATACCGCCATTCCGGACGGTTGGTTATTCAATTTAAATTGGTTAAACCTGACTTAATGAGGATACCGCCATACTGGACGGTTGGTTTAAGTTTATATTTCTGTTCCGCCTTATGGCTGGTATATTTGAATTTGACTTAATCATGATACCGCCATTCTGGACGGTTAATTTAAAATATCACAATATTATATATATTATTTTATGGGAGATATCTAAATAGTGAATAGTAGAAGTTAATTCCTTTTACCTTAGCATTTCTTTTTATTACTTTTCAGTATTTCATTTTATGTCTTTTAAGTTAATATCAGCTTTAGCTATGTGTTATAACTAAGTTAGTTTTCTAGGTTGTGATGAAATCTAATATCACCGGTTTATAAGAGGTTATTTTATAATTTGAGTAATTTAAAGGTTTACTTATTAAGTCTTAATGCTTCTTGTTGTTTGATCACCAATAAGAATAATGTGGTAAATCTAAAATGAACTAGACATAGGGATTTTAGGTTTCAACCTTTGAACCATCAAAACCCTTGGCAGAAGCAAATCTTATTGAACCATCAAACGGAGAGGAACTGATCGTGCCAGGTATGTCTGAACGACTGGTAGAAATGATTAACCGTGCTTATGCTTTTATTTCTTTACTAGGTGGCTTGGGTACATTGGAGGAAAGTTTTATAGTACTATCTTGGGCGAACCTGAACATACACCAGAAACCAATTGGGCTGTTTAACGTTGATGGATTTTATGATTTTCTTTGTGTGTTTCTTGATGATGCCCTGAGAATTGGGTTTGTGTCAAAACCTTTGAAAGAACTACTTTTTACTGCCAGAACTGCTCCGGATCTAATAGACCAACTCATAGACTATGAACCACAAATTGACCATGTCCTTTCAAAGATAAAATGGTCCGAAGATGATCGTGGTAAGAAGCGTCGAATAAATCTGGATCTTAACCTTTAATTTTCCTGTAGAATTTCAGCTAACCAGGTACTATATTCTAAACGCTTCTTCTACTGTTTAAGACATTGGGGACAATGTCTCATTTAGGTTTGGGGGTGATGAATAGTTAATAATATCTTGTTTTTATTGTATTTTTATTTTTAGTCCAAAATTTTTTGAAAAATACAAAAAAAAATTTAAAAACAAAGGCATATTTTGTTGGATAATATGACCCATAGCGTCACTATTTGTACATATCATAGTGATGTTGTACAAATTAACTATGTGACAAGGAAATTGCACTCTCATCATTTGTGATTAGATCACCTTAGATATATTAATGAAGAGAGGTCCATATGATTAGTTCCTGGATTGAGATGATATGAGACAGTATCAGTCCACGAAGGATTAATCATTAAATATCCCTAGTCGTAGTATTATCGAGTCTGAACATCGATAATGCGGAATAGGCTAGTATTGCACTTGTGCGCGTTGTGAGGGCACAACAGCATAGTTCTCATATATTTGGGTATTGGATACTCATGCAAGTGCGATAGGAGGTTGTGTTTTCACCGATGGTACGGGAAATAGCTTCGCTCTGGATAGACCCCTCGGAATCCCATTGGTATTATGACTATGTGTCTATGGGAATCCGAAATCAGGGTAGGTGTATTTGGTCTTAACCTGAGACTTGCACAGCTAATGCTTACGACAATCAATATACTTTAGTTGAGGTCGTCTAGGACTCTAACCGTTTCTGTGTACGCCGAAGCAGAGTATATTGAGAATCGTAGAGTATTGGGTGTGATGTCAAGACGGAAGTATCACTCCAGTCATAGTGGAGATGATGTCACGCAGGATACGGTATTAGTACTCTGAGGTGCTGCAGCCATCGGGATATTATGACAAGGTCATGTATATCCGATTATAGAGACTAGTTACCAGACATCCGACATGTGCTTCGTACGGGGCAGACACTTATCTAGCCCCAGGCCTAGCACGTGACTATCCGATACTGGGCCGATATGCACAATACTACTGTATACTACGCCTGATACATATCTATATATTCCTGTAAGAATATTTCCGGAGAATTGGGTAGGCATGGCGTTTTGCTAGAAGCCAACCTTGTCTTGTGAATCGGTAAAACGTAGTACTTGGTACTTACGTGTTCGGATAGTCCGACGACCGTATTTACTGCCAACATATCCGGGGATCTCATGGGTCGCTTCCCAATGATACACCGATGACGTATGACTCGCACATTTATTAATCTGGGATTAATTTGATGAGAGAGAAAATTAATCTGGGATTAATTAAAGAGATATTTTATCTGGGATAAAATATCGTCTAAAGAGAGAAAACGATTAATTTAGAATTAATCGGTAAAGTTAATATATTCGATAAATTGAACGAAATTAGATTTCGACGCGGAATTGAAATTGGATTTTAATTTGGGCGAGCGAATTAATTTAGAATTAATTCGTTAGCGACGTGAATAGTGAATTCGCTAGGCGTAATCATTTAATTACGACGCAACGGAAAATTCGCTAATTAGGAATTAGCGAGACCGTGCCCGAGAGTGATTACGAGCGCATTCGTATTTCGAATTCGAGTGCGGCACGCACGTCACATCAAGCGTCAAATCATTCGTCACATCAAGCGTCAAATCAAACGTCACTTTCAGTGATGTGACATTTGATTGATTGATTGATGTGATTGATTGATTGAAATACAACTTGACACTTTGAGTGATGTAAGTTGTTGGAATAGTGTTAGTGGTTGGAAAGTTTAGTATTTGACTTTTTGAAAGCCAAATAAAATGTAATTACCTTTATTATATTTTGGAAAATATATAAGGTAAATGCTTTACACTTTCTAACAATCAATCACACAATTATCTCTCTCATTACTCTCTCATTTTCCTCTCACATTCACGCCCAAATGGGCAGTGAATAAACTCACTGGTTTCTTCATTTTGCCGTGAGAAGGGAAGCATTTGTGCCTTGATTTTGTGGCAAAATCAAGCGGAGCTAGCACTCCGAGAGACTTGCGAAGGTGTTAGGGAAACTCACCCACGAGCCGGGAACCATTCGACGAAGCTTAAAGCTTGACGAAGGACCAAAAACGAAGTCAAAACAGTGAGCAAAAATCTGCACTGCAGTTCGCCAAAAACCAGTGAGCAATCTTGGAGTTTTGTTCGTCGTTTCGTCTCAACCGATCGATGTGAGTATTCCGCAACTCCTTTGATATGTATTCCACACTTTATCATGCTTGTTGATGATCTTGGGACCTAGAATAAAACCAACATATTTAAAGCTAGGAAATGGTTTGGTGTCTTCCTTCACTCACTACCTCTCTATAAGGAAAAGCTGTGAAGGCACCTAGATAATCATTCACCAGTAGCTTGTTGTCATAGACTAGTTTGGAGGACTTATTGTTTATTCCTGTCACCAAGCGATAAGAGCCTAAGAGGCTTGGGTACTTAAGTGAGCCTCGCTCCACCCTCCCTCTGGGGAATCTACAATGGGAATTCCATTTGACAGTTAGTCACACACCATGACCAGTAGAAGTTATTTCTTTATGTTTATGGTTTTTATGTTGACTAAAAAGGTGAAATTGGTAAGAGATAGTTGTGTAAGGAATTCTCACTCCTGAGACGTATTTCAAACCCATTTTTTCGAAACAAGTTAATTTTTGTTTATTTCCTTTTGAATTATTTAATATATAAATTCTCCATAAAACTGACTAAAATATATCTTCATATACTTAGTTGGCAGGTATTATCAACATACATGGTAACATACGGACATGAGATAAAATTGAAAAGTTTGTAATATTCAGTGCTATAGTTTAATTGGAGAAGCATCTAAAAAAAGTAATGGAATAAAAAAAAACAAAAAAAAAAACATCTGAGATCCGAGTTATTAAGTCTGTAAGAGTGTTTTAACACCTATTGCCCTAAAACCAACTGGTTTGGGAGTCACTGGCCCAACACTCGCTACATGGATCAAAAAGATGATGAAAAAAATAAAATATATATATCTAAAGTCTGAGTAATTAAGTCCTTAGGGGTGTCTTAACACCTGATACCCTAAAGCCAACTGGTTTGGGAGCCACAGACCTAAAGCTTGCTACATAGATGGAAGATATTGTATATAAATAAAAAATTGAGAAAAAAAAAATCAAAGAAAAAATCAGAAAAATAAAAAAAAATTATTCCATTACTACAAAAGATATGAATTCTGATAAGACTTTAAGACAAAAATATTACTCTCTTATCAACTACACTTATGACTGTTGTGGGAAAAAATGAGTTGTTTAAATATTTTGTTAGCTGTGTATATGAAGAATGGTAAAAATAATTGGAGAATTTACTTATTCAGTAATTTAGAATGAAACAAAACAAACTAGTAACTTGGAGTAGAAGTTTCATCTAATTATTCACTAACTTCTTTATTCTCTTTTCTCTTGCCTTTTTGCTTTTGTGTGCATTAGTTTCACTTCCTTTTTACCTTTATAAAATGTTTGTGGGTATCATTGCTGTAAACCCTCACGAGACTACAACTCGTCCACTAGGGACACCTAGGGGTTTAAAGGCTTGTTGCATATGCTAAATGCAATCGGGATCCCTACGAAAGTGGCTTAGTTAAAATTTTATTATGTTATTTTATTTTGCTCGAGGACTAGCAAAATGTTAGGTTTGAGGGTGTGATCAGTGATAAATGTATCACTATTTTCCACTCATTTAACTTAATATTTTGTATAATTTCTTGAGTTTTGTGAACGTTTTGATGTATTTTGTGTTATTTTGCAGATAAATAAAGTTTGGAAAGCATTGGAGACAAATTGGGGCTAAAACAGACAAAAAAACAAAGAAAGGGCAAAATAGTCATTTTCGGCGTAGCGACGCCGAGGACTTGCGCGTCGCGACGCCGAGGACTTGCGCGTCGCGACGCCCAACTATGCAGACTTGCTAATGTGCATGCCACGTGTCAAAAAATCAACGAGCCGAAATTTTCCACCGTCGTGCCACGTGTCGTCAATTCAACGAGCCACGTGTCAGAAATTCAACGAGCCGAAATTTTCAGCCGCCTTGCCACGTGTCCGGACGAGATTGTGCCAAGCAAAAAGGGGCTGGCGTTGCGACGCCAGAGGGTTTTCTGTACCTATAAATAGAGTTCAAATTTCTTAGTTTCAATATACCAAAATCCTCTGAAATACTTATATAAAAGAGAGTTCTTCTTATTTTCTTCTTATATTCAGTTTTATTTACGCTTTGTAGTAGTAATTCTATCCATCCATGAGGGGGTAACTTCTCCATGCTGAGGTAAAAAGGTAATTCTTTTACTTTTGCTATTTAGAATAATCTCCCTTAAAATATAATATAAAACTATTGAAAACCTGAATTAATAAAGGATACCGCCATTCCGGACGGTTGGTTATTCAATTTAAATTGGTTAAACCTGACTTAATGAGGATACCGCCATACTGGACGGTTGGTTTAAGTTTATATTTATGTTCCGCCTTATGGCTGGTATATTTGAATTTGTCTTAATCATGATACCGCCATTCCGGACGGTTAATTTAAAATATCACAAGATTATATATATTATTTTATGGGAGATATCTAAATAGTGAATAGTAGAAGTTAATTCCTTTTACCTTAGCATTTCTTTTTATTACTTTTCAGTAATTTCATTTTATGTCTTTTAAGTTTATATCAGCTTTAGCTATGTGTTATAACTAAGTTAGTTTTTTAGGTTGTGATGAAATCTAATATCACCGGTTTATAAGAGGTTATTTTATAATTTGAGTAATTTAAAAGTTTACTTATTAAGTCTTAAATGCTTCTTGTTGTTTGATCACCAATAAGAATAATGTGGTAATCTAAAATGAACTAGACATAGGGATTTTAGGTTTCAACCTTTGAACCATCAAAACCCTTGGCAGAAGCAAATCTTATTGAACCATCAAACGGAAAGGAACTGATCGTGCCAGGTATGTCTGAACGACTGGTAGAAATGATTAACTGTGCTGATGCTTTTATTTCTTTACTAGGTGGCTTGGGTACATTGGAGGAAAGTTTTTAGTATATTCTTGGGCGAACCTCAACATACACCAGAAACCCATTGGGTTGTTTAACGTTGATGGATTTTTGATTTTCTTTGTGTGTTTCTTGATGATGCCCCGAGAAATGGGTTTGTGTCAAACTTTGAAAGAACTACTTTTTACTGCCAGAACTGCTCCGGATCTAATAGACCAACTCATAGACTATGACCACAAATTGACCATGTCCTTTCAAAGATAAAATGGTCTGAAGATGATCGTGGTAAGAAGCGTCGAATAAATCTGGATCTTAACCTTAATTTTCCTGTAGAATTTCAGCTAACCAGGTACTATCTTCTAAACTCTTCTTCTACTGTTTAAGACATTGGGGACAATGTCTCATTTAGGTTGGGGGTGAGGAATAGTTAATAATATCTTGTTTTTATTTGTATTTTTATTTTTAGTCCAAATTTTTTTGAAAAAACAAAAAAAAATTAAAAACAAAGGCATATTTAAAGCTAGGAAATGGTTTGGTGTCTTCCTTCACTCACTACCTCTCTATAAGGAAAAGTTGTGAAGGCACCTAGATAATCATTCACCCGTAGCTTGTTGTCATAGACTAGTTTGGAGGACTTATTGTTTATTCCTGTCACCAAGCGATAAGAGCCTAAGAGGCTTGGGTACTTAAGTGAGCCTCGCTCCACCCTCCCTCTGGGGAATCTACATGGGAATTCCATTTGACAGTTAGTCACACACCATGACCAGTAGAAGTTATTTCTTTATGTTTATGGTTTTTATGTTGACTAAAAAGGTGAAATTGGTAAGAGATAGCTGTGTAAGGAATTCTCACTCCTGAGACGTATTTCAAACCCATTTTTTCGAAACAAGTTAATTTTTGTTTATTTCCTTTTGAATTATTTAATATATAAATTCTCCATAAAACTGACTAAAATGGATCTTCATATACTTAGTTGGCAGGTATTATCAACATACATGGTAACATACGGACATGAGATAAAATTGAAAAGTTTGTAATATTCAGTGCTATAGTTTAATTGGAGAAGCATCTAAAAAAGTAATGGAATAAAAAAAATAAAAAAAAACATCTGAGATCCGAGTTATTAAGTCTGTAAGAGTGTTTTAACACCTATTTCCCTAAAACCAACTGGTTTGGGAGTCACTGGCCCAACACTGGCTACATGGATAAAAAATGATGAAAAAATAAAATTATATATCTAAAGTCTGAGTAATTAAGTCCTTAGGGTGTCTTAACACCTGATGCCCTAAAGCCAACTGGTTTGGGAGCCACAGACCTAAAGCTTGCTACATAGATGGAAGATATTGTATATAAAAAAAAAATTGAGAAAAAAAAAATCAAAGAAAAAATCAGAAAAATAAAAAAAAATATTCCATTACTACAAAAGATTGAATTCTGATAAGACTTTAAGACAAAAATATTACTCTCTTATCAACTACACTTATGACTGTTGTGGGAAAAATGAGTTTGTAAATATTTTGTTAGCTGTTATATGAAGAATGGTAAAAATAATGGGAGAATTTACTTATTCAGTAATTTAGAATGAAACAAAACAAACTAGTAACTTGGAGTAGAAGTTTCATCTAATTAGTCACTAACTTCTTTATTCTCTTTTCTCTTGTCTTTTTGCTTTTGTGTGCATTAGTTTCAATTCCTTTTTACCTTTATAAAAGTTTGTGGGTATCATTGCTTAAACCCTCACGAGACTACAACTCGTCCACTAGGGACACCTAGGGGTTTAAAGGCTTGTTGCATATGCTAAAGCAATCGTGATCCCTACGAAAGTCGCTTAGTTAAAATTTTATTTGTTATTTTATTTTGCTCGAGGACTAGCAAAATTTTAGGTTTGAGGGTGTGATCAGTGATAAATGTACACTATTTTCCACTCATTTAACTTAATATTTTGTATAATTTCTTGAGTTTTGTGAACGTTTTGATTATTTTGTGTTATTTTGCAGATAAAAGTTTGGAAAGCATTGGACAAATTGGGGCTAAAACAGACAAAAAACAAACAAAGGGCAAAATGTCATTTTCGTCGCGGCGTCGCGACACCGAGGACTTGCGCTCGCGACGCCCAACTGTGCAGACTGTTTTAGACAGTAATGACCCATAGCGTCACTATTTTGTAAATGATATTGTATTATTGTACAAAATTAACTATGTAGTAATGAAATTGCCTTTTACCGTTTTGTAATTTATTTACTTTGATATATAAATGGTAAAAGTCCCTATGATTAATTCCGGATTGAGATGATATGGAGACTATCAATCCATAAAGGTTTAATCATTAAATATCCCTAGTCGTAGTATTATCGAGATTGGACATCGATAATGCGGAATAGACTAGTACTGCACTTGTGCGTGTTGTGAGGGCACAACAGCATAGTTCTCATATATTGAGTATTGGATACTTATGCAAGTGCGGTAGGAGGTTGTGTTTTACCGATGGTACGGAAAACAGCTTCGCTCTGGATAGACCCCGCGGAATCCCATTGGTAGTATGTCTGCGTGTCTATGGGAGTCCGCTTCAGGGTAGGTGCATATGGTCTTAACCTGAGACTTGCATCGCTAGTACTTGCGACAATCGGTAGACTTTAGTTTTGGTCGTCCAGGGCTTTAACAGGTTCTGTGTACACCTCTTCTAGGTTTATCGGGAATCGTAGTGTATTGGGTGTGATGTCAAGACGGAAGTATCACTTCAGACATATGGAGATGATGATCGCGCAAGATACAGAACTAGTACTCTATAATGGTTGCAACCATCGGGATAATATGACAAGGTCAGGATTATCCGATTCAAAGAGACTAGTTGCTTGATGTCCGATATATGTATCGTACGGGGCAGACACATCTCCAGCCCCAGGCCTTACATGTGATCATCCGATACTGGATCAGTATACACTATACTACGGTATACTACGCCTGTTATAGATCTTATATTCCAATAAGAATATTTCTGGAGAATTGGGTAGGCATGGCGTTTTGCTAGAGGCTAACCTTGTCTTGTAAATCGGTAAAAACGTAGTACTTGGTACGTACGTGTTCGGATAATCTGACGGCCGTATTTACTGCCAACCATATCCAGAGATCTCTTGGGTCGCTTCCCGAAGATTCACCAATGACGTATGATTCAAACTCGATTAATCTTGGATTAATTACGGAGAGACTTTATCTTGGATAAAGTACTATACATAGAGAGAGAACGATTAATTTGGAATTAATCGTAAAATTATTATATTCGATATAATAATCGAAATTCGATTTCGACGCGAAATTAAAATTAGATTTTAATTCGGGCAAACGAGTTAATTTAGAATTAATTCGTTAGCGACGTAAATAATAATTTCGCTAGGCGCAATTATTTATTTAAATTCGATTTAATTAACGTCGCGACGAAAGTTCGGTATTTCGGAAATATCGAACCCGAACGCGTGAGTACGCGTGGGCCCACTTTCATTTGGGTTGTGTGGGGCCCACATGACACATGTCATTTTATGCATTATTTAATTTTTAATACATTGCATGGTGATAGTGTACAATACACTCAATGGTTTTGCATGGAGTTTGAGTGTTTGACACTCTAAGCCATTGCATGATTTGTGTCATAAGTTTATTATTAATTTAATAAATATTATGGCATAAATATAAATTGATTTTTGTAACAAAAATCATAACACTCTCTCCTATTCTCTCATGACCGAAACTGTGAGCTCTCACAGCCCTCTCCACTTTTCTGTTTTTGTTGCAAAAACTTGAAGAATTTGTGTTTGTTTGGAACATAAAATCACACACAAGGCTAGCACCATCAAGGGATCATACAAAGGTGTTATGGGAAACTAATCTTAGAGCTTGGAAGGATCAAAAATGCTTGGAGCTTCTCTTTTCTGTTTGGCCGAAACCCTCACTGCACAAAGGAGAAAATTTTTTTGTTTCATCAACAACGCATCCGCATTCCGATCTTTGTGAGTATGATTCCGCCATACTTCAATATTGTTCATTCATTTATATGTTTTGTTTGCTCTTTTGATCTTGGGACATGGATTAGAATTTCCAACATGGTATCATTGAGCTTAAAGAGCATGAAAATATATTAGGGTAATATTTGGGCAAAATTGATTGAAGCATGATTTGATGATTTTGATTGATTAAGTATGCTTAAATGTATGTTACATTATGTTATACATTATCAATTTCATGAAAAATAAATTGGATTAATTTTTCCCCTCTTGGAGAGGCTTGGCCGAATACTACCTAGACCATGGAGATGATGATTTGTTGTTTATAAGATCATTGGATGACTTTAAACGAACATAAAATGACGATTTGTGATTCGATTGGATTGAAAACGAAATCGGTAATTTTTCATCACCTTGGCCGAATGCATGGAAGAAGATTAGGGACTTGATTTTTTGATTAAATAATGTTGGACATGTATTTAAGATAAAAATATGATTAATGGATTAATTTGATATTTTGGAAATATTGATTTAAAGGATTAATCATGACATTACACTTTAATTAATTAAGTTATAAAATTTGGAATTTTAAAATTTGATTAATTGGGCTTAATTTTGAATTGGGCCTAAAACTATTATATTTGGACATAATGGGCTTGGTTGGACCAAGTAGGTTTGGGCAAATTGGATTGGATCCAAAAATGGGCCTAAATCACTCCATTAAGTCCAAATGTAATAAATGGGCTTTTATGTTTAATTGGGCCTTATGGGCTTGATATTGATTTTTATGGCAAATGAGGGTGATTCCTTATTGGGCTTGGAAATTGGGTTTGACCCACATTGACCAAGGCCCAAGCCTAATGAAATCAATTGAAAGCCCATCGGACTTTAATTAAACGGACATTGGATGTTGATTGGGCTTTGAGACCCGATAGAATTAGATTTGGAATCTAAGTCATAAAAGCACAATAAAAGTGTAAATATTTAATTTGGAATTAAATATAAGGATTAGTATTGAATACGACTTAAATTGGATTTGACGAGTAGTTCGATATAATTCGTGAATTCATACTATAAGTATTTATTCTCAAATTGAGTTGGACTCGCGCAAATGCAAACAATTGTTTGAACATTGTATTGTCACCTAATTAAAGACTAATTAATTGGATTTGATTGGTTGTATAACATGCCTTGAATGAATGAATGTGGATGTAATGTATGAATAGTGTATATCGGATGGATATTAGAAGGGAAGGGTAATTTTAGAAATTATTGTAAATTTAGAATTTATAAATTGGACCTGCGTGTCCAGCCTTTCTCTTATTGTCTCTTTGTATTCTCTTCTCACCTAATTCCCCTCAATGTAAATGAGGTTTCTCTTATTGTATTATGTAATTGGGTAAGAGTAGAATTCTAGTCTAGCGGGGAGAGGAAAGGGAGTGATTTGTTCTAGGAACAAGTTGTTGTTCATATCCATCCGTATATCGCTATTACTTTACTTTACGCGCTTTATGATGTTTTAGAAGCATGCTTAAGGGTGTATGATGATGAGACCTAACAAAGATAAATTAATTGGTTGCCAATTACACGAAAATCCCTCAAACAATATTAAGCGATTTTCCTTCCGTTGAGTGATTCTTTCTCAAGATCCGAAATTGGCATTGGTTTGTTGGCCAAAGTCAAGACCTTTGTCAATTGAGGATGTGTTTGAATCATGAGAGTTTTGTTCCATATCGGTGTCTTGTCCAAGTTGTGATTTGTTGGCCAAAGTCAAGATCACTTCTTGTCCATCGACATTGATTACGAAACTTTCCATGTCAATGGGTCCCGCTTAACTGGAATCATTAAGTTTGTTGTGCCAAAGCCAAGACTTAGTTGATTCAGAGGAAATGGTTAGGAAAATGTATTGGATACATTGACATATGTATTAGATATATATGTTTCGGACTTGGATGTCCACCTACCGGATCTAGGAATTGGATGGGATCCAATTGATCTTCGAGATCTACCTAGTTAAATATCATACAACTTGTTGGCCAAAGTCAAGGTTGTGTGTTATTTAACGGGATCCTAGCCCACTAGGAAATTGGATTTCCCGAGTACTCGACAGAGGGTTAGACTTGTAGAAAATAGTGGGAGGCTAGTATTGAATTTGCAATTTCATTCAGATACTTAGCTTTACGCGCTTACAAAATTTATTTCGTCAATATTTTAACATTAGTTGGACTAATAAAATGTTATTTTTCTTGTAACAGTTTGACTGTACCCATATATCGTTAACTAGATAGTTGGACTATCGTAGTTAAGATGGCAAACAAAGGAAATGTCCGAGACATAATCATGGGTGATAATGTATTTAAGGGCACGAACTTTGCTGACTGGGAAATGAACCTGAGGATAGTCCTTGGGGCAGAGAGGCTGTTGTACACCATACAGAGACCTCTCGGGCCGAGGCCCACTGAGCCACTTGAGCTGGAGTTATGGAGAACTCATAGCGATGATTGTGATACAACTCAGTCGATCATGCTTGCTTCCATGACTCAACACTTTCGTCGCCAGAATAGGGACTTGGATCCTTATAATATGATGGCTAGACTAAAGGATCTTCACCGCACTAATAAGCGGATGGAGAGGTATGAGTTGGTGAAGAAACTCTTTCGCTCCCGTATGACTGATGGCGCTTCAGTTGAGGCCCACGGGACTCAAATGATAGCTGACATTGATGAGCTGGCCAAGATGGGAATAGTCTTGGAGGCTGAGCTGACTGTAGACATGCTTTTACAGTCACTTCCCGATACTTGGAAGCAGATTATCATCAACTACAAGTTGATGGATACGGACGATACTCTTGGAGAGCTATTGTCCATTCTTAAGGAGTCAGAGAAAGAGCTTCTTAAAGGCAACAAGCGCGAGGCGCACTTTGCATCGACCTCTCAGACGTCAAGGGCTGGGCCCAAGGCAACTGGAGGGGTGAAAAAGAAGAAGCGTAAGAACAAGGGCAAGGCCAAGATGCCGATGGCTTCTGGGAAGCCGAGGAACAAGTCACAAGACATATGCCTTAACTGCGGCAAAAGAGGTCACTGGAAGCGTGACTGCCGCATGAACAAGGCGATCAGAAGGGAGATCAAGGCGGGCAAGGCACCGACCTCTGGTATGTTTGTTATTGAAATAAACATGGCTACTTCTAGTTTTAAAAATTGGATTTTTGATTCTGGTTGTGGTTCTCATATATGTACTGATGTGCAGGATCTGCAGAACAGCAGGACTCTGGCTTCAGGGGAGATTGATCTACGAGTTGGAAACGGAACTCCTGTTGCTGTTTTGGCCGTGGGCACTTTTGTATTAGAACTGCCCTCGGGGCATGTACTTAAACTAAATGACTGTTATTATGTACCTAGTTTGACTAGGAATATTATATCTGTATCTTTGTAACAACCGAAATGGGTACACTTTTGTATTTAGAAACACTGGGTGTTATTTATATAAAAATGATGCAGAAATATGCACTGCAGTTGCAAATAATGGTCTTTATATTTTGAATATAAATGAATCTCCTACATATAAATTAACAAACAAAAGGCTTAAAAAGAGTGATCCAAATGATGAAACTTATATGTGGCATTGTCGTCTGGGACACATTAACAAGACTCGCATATCCACACTTTCGAAGAGTGGGTACTTGGACGGATTTGATCCAAATTCATATGACGTCTGCGAATCTTGCTTATTAGGCAAAATGCCTAAATCACCTTTTAGCGGTAAAGGTGAACGTGCCACTGAACTGTTAGCCCTCGTTCATAGTGACGTTTGTGGGCCCATGTCTAGCCAGGCTAGAGGTGGATATCGATACTTCGTAACCTTTACCGATGATGCATCACGTTACGGTTATGTGTATCTAATGACGCACAAGTCGGAAACTTTTGAGAAATTCAAAGAGTTTCGACACGAAGTTGAAAAACAAACAGGCAAGAGTATTAAGACATTACGGTCGGACCGTGGTGGCGAATACTTAAGTAATGAGTTTCAAGATTACCTGAAAGAATATGGTATTCTTTCACAGTGGACTCCTCCTGGAACACCACAATTAAATGGTGTGTCCGAACGGAGAAACCGTACCTTGTTGGACATGGTAAGGTCGATGATGAGTCGCACTGAGCTGCCAATTTCCTTCTGGGGATATGCATTAAACAGTGCAGTTCTTATTTTGAATAAGGTTCCGTCAAAGTCTGTTGAACAGACACCATATGAGATATGGACAGGTAAGAAACCGGGTTTCTCATTCCTGAAGATTTGGGGTTGCTGGGCATACGTTAAACGTTTGGAAGGTACCAAACTTGAACCCAAATCAGATAAATGCCTATTCGTTGGATATCCTAGGGAAACCAAAGGATATTACTTCTATCACCCACAAGAGAACAAAGTATTTGTTGCTCTACATGCGGTTTTCCTTGAGAAGGAATTCCTAAATGCAGTGTTTAGTGGGAAGAAAGTAGAACTCGATGAAAGTCGTAGTGATACTGTTCTTGGCAATGAATTATCAACGGAACATGAACAGTCCATCTGGGATGAGACTGAACCACAATCTTCAATACACAAGGACCGCGTAGGTCGGAGAGAGTCAGGGTAATACCTGAGAGGTATGGATTCCTGATCTCACCTCATGTAGATATTAATCTTATTGAGGATAATGAACCGGCTACGTATGAGGAAGCGATACAAGGTATCGAATCCGCTTTATGGCAAGAAGCCATGAAGGCCGAAATGGATTCCATGTATACCAACCAAGTTTGGACACTGGTTGATGCACCAGAAGGCGTAAAGCCTATTGGATGCAAATGGGTCTTCAAGAAGAAGACTGACATGGATGGCAACGTACAAACGTACAAAGCTAGGCTTGTAGCGAAGGGATATCGTCAACGACTTGGAGTTGATTATGACGAAACCTTCTCACCCGTTGCCATGATTAAATCCATTCGGATAATGCTTGCAATAGCTGCATATTACGATTATGAAATATGGCAGATGGACGTTAAAACCGCTTTCCTTAACGGAAACCTTTCGGAGGATGTTTATATGCAACAGCCTGACGGTTTTATCGCACCTAGACTTGCAAACAAGGTTTGTAAGTTAAATCGGTCCATTTATGGACTGAAGCAAGCATCGCGGTCGTGGAACCAGCGTTTTGATGAGATCATAAAAGAATATGATTTCATTCAAAACGAAGATGATCCTTGTGTATATAAGAAGGTTAGTGGGAGTGCACTGACTTTTATTGTCCTTTATGTCGACGATGTATTGCTTATCGGCAATGACATTCCCATGTTAACGTCGGTGAAAGCTTGGCTTTCATTGAAATTCTCCATGAAAGATCTGGGAGGGGCAGCTTTTATTCTAGGAATAAAGATCTACCGGGATAGATCTAGAAAGCTACTTGGACTCTCCCAGAGTACATATATTGATAAAGTGTTGAAGAGATTCAACATGGATCAGTCCAAGAGGGGACTGTTACCAATATCACATGGCGTCTATCTATCTAGGGACATGTGTCCTAAAACACAAGATGAGAGAGACAACATGAGTCGGACTCCGTTCGCCTCGGCAGTCGGATCGATCATGTATGCCATGATATGTACACGACCTGATGTGTCCCATGCTTTGAGCATGTGCAGTCGATATCAGGCCGATCCAGGTAAAGATCACTGGATGGCGGTTAAGAGTATCCTTAAGTATCTTAACAGAACTAAGGATGTTTTCTTAATCTATGGAGATGGAGAACTTGAGGTATCTGGGTATACCGATGCAAGTTTCCAAACCGACAGAGACGACTTTAAGTCGCAATCTGGGTACATATTTTGTTTGAATAACGGAGCAGTGAGCTGGAAATCTTCCAAGCAAGATACTGTTGCCGATTCAACAACTGAAGCGGAGTACATTGCAGCAGCTGAAGCAGCAAAAGAGGCAGTTTGGATCCGTAAATTCCTAATTGGATTAGGAGTAGTTCCGTTAGCAGCTGAGCCCGTTCCATTTATTGTATTGTGACAATAGCGGGGCTATAGCACAGGCTAAGGAACCAAGGTCTCATCAACGATCCAAACATGTTCTTCGACGATTCCATCTGATTCGAGAGATCATACATCGTGGCGATGTGAAGATCGAAAAGATCGCATCAGAGGATAATATTGCAGATCCGCTGACGAAGGCTATTCCTCGGGAAAAGTTTGAGCGACATGTACATAGTTCAGGTATTAGATGCTTGAGTGACTGGCTATAGGCCAAGTGGGAGATTGTTAGACAGTAATGACCCATAGCGTCACTATTTTGTAAATGATATTGTATTATTGTACAAAATTAACTATGTAGTAATGAAATTGCCTTTTACCGTTTTGTAATTTATTTACTTTGATATATAAATGGTAAAAGTCCCTATGATTAATTCCGGATTGAGATGATATGAGACAGTATCAATCCATAAAGGTTTAATCATTAAATATCCCTAGTCGTAGTATTATCGAGATTGGACATCGATAATGCGGAATAGACTAGTACTGCACTTGTGCGTGTTGTGAGGGCACAACAGCATAGTTCTCATATATTTGAGTATTGGATACTTATGCAAGTGCGGTAGGAGGTTGTGTTTTACCGATGGTACGGAAAACAGCTTCGCTCTGGATAGACCCCGCGGAATCCCATTGGTAGTATGTCTGCGTGTCTATGGGAGTCCGCTTCAGGGTAGGTGCATATGGTCTTAACCTGAGACTTGCATCGCTAGTACTTGCGACAATCGGTAGACTTTAGTTTTGGTCGTCCAGGGCTTTAACAGGTTCTGTGTACACCTCTTCTAGGTTTATCGGGAATCGTAGTGTATTGGGTGTGATGTCAAGACGGAAGTATCACTTCAGACATATGGAGATGATGATCGCGCAGGATACAGAACTAGTACTCTATAATGGTTGCAACCATCGGGATAATATGACAAGGTCAGGATTATCCGATTCAAAGAGACTAGTTGCTTGATGTCCGATATATGTATCGTACGGGGCAGACACATCTCCAGCCCCAGGCCTTACATGTGATCATCCGATACTGGATCAGTATACACTATACTACGGTATACTACGCCTGTTATAGATCTTATATTCCAATAAGAATATTTCTGGAGAATTGGGTAGGCATGGCGTTTTGCTAGAGGCTAACCTTGTCTTGTAAATCGGTAAAAACGTAGTACTTGGTACGTACGTGTTCGGATAATCTGACGGCCGTATTTACTGCCAACATATCCAGAGATCTCTTGGGTCGCTTCCCGAAGATTCACCAATGACGTATGATTCAAACTCGATTAATCTTGGATTAATTACGGAGAGACTTTATCTTGGATAAAGTACTATACATAGAGAGAGAACGATTAATTTGGAATTAATCGTAAAATTATTATATTCGATATAATAATCGAAATTCGATTTCGACGCGAAATTAAAATTAGATTTTAATTCGGGCAAACGAGTTAATTTAGAATTAATTCGTTAGCGACGTAAATAATAATTTCGCTAGGCGCAATTATTTATTTAAATTCGATTTAATTAACGTCGCGACGAAAGTTCGGTATTTCGGAAATATCGAACCCGAACGCGTGAGTACGCGTGGGCCCACTTTCATTTGGGTTGTGTGGGGCCCACATGACACATGTCATTTTATGCATTATTTAATTTTTAATACATTGCATGGTGATAGTGTACAATACACTCAATGGTTTTGCATGGAGTTTGAGTGTTTGACACTCTAAGCCATTGCATGATTTGTGTCATAAGTTTATTATTAATTTAATAAATATTATGGCATAAATAAATTGATTTTTGTAACAAAAATCATAACACTCTCTCCTATTCTCTCATGACCGAAACTGTGAGCTCTCACAGCCCTCTCCACTTTTCTGTTTTTGTTGCAAAAACTTGAAGAATTTGTGTTTGTTTGGAACATAAAATCACACACAAGGCTAGCACCATCAAGGGATCATACAAAGGTGTTATGGGAAACTAATCTTAGAGCTTGGAAGGATCAAAAATTTCTTGGAGCTTCTCTTTTCTGTTTGGCCGAAACCCTCACTGCACAAAGGAGAAAATTTTTGTTTCATCAACGCATCCGCATTCCGATCTTTGTGAGTATGATTCCGCCATACTTCAATATTGTTCATTCATTTATATGTTTTGTTTGCTCTTTTGATCTTGGGACATGGATTAGAATTTTCACAATGGTATCATTGAGCTTAAAGAGCATGAAAATATATTATCACATACATGGTAACATACGGACATGAGATAAATTTGAAAAGTTTGTAATATCAAGTGCTATAGTTTAATTGGAGAAGCATCTAAAAAAAAGTAATGGATAAAAAAAATAAAAAAAAACATCTGAATCCGAGTTATAAGTCTGTAAGAGTGTTTTAACACCTATTGCCCTAAAACCAACTGGTTTGGGAGTCCACTGGCCAACACTCGCTACATGGATCAAAAGATTATGAAAAAAATAAAATATATATTCTAAAGTCTGAGTAATTAAGTCCTTGGGGTGTCTTAACACCTGATGCCCTAAAGCCAACTGTTTGGGAGCCACAGACCTAAAACTTGCTACATAGATGGAAATATTGTATATAAATAAAAAATTGAGAAAAAAATTCAAAGAAAAAATCAGAAAAATAAAAACAAATATTCCATTACTACAAAAGATATGAATTCTGATAAGACTTTAAGACAAAAATATTACTCTCTTATCAACTACATTTATGACTGTTGTGGGAAAAAATGAGTTGTTTAAATATTTTGTTAGCTGTTTATATGAAGAATGGTAAAAATAATTGGAGAATTTACTTATTCAGTAATTTAGAATGAAACAAAACAAACTAGTAACTTGGAGTAGAAGTTTCATCTAATTAGTCACTAACTTCTTTATTCTCTTTTCTCTTGTCTTTTTGCTTTTATGTGCATTAGTTTCACTTCCTTTTTACCTTTATAAAATGTTTGTGGGTATCATTGCTTAAACCCTCACGAGACTACAACTCGTCCACCAGGGACACCTAGGGGTTTAAAGGCTTGTTGCATGTGCTAAATGCAATCGTGATACCTACGAAAGTGGCTTAGTTAAAATTTTATTATGTTATTTTATTTTGCTCGAGGACTAGCAAAATGTTAGGTTTGGGGGTGTGATCAGTGATAAATGTATCACTATTTTCCACTCATTTAACTTAATATTTTGTATAATTTCTTGAGTTTTGTGAACGTTTTGATGTATTTTTTGTTATTTTGCAGATAATAAAAAAGTTTGGAAAGCATTGGAGACAAATTGGGGCTAAAACAGACAAAAAACAAAAACAAAGGGCAAAATAGTCATTTTCGGCGTCGCGACGCCGAGGACTTGCGCGTCGCGACGCCCAACTGTGCAGACTTGCTAATGTGCATGCCACGTGTCAAAAATCAACGAGCCGAAATTTTCCACCGTCGTGCCACGTGTCGTCAATTCAACGAGCCGAAATTTTCAGCCGCCTTGCCACGTGTCCGGACGAGATTGTGCCAAGCAAAAAGGGGCTGGCGTCGCGACGCCAGAGGGTTTTCTGCACCTATAAATAGAGTTCAAATTTATTAGTTTCAATGTACCAAAATCCTCTGAAATACTTATATAAAAGAGAGTTCTTCTTATTTTCTTCTTATATTCAGTTTTATTTACGCTTTGTAGTAGTAATTCTATCCATCCATGAGGGGGTAACTTCTCCATACTGAGGTAAAAAGGTAATTCTTTTACTTTTGCTATTTAGATTAATCTCCCTTAAAAGATAATATATAAACTATTTAAAACCTGAATTAATAAAGGATACTGCCATTCCGGACGGTTGGTTATTCAATTTAAATTGGTTAAACCTGACTTAATGAGGATACCGCCATACTGGATGGTTGGTTTAAGTTTATATTTCTGTTCCGCCTTATGGCTGGTATATTTGAATTTGACTTAATCATGATACCGCCATTCCGGACGGTTAATTTAAAATATCACAAGATTATATATATTATTTTATGGGAGATATCTAAATAGTTAATAGTAGAAGTTAATTCCTTTTACCTTAGCATTTCTTTTTATTACTTTTCAGTAATTTCATTTTATGTCTTTTAAGTTTATATCAGCTTTAGCTATGTGTTATAACTAAGTTAGTTTTCTAGGTTGTGATGAAATCTAATATCACCGGTTTATAAGAGGTTATTTTATAATTTGAGTAATTTAAAAGGTTACTTATTAAGTCTTAAATGCTTCTTGTTGTTTGATCACCAATAAGATTAATGTGGTTAATCTAAAATGAACTAGACATAGGGATTTTAGGTTTCAACCTTTGACTTAATAGCCCACGATCTTCCTTGAGGATAGATAACCCTTTAATAGATTTCCTTACAGGATAGACATATACCTGTCGGGCGGGGGTAGCCATAATTAGAACTTAAACTTAATGAATCCAGATAATTTGGTTGACATAGACATATGGTTCAATTGGATTAAACTGGGTATTTGTGTTTGACCATCAACAGATGCTTTCACATAAATTCATGTTCCAGGTTAGTAAACTGATTTATTACACAAACTTAAAATAATCACTATCTTTTTAAAGATATTAGAATGATTCACAACCCTAGATCTTTGAGTCTTTTATTTTCCTTAGTATTTTCTTTTGTCTTTTTATCTTTTTATTTATTTAGCAAATCTACAAATCAAATCATTCAAGCAATCAATTCCCTTCTCCCTCAATTAGATATTTGTAAATAAATAATATCAACAATTAATAACAATAGAAGGAATTAAGTCCTCGTGGGATCGATATTTTTATACTACTTGAACGATACGTGCGCTTACGTTATACGTGTGTGTTTACGCCGGTCAGGTATTTCCCAGCACATGGGATCGATATTTTTATACTACTTGAACGATACGTGCGCTTACGTTATACGTGTGTGTTTACGCCGGTCAGGTATTTCCCAGCACATGATACCAACTTATCCGAACATGAGACCAGTAAAATAGAAGCTCCGAAGAATGAGGCCAGAATGGGCTGAAAAAGTTAGGGAAGAAGTCATGAAGCAGATAAATATGAGGTTCTTAGAGGTGGTGAAGTACCCCGAGTGGTTAGCAAGCATTGTGATGGTACCGAAGAAGGATGGAAAGGTCAGAATGTGCGTGGATTTTAGGGACCTCAACAAAGCTTGCCCAAAAGATGATTTCCCCTACCTCATATAGATGTGTTGGTTGATAGCGCGACTTTATATGCTATGTACTCATTCTTAGATGGATTCTCAGGATATAACCAGGTCTTCATTGCCGAAGAAGACAAGCATAAGACTGCCTTCATCACTGAGTGGGGTGCATATTGTTACAAGGTGATGCCGTTTAGACTTAAGAATACGGAAGCCACTACATTATTACATGACTTGATGCATAAGGAGATTGAGGTATACGTGGATGACATGATGGTTAAATCAGAGACAAGGGCCATACATATAGAAACGCTGGAGAAATTTCTTCAAAGAGTCGATAAGTATATCCTCCGACTCAACCCCAAGAAATGTGTGTTTTGGGTAACATCTGGAAAGTTGGTAGGGCATACGGGAGGAATGAGAGGAATAGAAGTGGACCCTAAAAAAAGATCAAGGCAATTACTGAGATGCCCGCACTGAAGAAAAAAAAGGAAGTTAGAGCTCTTCTCGGGAAAATCCAATATATCAGTCGCTTCATTGCCAAGCTAACATTAGTATGTGAGCCCATCTTCAAGCTGTTGAGGAAGGACTAGCCTGTGGAGTGGAATAGGCAATGTCAAGTAGCCTTTGACAAAATCAAAGAATACTTGGTTAAACCCCCAAGGCCGGGCAAACCCTTGGTGTTTTATTTGACCATAGAACCCGAAGCGTTGGGGACGATGATGGTACATGCAGATGAGTAGGAATAGGCCTCGCAGAGGTTCAAACAGCTAGCATTACTGGATGAGAAAAGGATAAAGACCTTGCACTACATACAACTATACCAGAAAAAGTTGGCCAGGGCGTTCAACAAGAAGGTGCATCCCACCAAGATCAGATAAGATGACTTAGTGCTCAAGCAGTCAAAGCCACTGATAATGGACCCAAGTGGAAAGTTCAGACCCAATTGGGAAGAGCCCTACCTAGTCAAGAAGGTGATGAGGAATGTGGCAGTGAGACTGTCAAATTTGGAAGGGAACGAGTTCACCGAGCCCATCAATGTGGACAGGCTGAAACAATACTTTGCATAAAAAAAAAGAGAAAAATGCTTGTTGGGTTTGAAAATCCGCAAAGGACAGCCCAAGCAAAATATAGAGCATGAGTGATCAAGAAAAATGGCTAATTATAAAATCCGTGAGGAACAGTTAGCGACAGAGGTACTCTTGCAACGCAGTTTATTTCCTACATATTTACTAAGAAGTAATTCAAACTCCTTTATTGAAACAAATGTTCAAGATGTTCATAGATTGCACAAATCCCAGCTAAATAGGACAAAGAAAACCCATCGGAATAGGGAATGCATCCATGCATACATGCATACACGTCGCATACACATAATTTTTATTTTGTATTTGCAGGCTTTGAAGAAAAAAAAAAGCGGCGGGGACGAGTAACTCCGAGAATGGAGAGGAGCCTCGAGAATGAGTATGGATCAGGGGTTGCAGTGCCTCACCACCATAATTTCGACAGGTCGGGAAGGAATCCCAATGGTCGAAGCCTTCACAATCAGCATAGTTTAGGATTGAATCTCAAAGGTCGAAGCACCTCATCATCATAGAAAACAAAACTCCCCAGTGGATCGAAGAGTCACACGGAGGACCAAAATGCCATCACCCGTCAGTTTGGGAATGAATCCCGGAGAATGAAGCATCTCACACTAGGAATGGTTCGGGAATGAACCATAGAGATCGAAACATCTCAGAGATCAAAGCATCTCACACTCGGAATGGTTCGGGAATGAACCCCAGAGATCGAAGCATCTCACACCCAACATGGTTCGGTAATAAATCCCAGGGGTTGAAGCACCTCGCCATCAACTCATCTCACTTCGGGAATAAATCCCAGAGATCGAAGTATCTCACACCCAGGGGTCGAAACACCTCACCATCAACTCAACTCAGTTCGGGAATAAATCCCAGAGATCGAAGCATCTCACACCCAGAATGGTTCAGGAACAAATCTCAAGGGTCGAAGCACCTCGCCATCAACTCAACTGAGTTCGGGAATAAATCCTAGAGATCGAAGCATCTCGTAAAAGAAGCGAAATAACAGGAAAGTCTGGCGACGGCCGGCGAACCAGATAAGTAAAAATGCATGCATGACTTTGATAGGGTTGTCACTGTCACACACTGCACAAGCCCCATCAAAGTGGGGGCGACTGTAGTCACTGTATATTTACATAAGCCCGATGATGAGCCACGTATGGAGGAACTACCTGAAAAGTTGCCGAAGTTATGAAAAATGAATGCTGGAAGGAAGGAAAAACCTCTAAAACTAGCCCCTCATCGGACTTGAACTCACTAGCCAGCCTCAGATTCACTCAATCAGTTTCTATTTCAAACCATAGCCTTAGACACACCTTTGAACCCTCAACTTCGGCCCATCCACATTGCCCAAAGCCCATGCAATCCATCCACACACCCAAGACCTCATGTAATCCATCCACACGCCCAAAACCCCATGCAATCCACATGCCCAAATATCCTCATAAATACTTTCCAATTTAATGAGATTTGAAATCTCATCCTCACCAATTTACAAGATTTGAGATCTCCTCATCACCAAATTTATAGGATTTTATTCCCAAAATAATTTGAGAATATATCTCCCAAATTTCCATGATTTGTTTCCTTATTTGGAGATTCCTTCAAATCATTATAAAATGGAGACTCTTTTCTTCTTTTTGGAGGACTTGGACGACAACCCTAAGGTTTTTTTTCTTCTTCTTTGAGACAACACCACCGAAAAAAAACAACACCAATGAAACAACCAAAACTACCATTACCGAGAAAACAACTGATCGAAAATAGCAGCCAGCCACCGAGGGAAAACAACAAGGACCGAGACAAAAACAACCACTATCACCGAGAAAACAACCGACCAAAAAACAACCACCATCACTGAGAAAACAACATACCTAAAATAGCAGCCAGCCACCGAGGCAAAACAACCAAATATGTGATAAAAACAACAACTAAATGACTGTAAAATAGCAGCCCAAAAACCGTAAATTAGTAGCAAAAAAACCGTGAAAGTAGTAGCCTAAAAACGTTAAAATAGCATCCCAAAAACCGCAAAACAGCAGCCAAAAACAACCAAAATAGCAAACTAGAAAACAACCAAAACATCGAACCAGAAAACAACCAAAACAACAACCTGAAAACAGTAAAACAGCAACCGGAAAATAGAAAAATAGTAACCAAAAAACAGTAAAATAGTGAGTAGAAATAGTTAAATAACAAGCAGAAGCAGCGAACCAGCGATCCTTCCGGCTACGGCCTAACACACTTCCAAGAAAGCAACTGAAAAGGTAAGACCTGAGGGCACCCTTAATATATATATTTCTATAGTTCCGGACACTGCACGCCTCGCTGGACGTGAAATACGTTCAGCCGGGTATGCGAAGTCCTACATCAAAGACAGCCAAATTTCTGGTCACATTTTTTTTTCTTCAGCATTTTGTTATTTATTTTTTTTTATCTATTTAGTGTTATTTTTAATCTATTTATTCGTTTTTATTGTTATTTTATTATTTTGCCTTTATTTTGTTTATGTTTTTCATGTTGATAATTATACGCATATGCATGGTTATATTTTTGTGTCCGTTTACATTACATTAGTGATTATGTGTGTTATCCTTTGCGGTATTATTGGATGGAAACCCAGACATAAATTCTGTAGCCGGATCTGAATAGACGATAGTGCGGTTTGTACTTTGGATACAACTACACGTGCCACTCAGGAAATACTCATATATGCGTGATTAACCCCCCTTTTTGTTTGCTATTTATCTATTGATGCTTTTCCTGCTTTTGATTGTTTATTATAATCTTCATTATTGCATCTCATATTTCTTAATTTATTACACTTTTGGAACTATGTTATTGTGATTATTATTTTGCTTGGGTATGTCTTTGCATTTTTATTCTCTTTTATGCATGAATTGCATTAAGACTTGGCTATACCATTGTGTGAACACGTTCATTATACTAGCATAAGTAAGGGACCATTCCGAACCCAACGATTTGAGGTCTTCCCTGCGAGGGGTGAGTGCGGCCTTAAATCTTTCCCAGTTCACACTGGGTGGCGACTCCTTTATTCTCCGGTTTTTTCCCCCGCGGGCTAATCCGTACTCTCTACGGGTTGCGAGCCCAACATTGTCGTGGTCGCCAAACATCATAGGCATAGCGGTAAACCCCGCTTCGCTCCTACAAGAGCGCTAAAGTCTTTCGATTATGAATAGAAAGATTAACATTCATAATGGTTATGAATAAATCATTAATTAGAGAATTAATGGTACTTAAGGTAAAAATAGTTAGAGGGGTATAACAGATATTATGATCCGGCTCTAATTATGAGATACTCATGAATGGCTAATCTGTATGTAATGACTATATCAATGTACACTGACGTGGTTCGGCTTAAATTATCTATCTGCGGCAACGAGAGTGTAGTTTTCGGGTTTTTAGTAGAATAACCTAAAGTTAATAATTCGTAATATTTCAGAATTATTAGAGCTCAGAACCGTAGGTCCATTTGGTCCTCATGCCAGCTCGATATACTGTAGCAGATTAATATAATTGGATAGTCCAATTATATGCTCACATATGATATAATATATATTATTAATAATAATATTAAATATGATTAATAATATTATTTTGTCATACTTGAAACTATATGTTATTTTTAATACATGGTTTTATAATAAATGATTATTATGATAATTATTTATTATCAGTTATTAAATTATATTTAAAACTTAATAAAGGTTGAAATTTTATATAATAGGTTATTGGAAACCTTTAGTTGGAATGGTAGTTATATTTTTTAAAAATATAATTACATATTTAATTTTGTAACATGTTCTTATAATGATGATGACATTGAATACAAGATTGATGTTGCAAAAGTTTTAGATTCCACCATTAGGACTGGCCGAAACTTTCACATAGGGAACATGAAGGGTTTGTTTTATTTTGGAATTAAAAAACCCTAGGTATATAAAAAATAATATTTTCTTTTTTCCTAACCTAATTCATTCTAACCCTAGACACCATTTTCTTATTCTAAGAATTCTCTCAAGAGTTAAAGAAAGAAAAACAAGAACAAGTGTAAAGCCCGATAATCTCGATGAATATTATGTTATCGGAGGTATGATATATGATATAAATCATGTTCAAGTATGTATATGCTCATGAAATTATTTTTTGGACATTCGAAAAATTTCTCGTAGTTTCAATACGAAATTTGTTCGACGCTTCACTATGAACAACCCTTAGTATTTGGACTATAACTTATTCATATGATCTCTGATTTTTATGAATTATATATCATCGGAAAGCTAAGACCGAGACCTAAAATGTCTACGTTGGAAAATTATCTATATTTGAATCAGAAATAGGTAAAAAATAAAGCTAAAAAATTTGGATGAATAGTACCCGAGGCCTAATCTAGAAAACCCTCCAAAATTATTATTTTTTTTCTCCAATAAATCATTTTATATTCAGCCTCTAATATATAAAGGAAGCATTTTCATTAATCCTTAATTTTTGAGAAGAAGAAGAAACGTGAGAGAGGAGAGAAAGAAAGAAAAAAGAATCTATAGGATGAAAGCCATTTTCTTACCAAAAATAAGAAGGACAAAAAATGAAAATCAAACCACAACAAGCTAGAAGAAGGAATATCAAGAGTAGAAGACTTAAATGGTAAAGGAAATCAAATGACATAAGGTAAGGAAACCTTGACCCAAATTTAAAATGTTGATTTTTTAATGATTAATGGTTATTGTAAGATTGTGATTGATGTTGTTTATGTGGTTATGGTGTTGAGGAAAATAAGGATTATAAGAAACCCCAATTAAGAAAACTAGACATTGAATTAGATTGGAGTATATGGAATTGGATATTGGGACTTGATCATATTAGAATAAATGGGTTTGGTTTGGGATGGATAATATGGAATGAGATTATGTTAAGTTGAATTGGAGTTATGATGATGATAATGTTGGTGATTATTTGGACAATGTCATTAAGGAGTTCATACTAGGCCCTAAAATTGGCTTAGCGTCGCGACGCTCAACACCCAGAGTCGAGACGCATAAGAATCGGAGGCTCACTCCTCGGGCCTGATTGTGTGAGCATCGCGACGCTCATAATTTGATGTCACGACACGTAAGCTTCAGGTCTGATCAGGTGGGCGTCACGAGGTAAAATAGAACAAGCTCTATGCTTGGGACTACTTGCGTGGATGCCACGAAGCACTAGATCTGGCATCGTGACACGATACAGAAACAAATTCAGTCTATTTCATAATCATCTTAGGAAGTTAGAGGATACCCTTAGGGTCTCGTATCGACATATGTACACACAGTACATCATGACACAAGTATGATACGTTATGTAGTGATAACAAGTACTTGAATGGATAAACTTAGCGTAATTCCGGAATATATTCCATGACCTATATTCTAATTAAGTTTATTAATTATAGTGTAGACAATTATGACCCATAGCGTCACTATTTGTAAAAGACATTGTGGTTTTTGTACAAATTAACTATGTGACAATAGAAATTGCATTTTATCATTTTGTAATTTGATTACTTAAATATATAAATGATAAAAGTCCTTATGATTAGTTCGGATTAAGATATGAGACAGTATCAATCCATAAGGTTTAATCATTAAATATCCCTAGTCGTAGTATTATCGAGACTGGACATCGATAATGCGGAATAGACTAGTATTACACTTGTGCGTGTTATGGAAGCAGAACACCATAGTTCTCATATATTTAAGTATTGGATACTTATGCAACTGTGATAGGAGGTTGTGTTTACCGATGGTAAGGAAACAGCTTCGCTCTGGATAGACCCCGCCAGAATCTCATTGGTAGTATGACTATGTGTCTATGAGAATCCGCATCAGGGTAGGTGTATTTGGTCTTAACCTGAGACTTGCATCGCTAGTACTTACGACAATCAATACGCTTTGGTTTTGGTCATCCAGGACTTTAATAGGTTTTGTGTATGCCTCTTCTGAGTTTATTGAGAATCGTAGTAGTGTATGGGTGTGATGTGAAGATGGAAGTATCACTTCAGTCATATGGAGATGATGATCACGCAGGGATACATAACTGGTACTCTAATTGGTTGCAACCATCGGGATAATATAACATGGTCATGATTATCCAATTAAATAGACTAGTTGCTAGTAATCTGATATATGCTTCGTACGGGGCAGACACTATTTCAGCCCCAAGCCTTGCATGTGACATCCGATACTGGATCGTAATATGCAATACTACGTATACTACGTCTGACATAGATTATATATTCCTTTAAGAATATTTCTGGAGAATTGGGTAGGCACGGTTCTTTACTAGAAGGCAACCATGTCTCATAAATCGGTAAAACATAGTACGAGGTACGTACGTGTTCAGATAGTCCGACGACCAGATTTACTGCCGACATATCCAGGGATCTCATGGGTGGCTTCCCGAAGATTCACCGATGACGTATGATCCAACATAATTAATCTAGGATTAATTGCGGAGAGATTTTATCTGTGATAAAATACTATTGAAGAGAGAGAACGATTATTTGGAATTAATCGATAAAATGATATATTCGATATATTAAATGAAATTAGATTTCAATGCGGAATTAAAATTGGATTTTAATTCGGGCTAAAGAATTGATTTAGAATTAATTTGCGAGGGACGTGAATAGTAATTTTGCTAGGCATAATTATTTAATTAAATTGATTTAATTATGTCGCAACAAAAATTCATTAATTCAGATTAACGAACCCGAGCCCGGAATGTGTTTGCGGGCCCACTCGCACTTTAATTCTAGTGCGGCCCATAAGTCACATTGCAAGTCACATCGCTAGTCACTTTAGTGATGTAAGTCAAGTCACCTTTTGTGATTGACAACCAGTCATTATTCATGATGGTGGTTGTTGTAGGCATTGAATGCCATTTTCCCTCCCTTTTTGCTTTATACTTTTGGATAAGCATATACCAAAAGTGTTGTAGGATTTATTATTATGTTTTTAGAAAACAAAATCAAACAAATACAAAACCTCTCTCTCTCCCATCTTTGCTCATTGCCGTGAGCTCCACAAGGACAAGGAAGAATTATTGCAATTTCTTAAGTGCTAGCACACCAAAGAATCATATCAATGTGTTAGGGAAAACTAATCCTTGAGCTTGGAATCAAAGATAAAATCTTGGAGCTTGGAGCTTGTATTCAACATTCAAATAGGACCTTGGCCGAATCTTGGAGGACTTCCCAAAGGAAAATTTTTGTGTTCACGCATCCATCATCGCTCTTTGTGATTATGATTCCGCCATACTTTATTTTGTATTCACATGATTTCATTGCTTTATATGATCTTGGGTATGCCTTAGAGACCAACAATGGTATCAGAGCCTTGATGAGCATGAAATATGATTAGGGTAATATACTAAAATTTGGGTAAATTTGATTTGAGCATTTTTAATCAAATTGTTTGTTTGAGTATGCTTGTATGTTAATAACTTGGAGTTATGCATGATCAATTTGACGAAAATTGAATTGGATTAATTTTCCCCAATTATTTTGGCATGGCCGAATGTAATATGCCTTAACGTCATGGTATTTTTTTGGTTTTTGATCATTGGATGAGTTGAAAGACATGGATATATTGATTTAAGATTCAATTGGATTGATATCGGAATCGGATATAAAAAAATCCCAAAATGTCGTGAGCTTCAATAGCATGAAATGAGATGATTTTTTGTTTCAATAATGTTGGACATGTGTTGAACAAATTATAGCATGATTAATTAATTAAGTTGATTTTTTGGAATGTTAATTTAGATAATTAATTAATGCAATACACTTTAATTAATTAAATTATGAAATTGGAATTTTAGAATTTGATTAATTGGGCTTAATTTAGAATGGGCTTATAATGTTGTATTTCGGCCTATTGGGCTTGGTTGGGCCAAGTTGGTTTAGGTCCATTGGATTGGATCCAAATTGGGCCTAAATCATTCCATTAAGTCCAAATAGAACAAATGGGCCTTTTATGTTTAATTGGGCCTAATGGGCCTAAATTGGTTTCTTGGCAAATATGGTGATTCCTTAATTGGGCTTTGGTTTTTGGGTTTGACCCATATTGACCAAAATCCACGCCTTAAGAAATTAATTGAAAGCCCATTGGACTTTAATTAAATGACATTGGATGTTAATTGGGCTTTGAGACCATTTAGATTAGATTTGGAATCTAAGTCTTAAAGGCACATTTAAAAGTGTAGTTATTTAATTTGGAATTAAATATAGAATTAGTATTGAATACGAATTAAATTAGATTTAAATTGTAGTTCGATATGATTCAAGAATTTGTACTTTGAGTATTTATTCTTAAACGAGTTGGACTAGCGCAAAATCAAATCGTTGTTTGAACATTTGATGATCACTTTATTCAAAGATTATTAATTGGATTAGATTGATTGAATAACATGCTTTGTGTGAATACATGGATGTGTTGAATGAATAATGTATATCAGATGGATATTAGAAGGGAAATGGCAATTTTGGAAATTGTTGTAAATTTAGAATTTATTAAATTGGACCTGCGTGTCCAGCCTTATCTCTCTTGATTCTTTGTAATTCTCTTCTCACCTAATTCCCCTCAATGTTAATGAGGTTTCTTTATTGTATTATGTAATTGGTAGAAGTAAGAATAATGCTAGCCGGGGAGAGGAAATAGAGTGATTTTTCTAGGAACAATCTGTGAGATATCCATCCGCATATCATTATTAATTTCTTTTCGCGCCTTATTATGCTTTTAGAATGCATGCTTAGGGTGTATGATGAGACCTAAAAAAGATAATAAATTGGTTGCCAATTTACACGAAAAAACCCTCAATAAATATTAAGCGTTTTCCTTCTATTGAGTGATTCTTAATCAAGATCCAAGATTGGCACTGTTTGTTGGCCAAAGTCAAGACCTTTTTCCATCGCGGATGTGTTTGAATCATGAAGGCTTGTTGATCCATTCGTATGTCTTGTCCAAGTTGTGATTTTTTGGCCAAAGTCAAGATCCTTCTTGTCCATCGACATCGATTATGAAGCTTTCCAAAGGCAATGGGTTCCGTTTAACTGGAATCATTAAGCTTGTTGTGCCAAATCCAAGGCTTAGTTTTTCAGAGGAAAAAGATTAGGAAAATATATTGGATATATTGGCATATTTATTGTATATATGTTTCGGACTTGGAGGTCCACTTACCGGATCTAGGAATTGGATAAGATCCAATTGATCTTAGAGATCTACCTAGTTAAATATCATACAGCTTGTTGGCCAAAGTCAAGGTTGTGTGTTATTTAACGGGATCCTAGCCCACTAGGAAACTAGGTTTCCCGAGTACTCAACAGAGGGTTAGAGGCTCGCCGAAAAATAGTGGGAGACTAGTATTAATTTGCAATTTCGTTCAAATACTTAGCTTTATGCGCTTTCAAATTATTTCGTCAATAAATTTATTAGTTGGACTAATATATTATTATTTTTCTTGTAACAGTTAGACTATCCCATACATCGTTAATCGAATAGTTGGACTATTGCGATTAAGATGACATGAAAGTTAAGTATTAGGGATATTATCATGGGCGACAATGTCTTTAATGGCACAAACTTTCAAGACTGGGATATGAATCTCATAATTGTTCTGGGATCCGAGAAATTACTCTACACCATAGAGAGACCTCTTGGGCCTAAGCCCCGACCTGATCAGTTGCTTGAGCTAGAGCTTTGGAAGACTCATAGCGATGACAACACGACTACTCAATCGGTAATGCTTGCCGCTATGACTCCGCAATTCCGTCAACAAAACAAGGGATTGGATCCCTATGAGATGATTGCGAAGTTGCATGATCTTCACCGATCTAATCTTAGATCGCAGAGATATGAGTTGTGAAGAAGCTCTTCCGCGCTCGCATTTCAGAGGGTATGTCTATTGAGCACCATGTGTCACAGATGATTGCTGACATTGAGCAGCTCGGAAAAATGGGCATCATCTTCGAGGCTGAGACTTCAGTAGATTTGATCATATAGTCTCTCCCCGACACTTGGAGTGGGTTCATCATAAACTACAATATGTTGAACCAAGACCAAACTCTTGAAGAGTTGATATCCACTCTGCGTGAAACAGAGAAAGAGCTATTTAAGGGCAAGAAGCACGAGGCGCACTTTTCTTCAACATCTCAGACTCCAAGGGCTTGGCCCAAGGCGAGTAGAGGTGTTAAGAAGAAGAAGCATAAGAAGAAGGGCAAGGCCAAATTGTCAAAGGGTTCTGGGAAACCTAAGGACAAATCTCAGGATGTATGTCTCCAGTGCGAGAAGCGAGGTCACTGGAAGCGTGACTGCCACGAGTACAAGGCACACATGAAGGAAATCAAAGCGGCAAGGCACTGACTTCATGTATGTTTGTTATAGAAATAAACATGTCTACTTCTAGTTTTTAAAATTTGGATTTTTGATTCTGGTTGTGGAACTCATATATGTACTGATGTGCAGGATCTGAAGATTAGCAGGAGACTGGCCTCAGGAGAGATTGACCTCCGCATTGGAAATGGGACACAGGTCACCATATTGGCCATTGGCACTTTTGTTTTGGAACTGCCTTTGGACATTATACCCATAGCGTCACTATTTGTACAGAGAACGGTGTTGTTGTACATTAACTATGTGAACAAAGGAGATTGCACTCTTACATTTGTGATTAGATCACTAAGATATAAAATGATGAGAGTCCCTTATTGATTGGTGCCTGGATTGAGAAGGATATGAGAACAGTATCAATCCACAAAGAGAATCATTAAATATCCTAGTCAGAGTATTATCGAGAATTGGACCATCGATGAATACGTAAAATACTATTATTACACTTGTGCGTGTTGTGGAGCACAACGGCATAGTTCTCATAGGTTTGGGTATAGGATACTCATGCAAGGGGAATAGGAGGGTTGTGGTTTCATCACACTCGATGGTACGGGAAAACGCTTCTCTCTGGATAGACCCTCTCGGAATTCATTGGTAGTATGACTAGGTGTCTATGGAAATACGACATCAGGGTAGGTGTATTTGGTCGTAACATGAGACTTGCAAAACCGCTAAGCATAAGACAATCTATATACTTTGGTTGAGGTGTCCAGGGCTTTAAAAACTGTTAGACAGTAATGACCCATAGCGTCACTATTTTGTAAATGATATTGTATTATTGTACAAATTTAACTATGTAGTAATGAAATTGCCTTTTAACCGTTTTGTAATTTTTACTTTGATATATAAATGGTAAAAGTCCCTATGATTAATTCCGGATTGAGATGATATGAGACAGTATCAATCCATAAAGGTTTAATCATTAAATATCCCTAGTCGTAGTATTATCGAGATTGGACATCGATAATGCGGAATAGACTAGTACTGCACTTGTGCGTGTTGTGAGGGCACAACAGCATAGTTCTCATATATTTGAGTATTGGATACTTATGCAAGTGCGGTAGGAGGTTGTGTTTTACCGATGGTACGGAAAACAGCTTCGCTCTGGATAGACCCCGCGGAATCCCATTGGTAGTATGTCTGCGTGTCTATGGGAGTCCGCTTCAGGGTAGGTGCATATGGTCTTAACCTGAGACTTGCATCGCTAGTACTTGCGACAATCGGTAGACTTTAGTTTTGGTCGTCCAGGGCTTTAACAGGTTCTGTGTACACCTCTTCTAGGTTTATCGGGAATCGTAGTGTATTGGGTGTGATGTCAAGACGGAAGTATCACTTCAGACATATGGAGATGATGATCGCGCAGGATACAGAACTAGTACTCTATAATGGTTGCAACCATCGGGATAATATGACAAGGTCAGGATTATCCGATTCAAAGAGACTAGTTGCTTGATGTCCGATATATGTATCGTACGGGGCAGACACATCTCCAGCCCCAGGCCTTACATGTGATCATCCGATACTGGATCAGTATACACTATACTACGGTATACTACGCCTGTTATAGATCTTATATTCCAATAAGAATATTTCTGGAGAATTGGGTAGGCATGGCGTTTTGCTAGAGGCTAACCTTGTCTTGTAAATCGGTAAAAACGTAGTACTTGGTACGTACGTGTTCGGATAATCTGACGGCCGTATTTACTGCCAACATATCCAGAGATCTCTTGGGTCGCTTCCCGAAGATTCACCAATGACGTATGATTCAAACTCGATTAATCTTGGATTAATTACGGAGAGACTTTATCTTGGATAAAGTACTATCATAGAGAGAGAACGATTAATTTGGAATTAATCGTAAAATTATTATATTCGATATAATAATCGAAATTCGATTTCGACGCGAAATTAAAATTAGATTTTAATTCGGGCAAACGAGTTAATTTAGAATTAATTCGTTAGCGACGTAAATAATAATTTCGCTAGGCGCAATTATTTATTTAAATTCGATTTAATAAACGTCGCGACGAAAGTTCGGTATTTCGGAAATATCGAACCCGAACGCGTGAGTACACGTGGCCCACTTTCATTTGGAACGTGTGGGGCCCACATGACACATGTCATTTTATGCATTATTTAATTGTTAATACATTGCATGGTGATAGTGTACAATACACTCAATGGTTTTGCATGGAGTTTGAGTGTTTGACACTCTAAGCCATTGCATGATTTGTGTCATAAGTTTATTATTAATTTAATAAATATTATGGCATAAATATAAATTGATTTTTGTAACAAAAATCATAACACTCCCTCTCCTCTCATGCCGAAACTGCATGCAGTTTTGGGCTCTCCACTTCTTCTGTTTTTGTGGCAAAATTTGAAGAAGTTGTGCATTCAATCACAACAAAGGCTAGCACCTCAGGGATCATACAAAGGTGTTATGGGAAACTAATCTTGAGCTTGGAAGGATCAAACTTGCTTGGAGCTCTCTTTTCTTCTTGCTTGCCGAAACCATCACTGCACAAAGGAGAAATTTTTGTTTCATCAACGCATCCGCATTCCGATCTTTGTGAGTATGATTCCGCCATACTTCAATATTGTTCATTCATTTATATGTTTTGTTTGCTCTTTTGATCTTGGGACATGGATTAGAATTTCCAACAATGGTATCATTGAGCTTAAAGAGCATGAAAATATATTAGGGTAATATTTGGGCAAAATTGATTGAAGCATGATTTGATGATTTTGATTGATTAAGTATGCTTAAATGTATGTTACATTATGTTATACATTATCAATTTCATGAAAAATAAATTGGATTAATTTTTCCCCTCTTGGAGAGGCTTGGCCGAATACTACCTAGACCATGGAGATGATGATTTGTTGTTTATAAGATCATTGGATGACTTTAAACGAACATAAAATGACGATTTGTGATTCGATTGGATTGAAAACGAAATCGGTAATTTTTCATCACCTTGGCCGAATGCATGGAAGAAGATTAGGGACTTGATTTTTTGATTAAATAATGTTGGACATGTATTTAAGATAAAAATATGATTAATGGATTAATTTGATATTTTGGAAATATTGATTTAAAGGATTAATCATGACATTACACTTTAATTAATTAAGTTATAAAATTTGGAATTTTAAAATTTGATTAATTGGGCTTAATTTTGAATTGGGCCTAAAACTATTATATTTGGACATAATGGGCTTGGTTGGACCAAGTAGGTTTGGGCAAATTGGATTGGATCCAAAATGGGCCTAAATCACTCCATTAAGTCCAAATGTAATAAATGGGCTTTTATGTTTAATTGGGCCTTATGGGCTTGATATTGATTTTTATGGCAAATGAGGGTGATTCCTTATTGGGCTTGGAAATTGGGTTTGACCCACATTGACCAAGGCCCAAGCCTAATGAAATCAATTGAAAGCCCATCGGACTTTAATTAAACGGACATTGGATGTTGATTGGGCTTTGAGACCCGATAGAATTAGATTTGGAATCTAAGTCATAAAAGCACAATAAAAGTGTAAATATTTAATTTGGAATTAAATATAAGGATTAGTATTGAATACGACTTAAATTGGATTTGACGAGTAGTTCGATATAATTCGTGAATTCATACTATAAGTATTTATTCTCAAATTGAGTTGGACTCGCGCAAATGCAAACAATTGTTTGAACATTGTATTGTCACCTAATTAAAGACTAATTAATTGGATTTGATTGGTTGTATAACATGCCTTGAATGAATGAATGTGGATGTAATATGAATATGTATCGTGAGATATATCGGATGGATAGAAGGGAAGGGTAATTTTAGAAATTATTGTAAATTTAGAATTTATAAATTGGACCTGCGTGTCCAGCCTTTCTCTTATTGTCTCTTTGTATTCTCTTCTCACCTAATTCCCCTCAATGTAAATGAGGTTTCTCTTATTGTATTATGTAATTGGGTAAGAGTAGAATAGTTTCTAGCGGGGAGAGGAAAGGGAGTGATTTGTTCTAGGAACAAGTTGTTGTTCATATCCATCCGTATATCGCTATTACTTTACTTTACGCGCTTTATGATGTTTTAGAAGCATGCTTAAGGGTGTATGATGATGAGACCTAACAAAGATAAATTAATTGGTTGCCAATTACACGAAAATCCCTCAAACAATATTAAGCGATTTTCCTTCCGTTGAGTGATTCTTTCTCAAGATCCGAAATTGGCATTGGTTTGTTGGCCAAAGTCAAGACCTTTGTCAATTGAGGATGTGTTTGAATCATGAGAGTTTTGTTCCATATCGGTGTCTTGTCCAAGTTGTGATTTGTTGGCCAAAGTCAAGATCACTTCTTGTCCATCGACATTGATTACGAAACTTTCCATGTCAATGGGTCCCGCTTAACTGGAATCATTAAGTTTGTTGTGCCAAAGCCAAGACTTAGTTGATTCAGAGGAAATGGTTAGGAAAATGTATTGGATACATTGACATATGTATTAGATATATATGTTTCGGACTTGGATGTCCACCTACCGGATCTAGGAATTGGATGGGATCCAATTGATCTTCGAGATCTACCTAGTTAAATATCATACAACTTGTTGGCCAAAGTCAAGGTTGTGTGTTATTTAACGGGATCCTAGCCCACTAGGAAATTGGATTTCCCGAGTACTCGACAGAGGGTTAGAGACTTGTAGAAAATAGTGGGAGGCTAGTATTGAATTTGCAATTTCATTCATTCAGATACTTAGCTTTACGCGCTTACAAAATTTATTTCGTCAATATTTTAACATTAGTTGGACTAATAAAATGTTATTTTTCTTGTAACAGTTTGACTGTACCCATATATCGTTAACTAGATAGTTGGACTATCGTAGTTAAGATGGCAAACAAAGGAAATGTCCGAGACATAATCATGGGTGATAATGTATTTAAGGGCACGAACTTTGCTGACTGGGAAATGAACCTGAGGATAGTCCTTGGGGCAGAGAGGCTGTTGTACACCATACAGAGACCTCTCGGGCCGAGGCCCACTGAGCCACTTGAGCTGGAGTTATGGAGAACTCATAGCGATGATTGTGATACAACTCAGTCGATCATGCTTGCTTCCATGACTCAACACTTTCGTCGCCAGAATAGGGACTTGGATCCTTATAATATGATGGCTAGACTAAAGGATCTTCACCGCACTAATAAGCGGATGGAGAGGTATGAGTTGGTGAAGAAACTCTTTCGCTCCCGTATGACTGATGGCGCTTCAGTTGAGGCCCACGGGACTCAAATGATAGCTGACATTGATGAGCTGGCCAAGATGGGAATAGTCTTGGAGGCTGAGCTGACTGTAGACATGCTTTTACAGTCACTTTCCGATACTTGGAAGCAGATTATCATCAACTACAAGTTGATGGATACGGACGATACTCTTGGAGAGCTATTGTCCATTCTTAAGGAGTCAGAGAAAGAGCTTCTTAAAGGCAACAAGCGCGAGGCGCACTTTGCATCGACCTCTCAGACGTCAAGGGCTGGGCCCAAGGCAACTGGAGGGGTGAAAAAGAAGAAGCGTAAGAACAAGGGCAAGGCCAAGATGCCGATGGCTTCTGGGAAGCCGAGGAACAAGTCACAAGACATATGCCTTAACTGCGGCAAAAGAGGTCACTGGAAGCGTGACTGCCGCATGAACAAGGCGATCAGAAGGGAGATCAAGGCGGGCAAGGCACCGACCTCTGGTATGTTTGTTATTGAAATAAACATGGCTACTTCTAGTTTTAAAAATTGGATTTTTGATTCTGGTTGTGGTTCTCATATATGTACTGATGTGCAGGATCTGCAGAACAGCAGGACTCTGGCTTCAGGGGAGATTGATCTACGAGTTGGAAACGGAACTCCTGTTGCTGTTTTGGCCGTGGGCACTTTTGTATTAGAACTGCCCTCGGGGCATGTACTTAAACTAAATGACTGTTATTATGTACCTAGTTTGACTAGGAATATTATATCTGTATCTTTGTTAACCCGAAATGGGTACACTTTTGTATTTAGAAACACTGGGTGTTATTTATATAAAAATGATGCAGAAATATGCACTGCAGTTGCAAATAATGGTCTTTATATTTTGAATATAAATGAATCTCCTACATATAAATTAACAAACAAAAGGCTTAAAAAGAGTGATCCAAATGATGAAACTTATATGTGGCATTGTCGTCTGGGACACATTAACAAGACTCGCATATCCACACTTTCGAAGAGTGGGTACTTGGACGGATTTGATCCAAATTCATATGACGTCTGCGAATCTTGCTTATTAGGCAAAATGCCTAAATCACCTTTTAGCGGTAAAGGTGAACGTGCCACTGAACTGTTAGCCCTCGTTCATAGTGACGTTTGTGGGCCCATGTCTAGCCAGGCTAGAGGTGGATATCGATACTTCGTAACCTTTACCGATGATGCATCACGTTACGGTTATGTGTATCTAATGACGCACAAGTCGGAAACTTTTGAGAAATTCAAAGAGTTTCGACACGAAGTTGAAAAACAAACAGGCAAGAGTATTAAGACATTACGGTCGGACCGTGGTGGCGAATACTTAAGTAATGAGTTTCAAGATTACCTGAAAGAATATGGTATTCTTTCACAGTGGACTCCTCCTGGAACACCACAATTAAATGGTGTGTCCGAACGGAGAAACCGTACCTTGTTGGACATGGTAAGGTCGATGATGAGTCGCACTGAGCTGCCAATTTCCTTCTGGGGATATGCATTAAACAGTGCAGTTCTTATTTTGAATAAGGTTCCGTCAAAGTCTGTTGAACAGACACCATATGAGATATGGACAGGTAAGAAACCGGGTTTCTCATTCCTGAAGATTTGGGGTTGCTGGGCATACGTTAAACGTTTGGAAGGTACCAAACTTGAACCAAATCAGATAAATGCCTATTCGTTGGATATCCTAGGGAAACCAAAGGATATTACTTCTATCACCCACAAGAGAACAAAGTATTTGTTGCTCTACATGCGGTTTTCCTTGAGAAGGAATTCCTAAATGCAGTGTTTAGTGGGAAGAAAGTAGAACTCGATGAAAGTCGTAGTGATACTGTTCTTGGCAATGAATTATCAACGGAACATGAACAGTCCATCTGGGATGAGACTGAACCACAATCTTCAAATACACAAGGACCGCGTAGGTCGGAGAGAGTCAGGGTAATACCTGAGAGGTATGGATTCCTGATCTCACCTCATGTAGATATTAATCTTATTGAGGATAATGAACCGGCTACGTATGAGGAAGCGATACAAGGTATCGAATCCGCTTTATGGCAAGAAGCCATGAAGGCCGAAATGGATTCCATGTATACCAACCAAGTTTGGACACTGGTTGATGCACCAGAAGGCGTAAAGCCTATTGGATGCAAATGGGTCTTCAAGAAGAAGACTGACATGGATGGCAACGTACAAACGTACAAAGCTAGGCTTGTAGCGAAGGGATATCGTCAACGACTTGGAGTTGATTATGACGAAACCTTCTCACCCGTTGCCATGATTAAATCCATTCGGATAATGCTTGCAATAGCTGCATATTACGATTATGAAATATGGCAGATGGACGTTAAAACCGCTTTCCTTAACGGAAACCTTTCGGAGGATGTTTATATGCAACAGCCTGACGGTTTTATCGCACCTAGACTTGCAAACAAGGTTTGTAAGTTAAATCGGTCCATTTATGGACTGAAGCAAGCATCGCGGTCGTGGAACCAGCGTTTTGATGAGATCATAAAAGAATATGATTTCATTCAAAACGAAGATGATCCTTGTGTATATAAGAAGGTTAGTGGGAGTGCACTGACTTTTATTGTCCTTTATGTCGACGATGTATTGCTTATCGGCAATGACATTCCCATGTTAACGTCGGTGAAAGCTTGGCTTTCATTGAAATTCTCCATGAAAGATCTGGGAGGGGCAGCTTTTATTCTAGGAATAAAGATCTACCGGGATAGATCTAGAAAGCTACTTGGACTCTCCCAGAGTACATATATTGATAAAGTGTTGAAGAGATTCAACATGGATCAGTCCAAGAGGGGACTGTTACCAATATCACATGGCGTCTATCTATCTAGGGACATGTGTCCTAAAACACAAGATGAGAGAGACAACATGAGTCGGACTCCGTTCGCCTCGGCAGTCGGATCGATCATGTATGCCATGATATGTACACGACCTGATGTGTCCCATGCTTTGAGCATGTGCAGTCGATATCAGGCCGATCCAGGTAAAGATCACTGGATGGCGGTTAAGAGTATCCTTAAGTATCTTAACAGAACTAAGGATGCTTTCTTAATCTATGGAGATGGAGAACTTGAGGTATCTGGGTATACCGATGCAAGTTTCCAAACCGACAGAGACGACTTTAAGTCGCAATCTGGGTACATATTTTGTTTGAATAACGGAGCAGTGAGCTGGAAATCTTCCAAGCAAGATACTGTTGCCGATTCAACAACTGAAGCGGAGTACATTGCAGCAGCTGAAGCAGCAAAAGAGGCAGTTTGGATCCGTAAATTCCTAATTGGATTAGGAGTAGTTCCGTTAGCAGCTGAGCCCGTTCCATTGTATTGTGACAATAGCGGGGCTATAGCACAGGCTAAGGAACCAAGGTCTCATCAACGATCCAAACATGTTCTTCGACGATTCCATCTGATTCGAGAGATCATACATCGTGGCGATGTGAAGATCGAAAAGATCGCATCAGAGGATAATATTGCAGATCCGCTGACGAAGGCTATTCCTCGGGAAAAGTTTGAGCGACATGTACATAGTTCAGGTATTAGATGCTTGAGTGACTGGCTATAGGCCAAGTGGGAGATTGTTAGACAGTAATGACCCATAGCGTCACTATTTTGTAAATGATATTGTATTATTGTACAAAATTAACTATGTAGTAATGAAATTGCCTTTTACCGTTTTGTAATTTATTTACTTTGATATATAAATGGTAAAAGTCCCTATGATTAATTCCGGATTGAGATGATATGAGACAGTATCAATCCATAAAGGTTTAATCATTAAATATCCCTAGTCGTAGTATTATCGAGATTGGACATCGATAATGCGGAATAGACTAGTACTGCACTTGTGCGTGTTGTGAGGGCACAACAGCATAGTTCTCATATATTTGAGTATTGGATACTTATGCAAGTGCGGTAGGAGGTTGTGTTTTACCGATGGTACGGAAAACAGCTTCGCTCTGGATAGACCCCGCGGAATCCCATTGGTAGTATGTCTGCGTGTCTATGGGAGTCCGCTTCAGGGTAGGTGCATATGGTCTTAACCTGAGACTTGCATCGCTAGTACTTGCGACAATCGGTAGACTTTAGTTTTGGTCGTCCAGGGCTTTAACAGGTTCTGTGTACACCTCTTCTAGGTTTATCGGGAATCGTAGTGTATTGGGTGTGATGTCAAGACGGAAGTATCACTTCAGACATATGGAGATGATGATCGCGCAGGATACAGAACTAGTACTCTATAATGGTTGCAACCATCGGGATAATATGACAAGGTCAGGATTATCCGATTCAAAGAGACTAGTTGCTTGATGTCCGATATATGTATCGTACGGGGCAGACACATCTCCAGCCCCAGGCCTTACATGTGATCATCCGATACTGGATCAGTATACACTATACTACGGTATACTACGCCTGTTATAGATCTTATATTCCAATAAGAATATTTCTGGAGAATTGGGTAGGCATGGCGTTTTGCTAGAGGCTAACCTTGTCTTGTAAATCGGTAAAAACGTAGTACTTGGTACGTACGTGTTCGGATAATCTGACGGCCGTATTTACTGCCAACATATCCAGAGATCTCTTGGGTCGCTTCCCGAAGATTCACCAATGACGTATGATTCAAACTCGATTAATCTTGGATTAATTACGGAGAGACTTTATCTTGGATAAAGTACTATACAAGAGAGAGAACGATTAATTTGGAATTAATCGTAAAATTATTATATTCGATATAATAATCGAAATTCGATTTCGACGCGAAATTAAAATTAGATTTTAATTCGGGCAAACGAGTTAATTTAGAATTAATTCGTTAGCGACGTAAATAATAATTTCGCTAGGCGCAATTATTTATTTAAATTCGATTTAATTAACGTCGCGACGTAAGTTCGGTATTTCGGAAATATCGAACCCGAACGCGTGAGTGCACGTGGGCCCACTTTCATTTGGAAACGTGTGGGGCCCACATGACACATGTCATTTTATGCATTATTTAATTGTTAATACATTGCATGGTGATAGTGTACAATACACTCAATGGTTTTGCATGGAGTTTGAGTGTTTGACACTCTAAGCCATTGCATGATTTGTGTCATAAGTTTATTATTAATTTAATAAATATTATGGCATAAATATAAATTGATTTTTGTAACAAAAAATCATAACACTCCTCTCTCTCACATTGCCGAAACTGCATGCAGTTTTGGGCTCTCCACTTCTTCAATTTTTGTGGCAAGATTTGAAGAAGTTGTGCATTCAAAATCACAAAAGGCTAGCAGCACCTTCAAGGGATCATACAAAGGTGTTATGGGAAACTAATCTTGAGCTTGGAAGGATCAAACTTGCTTGGAGTCTCTCTTCTTCTTTTGGCCGAGACATCCTCACTGCACAAGGGAGAAATTTTTGTTTCATCAACGCATCCGCATTCCGATCTTTGTGAGTATGATTCCGCCATACTTCAATATTGTTCATTCATTTATATGTTTTGTTTGCTCTTTTGATCTTGGGACATGGATTAGAATTTCCAACATTAACCATACCGGTTCCTGTGTACCCCAATTATGGGTATATCGAGAATCGTAGTGTTGGTTGGGTGGATGTCAAACGGAAGTGTCACTCTACTCCAGTCATATGGAGTTTGATGATCGTGCGGGATACAGAACTGGTTCTCTAATAAAGGTTGCAACCGTCGGGATAATATGACTTGGTCATGATTATTCGATTTAAAGGACTAAGTTGTTGTCATCCGATATATGCTTCGTACGGGGTAACACTGAACCAAGCCCCAGGCCTTGCATGTGATCATCCGATACTGGACAGAAATACGCAATATTACGGTATAACTACGCTTGATATAGATCTTAATCCGTAAGGATATTTCCGGAGAATTGGGTAGCATGGCGCTTTGCTAGAGGCCAACCTTGTCTTGTAAATCGGTAAAAACGTAGTACTTGGTACTTACTGTTCGGATAGTCCGACGACCGATTTGACTGCCAACATATCCGGGGATCTCATGGGTCGCTTCCCAAAGATTCACCGATGACGTATGACTCGCACATTTAATTAATCTGGGATTAATTAGATGAGAGAAAATTAATCTGGGATTAATTGTGGAGATATTTTATCTGGGATAAAATATCATTTAAAAGAGAGAAATGATTAATTTGGAATTAATCGGTAAATTAATATATTGGATATATTAATGAAATTGGATTTCGACGCGGAATTAAAATTAGATTTTAATTCGGGCGAGCGAATTAATTTAGAATTAATTCGTTAGCGACGTGAATAGTGATTTCGCTAGGCGTAATCATTTATTACGACGCAACGGAAAATTCGTTAATTTGGAATTAGCGAAACCGAGCCCGAGATTATTTACGAGCGCATTCGCATTTTGAATTCGAGCGCGGCTCGTCAAATCAAGCGTCAAATAGCTAGTCGCATCTAGCGTCAAATCACTTGTCACTTTGAGTGATGTGACTTGACAACTTGATTGAGTTGACTTGATGTGATGAGTGATGTGTGTGGTTGGCAATTAAAACCAAATGTGTGTGAAATGAATTTCAAATGAAATTCATGTGTATTAGATACACAAATTACACACACAAAACCGTGAGACACATTTCCCTCCTCTCTCTCTTCTTCTTCTTCTTCTTCCTCTCTTCACGCCATTTCTGGTTTTGCTGGGCAGTGACCGAAAATGGAGGGAAGCCAAGTGCGTTTTTGATGCAAAAACAAGAGTGCTAGCACACTCCGGGATCAATGCGAAGGTGATAGGGAAGCTTACCCATGAGCCGGGATTCAAATGATGAAGCTTGGAGCTTCAAATCTTGAAGATAGGGGCGCAAATCACTGTTCACAGCAGCCCACTGCAGTGCAGTCCACCAGTGAGCAGATTTCGTTTTTGTGCCCAAATCGTCGCTCAACCGATCGATGTAAGTATTCCGCAACTTCCGTCGTTGTATTCACATGATTCATGCTTGTTTAATTCGATCTTGGAGACCTAGAATCACTAACACTGCCCTCGGGGCATGTACTTAAACTTGCAGACTGTTATTATGTACCTAGTTTCACTAGGAATATTATTTCTGTATCTATGTTAGCCCAATGTAGGTATACTTTTGTATTTAGAAAAACACTGGGTGTTTTATGTATAAAAATGATATGGAAATTCGCACTGCTGATGTAAATAATGGTCTTTATATTTTGAATATGAATCAATCTCAAACATATAATGTAACAAACAAAAGGCTTAAACTAAGTAACAAAGATGAAACTTATATGTGGCATTGTCACCTGGGACACATAAACAAGATACGTATATCCACACTTTCGAAGAGTGGGTACTTGGACGAATTTGATCCAAATTTATATGACGTTTGCGAATCTTGTTTATTAGGCAAGATGCCTAAATCATCTTTTAGCGGTAAAAATGCACGTGCCACCAAACTGTTAGCCCTTGTTCATAGTGACATTTGTGGGCCTATGTCTAGCCAGGCTAGAGGTGGATATTGATACTTAGTAACCTTTACGGATGATGCATCGCGTTATGGTTATGTGTCAGATTTTTGACACGAAGTAGAAAAACAGACCGGCAAAAGTATTAAGACATTACGGTCGGACCGTGGTGGCGAATACTTAAGCAATGAGTTTCTTGATTACTTGAAAGAATATGGTATGCTTTCACAGTGGACTCCTCCCGGAACACCGCAATTAAACTGTGTATCCGAACGAAGAAACCAAACTTTGTTAGACATGTGAAGGTCTATGATGAGTCACACAGAGCCACCTATTTCCTTATAGGGATATGCCTTGAACAGTGAAATACTTATTTTGAATAAGGTTCTATCAAAGTCTGTTCAACAGACTCCGTATGAAATATGAACAGGAAAGAAACCGAGTTTCTCATTCCTGAAGATTTGGGGTTGCTGGGCATATGTCAAATGTTTGGAAGGTACCAAACTAGAACCCAAATCGGATAAATGCCTATTTGTAGGATATCCTAGGGAAACCAAAGGATATTACTTCTATCACCCATACGAGAACAAATTATTTGTTACTCTAAATGCGGTTTTCCTTGAGAAGGAATTCCTAAATGCAGTGATAAGTGGGAGGAAAGTAGAACTCGATGAAAATCAGAGTGATACTGTTCCTGGCACAGAATCCTTAACGAAACATGAACAGTCCATCAGGGATGAGACTGTACCACAATCTTCGAATACAGAAGGACCACGTAGGTCGGAGAGAGTCAGAAAACAACCTGAGAGGTATAGGTTTCTGATCTCACCTCATGTGGATATTAATCTTATTGAGGAAGATGAGCCGGCTACGTATGAGGAAGCGATACAAGGTATCGACTTCGGTTTATGGCAAGATGCCATGAATTCCGAAATGGATTCCATGTACACCAACCATGTTGGGACACTGGTTGATGCACCAGAAGGCGTAAAGCCTATTGGTTGCAAATGGGTCTTCAAGAGGAAGACTGACATGGATGGCAACGTACAAAGCTAGGCTTGTAGCGAAAGGGTATCGTCAACGACATGGTGTCGATTACGACAAAACTTTTTCACCCGTTGCCATGATAAAATCCATTCGGATTATGATTGCTATTGCTGCATATTTCGATTACGAGATATGACAGATGGACGTAAAAACCGCTTTCCTTAACAGAAACCTTTTGGAGGATGTTTATATGCAACAGCCTAACGGTTTTTTCGTACCAAGACTTGCAAACAAGTTTTGTAAGTTAAATTGGTCCATTTATGGATTGAAGCAAGTATCGCGTTATTGGAACCAACGTTTTGATGAGATCATAAAAGAATATGATTTCATGCAAAATGAGGATGATCCTTGTGTATATAAGAAGGTTAGTGGGAGCGCACTGACATTCATTGTCCTTTACGTTGATGATGTATTGCTTATTGGCAATGATGTATTGCTTATTGATGTATTGCTTATTGATGTATTCCTTTACATTGATGATGTATTGCTTATCGGTGAAAGCTTGGCTTTCATTAAAATTCTCCATGAAGGATCTGGGAGAAGCAGCCTTTATTCTAGGAATAAAGATCTACCGGGATAGATCTAGAAAGCAACTTGGACTCTCCCAGAGCACGTACATTGGCAAAGTGTTGAAGAGATTCTACATGGATCAGTCCAAGAGGGGACTGTTGTTGGACCATTATGACCCATAGCGTCACTATTTGTACAGATCATGGTGTTGTTGTACAAATTAACTATGTGACAAAGGAGATTGCACTCTTATCATTTGTGATTATATCACCTAGAAATATAAATGATAGGAGGTCCCTATGATTTGTTCCTGGATTGAGAATGATATGAGACATATCAGTCCACGAAGGATAAATCATTACATAACCCTAGTCAGAGTATTATTGAGATTGGACATCGATAAATACGTAAAAGACTAGTATTACACTTGTGCGCATTGTGAGGGCACAACATCATAGTTCTCATATGTTTGGGTATAGGATACTCATGCAAGTGTAATAGGAGGTTGTGTTTTACCAATGGTACGGGAAACAGCTTCGCTCTGGATAGACCCCCTCGGAATTCCATTGGTAGTATGACTATATGTCTATGGAAGTCCGAAATCAGGGTAGGTGTATTTGGTCTTAACCTGAGACTTGCACCGCTAATACTTGCGACAATCAATATACTTTGGTTGCGGTCGTCCAGGGCTTTAACAGGTTATGTGTACGCCTATGTTGGGTATATTGAGAATCGTAATGTGTTGGGTGTGATGTCAAGACAGAAGTATCACTCCAGTCATATAGATATGATGGTCACGTAGGATACGTTACTAGTACTCTTAAGTACTGCAGTCATCGGGATAAAATGACAAGGTCATGTTTATCCGATTATAGAGACTAGTTACCAGACATCCGACATGTGCTTCGTATGGGACAGACACAATTCCAGCCCCAGGCCTAGCACGTGATCATCCGATACTGGATCGACTTACGCAATACTACGTATACTACGCCTGATATAGATCATTTATTCCTGTAAGGATATTTCTGGAGAATTGGGTAGGCATGGTGCTTTGCTAGAAGCCAACCTTGTCTTGTAAATCGGTAAAACGTAGTATTTGGTACTTACGTGTTCGGATAGTCCGACGACCCGATTTACTGCCAACATATCCGGGGATCTCATGGGTCACTTCCTTTAAATTATCTACTCACTAGGTCGTTCAAACTATCTAACCCCCACTCCTAGTGTTTTATTTTGCAGGTATACCCGGAGGACGAGCTCGAGAGGATGGATAATGATTGTAGTCACTAGGGTGTATGGTCCATCAGGTCGAATATAAAGGTTCAGTACAGCCAGAGTCAAATTAAAGTTGCATGTCAATAATTTGTATTGTATAAGTAATTTGTCATGTGCTTATGGTGTCTATATACAGTGATGTAAAGAGAAGTTTCATATACAGTTATGAGTTTGAAATATTGAATATCATGTTGTTGAGTTGGGCAATGACCTCATACATGAGTTTATATTTGAGTTGAGATTAGTAGTAGTCAGAGAGTCAGAGGTTCAAGGGGATAGGTCGGCCTATTCCCTACCGATTGCATCTCCGGGAGATGGATGTTATAAAGATGGTATCAGAGAATGGTCTAGAGAGTCAGTGACTGCAGTGGGTAGAGTGTTGGGGTGCTATATACATAGTATGCCCAGATACCCGTATGCAAGGAACTACCTCTCCAGTATCCGATCCTCAAGTACGTCCTCAAGTCTTATCAATTTCAGTTTTGGGGATGAGTCCCAGGGTCGAGGCCCACATCAGCAGAGTTTTAGAATGAATCCGGGAATGAATCCGAGGGTCGAGGCCCACACCGTCAGAGTTTTGGAATGAATCCAAGGGTTGAGGCCCACATCACCAGCAGTTTCAGGATCCCAGGGTTGAGGCCCACATCGCCAACAGTTCCCGAGAATGAATCCTAGGGCCGAGGCCCACGCTGTCAAAGTTTTAGAATGAATCCAGGAATGAAGCATAGGGCGAAGACCACATTATTATTAGCATCAGTTTTTCCGGGTATGGCACTCTGGGGGCGAGGCCCACATTATCATCAGCATCAATAGCAGACTTGCCGGGTATGGAATTCTGGAGGCGAGGCCCACATTGGTTCAGTATTAGTTCTGCCGGGTATGGCATTCTGGGGGCGAGACCCACATTGGTTCAGTATTAGTTCTGCCGGGTATGGCATTCTGGGGGCGAGGCCCACATTGGTTCAGTATTAGTTTCTACCGAGTATGGCATTTTGGGGGCGAGGTCCACATTGGTTCAGTATTAGTTCTGCCGGGTATGGCATTCTGGGGGCGAGGCCCACATTGGTTCAGTATCAGTTCTGCCAGGTACGGCACTCTGGATATAGAGATATCAGATCAGTTCTGCCAGGTACGGCACTCTAGATATAGAGATATTAGATCAGTTTTGCCAGGTACGACACTCCGGGTATGGAGATATCAGATCAGTTTTGCCAGGTACGACACTCTGGGGTTGGAGATATTACAGTAGCACTCCGGGTATGGAGACACATCATCGGTTTTGTCGGGTATGTCACTCTGGGAATAAAGCCCACATTCAGTATAGTTTGAGAATGAACAATCCGAGAATGGCACTCCGAGAATGGAGCACAGTTCGAGAATGAATAAGCCGAGAATGGCACTCCGAGAATGGAGCACAGTTCGAGAATGAACAAGCCGAGAATGGCAATCCGAGAAATGGAGCAGAGTTCGAGAATGAACAAGTCAATAGTGGCACTCCAAGAAAGGAGCAAGGTTCGGGAATAAACAAGCCGAGAATGGCAATCCGAGAATGAATTACAGTTCAAGAATGAACAAAGCCGGGAATGACACTCCGAGAATGGAGCACAGTTCGAGAATGAACAAAATCCGGGAATGACACTCCGAGAATGGAGCACGGTTCGGGAATGGATCACCTCACAGCACGGTTCGGGAATGGACCACTTCATAGTAACAGTTCGGGAATGGACCACCTCACAGTAACGGTTCAGGAATGGACCATCTCATACAGTACAGTTCGGGAATGAACCATTACATCAGCATCAGCATCAGTTTTGGGGATGAGTCCAGGGCCGAGGCCCACATCAGTATCAGTCTGGGGGCGAGGCCCATATCAGTATCAGTTTGGGGCGAGGCCCATATCAGTTTGGGGGCGAGGCCCACATCAGTTTGGGGCGAGGCCCACATTAGTATCAGTTTGGGGAGAGGCCAATATCAGTTTCAGTCTGGGGGCGAGGCCTACATCAGCATCAATCTGGGGGCGAGGCCCACATTAGTATCAGTTTGGGGCGAGGCTTATATCTGTTTGGGGCGAGGCCCACATCAGTTTCAGTCTAGGGGTGAGGCTCACATCAGTTTTGGTCTGGGGGCGAGGCCCACATCAGTGTCAGTCTGGGGGCGAGGCCCATATCAGTATCAATCTGGGGCGAGGCCTACATCAGTACCAGCTTGGGGATGAGTCCTAGGTGAGGCCCACACCAGTATTAGTTTGAGGTGAGGCCCACACTAGTATTAGTTTGAGGCAAGGCCCATATCAGTGTCAGTCTGGGGGCGAGGCACACATCAGTACCAGTTCAGGGTCAATGACCCACTACATCATCAGTTCGAGAGCGAGGTCCCTATTGTCAGCGGTGTTGGGTCGAGGTGCCCAGGGTCGAGGTGCCCCCGTTGTCGATTGTAGTTATGGGTCGAGGTTCCCACTACATCATCAGTTCGAGGACGAGGTCCCTATTGTCAGCGATAATGGGTCGAGGTGCCCAGGGTCGAGGTGCCCCCGTTATCGGTTGTAGTTTCGGGTCGAGGTGCCCAGGGTCGAGGTGCCCACTACATCATCAGTTCGAGGGCGAGGTCCCTATTGTCAGTGGTGTTGGGTCGAGGTGCCCAGGGTCGAGGTGCCCACTACATCATCAGTTAGAGGGCGAGGCCCACTTTGTCAGCGTTATTGGGTCGAGGTGCCCCCATTGTCAGTTGCAGTTCCGGGATGCGTCCTAGGGTCGAGGGCCCACTGCATCATCAGTTGTAGTTCTGGGATGCGTCCCAGGGTCGAGGACCCACTACATCATCAGCTTATGGGCGAGGCCCACTTTTGTCAGCGGTATTGGGTCGAGGTGCCCAGGGTCGAAGTGCCCCCGTTGCCGGTTGCAGTTCCGAGATGCGTCCCAGGGTCAAGGGCCCACTGCATCATCAGCACGGTTCACATTCGGTGGTTCGGGAACAAAGCCCAGGGGTCGAGGCACCTCGCCACCATATCAACTCAGTTCAAAGCAGCAGGCAAGTCAGGTGGCAGCTGGCGAGCCAGTTAAGTAAAAATGCATTGCACGTACTTTGATAGGATTGTCATTGCCACACACTGCACAAGTCCCATCAAAGTGGGGGCGACTGTAGCCATTGCATTTTTTGCATGTAAGTCCCTATGATGAGTCTCGTATGGAGACACTACCTTTTAAGTTGCGGAAGCCGCGAGAAACAGACGTCGGAAGGGAAGAGTGAAGAATTGACTCATGATCGGATTAAATTCGCTGGATTAGCTTCGGGTTCGCTTGTTGGATTTCTGTTTAAAAATTATCCTCGGCCCAAAACCCCCGCAAACCACTTAACCTTAGCCCAGGCCCACAAATCACTAAGACACACACCAAGCCCATCTCACCGAAGCCCAATCCAAAAGATAATTAAAACATTTAAAATATATGTCACAAATTAAAATTAAATCTAATTAAATTAAAACCAATTAAATTAAACACAAATTAAATTAAATTGAATTAAAAAATTAAACTAAAAGCAATGAAATTGAATTAAATTACTACTTGAAATGAAATTAAAATAACTAAATTGAATTAAATTAAATAACCAATTAAATTCCTAATCTAAAAAAAATCGCAAACCAATTAAATTGAAATCTTAATTATATTAAATTCAAAAATTAAATTTAAATTAAATTAAAACTAATACCAAAATTAAGTAAATCTCTTCCTAAATTTAAATCAATCACTCCCCTAATTTAAGAAATTCCCTACCAATTACAATTATTTCTTTCCCTAAATAATCTAATCAAATCCCCTCACTTTTAACATGATTTGTTTCCTTTCAAAACCCATACCAAACCCTAACACATGCAACTATATAACACAACCATGCAAACCCTAGTGACCTCCTCTCTCTCGGCAGTGACCAAAAAAAAGAACAAAATAATAAACCCTAAAATACACCCTCATCACACGTTCTCTCTCTCCTCCCTCACTCAACACACACATACAATTCTCTCAACCAAAACCCTAATACCTTCCATCCAACCGACCAACAACTCCCTCACTCACACACGGCGTCACCATCTTCTCTCGACTCGGCAACCCTAATTCACCAACTGCTCACGCCTCCAACAAAAGAACACACACAGTCTTCTTTCTTCACAGCCTCTGCACCCTCCATTCAACGTCATCAGCCCTCACACCTCACTCTCGGCAACACAACACTTCACTCATCATGCATTGAGAATTGACGTGAACCCTCACTGCACGTACAGCCCTTCACAGCAGCCCTCTCTCCTTATCTCTCCCCACTGCCTACTACAACAGCAACCCTGCCTCTTCACGGCAATCTTCCCCCATCACGATCACGCCACCCTGAAACCAGCCTCCTTTCACGCACCAAACTGCCAAAACACCGACTAAATTGACGTCCCCAAGCAGCAACCAATATAGCCTTAAACTCACGTCAACAAGCAGCCCCACACGCCCTCAAACTGCACCAGGTATTGCCCTTCATTCACGCGCTCAAAGAACAAACATCAAAGCCCCCCCACGAGCAGCCCTATGCACGCATATTGCCAACATCTCACACCCTTAACTGCCCTCACCTCAACAGCCACGCATATTCCCCTCACATTTTAGCATAATCACACAAACAGACATCCCACGCATATTCCCCTCACCTACATCAACTTTCACGTAAGACCCCTCAAACGTTCAGCAACCTCACGCCTAACCAGCCCCCATTAACTCATCAACTGCCCTTTAAACATCTTCGTTAACTGCCCTTCAACATACACCACAAAGCCTCTAAAATAGACCATCACGTGAAGCCCCTCCACTAGACAAACGCAACAGCCCACTACTTGAACACACCACTGAAAACTGCCGCAAAACATCACCGAGAATTTGCCGAATAACCCTCGAAACCAATACAGAAAACTGTCTAAAAATCACCCCGAGACTGGCCCAAAATAGACTGAAAACTACAGTGAAAATAGAGAAAACAGCAGGCGGAAACCGTGAGTGAAAACAGAAGAAACAACAAAAATAGCAAACCCGAGAAAACAGCAGGAATAGTGAACCCGAGAAAATAGCAGGAACAGTGAACAGTGAAAATAGCAGAAACATAGGACTAGTGAAAACAGCGGAACGATAGTCCTTCCGACACCGTGGAACGCACTCCCGAAAAGCGACTTAAAAGGTAAGACCTGAGGGCACCCTTTGTTATATTTTATTTTGTTGTCCCAGACACGGCATGCTCGGTTGACGTGGAATACGTCCAACCGGGTATGCGAGGTCCTACATTGAGAACAACCAAATTCCTTGGCCACATGTATTAATTTAACGTATTCATGAGATTGCATGTTTGCCGTTATTCCGATTTACTTTTGAAGTATGCAAATTCATATATAGGATTTACTTTTATGAATGCGAACTAGATTTAGGTTATCCTTGGACATGTATGTTGTGTAGACCTAGTTAAATTATTGCACAAATCCGTTCATTACAAATGGCATAAGTAAAGGACCATTCCGAACCCAACGGTTTGAGGTCTTCCCTTGCGAGGGGTGAGTGCGGCCTTAAATTATTTTCCCGGTTCACACCGGGTGGCGACTCTATTTTATTCTCCGGTTTAGTCCCCCGAGGGCTACACTGTACTCCAAACCGGGCCGCGAGCCCGGAACAACATGCGGCGTCCATTTCTGTGTCCTACACCAGTAATCCCAATGTCTATTACGTTATCAGAGTCATGATACATGATATAAATCATGTTCAAGCATGTATATGCTCATGAAATTACTTTTTGGACATTCGACAAATTCTCGCAGTTTCTTAGTATTTGGGCTATAACTTCTTCATACGATCTCCGATTTTTATGAATTTTATATCATCTGATAGCTAAGAACGAGACCTACAACTTCTGTATTGGATATTTTTAAAATTCGAATAAAAAATAGTTCAAAAATACAGCTCAGAAATTTAGATGAATAGTATCTGATGACTAATCTAGAAAACTCTCCAAAATTTTGATTTTTTCTCAATTAAATCATTTTATATTTAGCCCCTAATATATAAAGGAATCACTTTTCATTAATCCTTGATTTTTTAGAAGAAGAAGAAACGTGAGAGGAGAAGAGACAGAAAGAAAGATGAGGAAAGCCATTCCTTATCAAAAATAAGGAGGAAACAAGTGAAAATCAAATCACAACAAGCTACAAGAAGGAATATCAATCCTAAAAGACTTGAATGGTGAAGCAAATAAATTGAGATAAGGTAAGGAAACCTTGACCCAAATTTAAAATGTTGATGTTTTGATGATTAAGGGGTATTGTTAGATTGTGATTGATGTTATTTATGTGGTTACGGTATTGAGAAAATAAGGATTATAAGAAACCCCAAATTAAGAAAACCCTAGACATTAGATTAGATTGGAGTATATGGAATTGGATATTGGGACTTGATGATATTAGAATAAACGGGTTTGGTTTGGGAAGTATAATATAAAATGAGATTATGTTAAGTTGAGTTAGAGTTATGATGATGATAGTGTTGGTGATTATTTAGAAAATGTCATTAAGGAGTTTATGCTACACCTTGAAATTGGCTCAGTATCGTGATGCTCAACACCCAGCGTCGCAACGCATAAGAATCAGAGGCTCAGTACCTCAGGCCTGATTGTGTCAGCGTCGTGACGCTCAATATTTGACGTCGCGATGTGTAAGCCTCGGGTCTGATCAGATGGGTGTCGCGACGCGTAGTGTCTGGCATCGCGATGCGAAACATAACATGCTCTCTACCTGGGACTACTTATGTGGATGTCCCGATGCGATACAGAAACAAATTCACTCCATTTCATAATCATCTTAGGAAGTTAGAGGATACCCTAAGGGTATCGTATTAACACATGTACACACATTACATCATGACACAAGTATGATACGTCATGTTGTGATAGCAAGTACTTGAATGGATAAACATAGCCTAATTTTGAAATATATTCCATGACCTATATTCTAATCAAGTTTATTAATTATAGATCATCGGAGGAACCGTAATATTCTTCGTTGAAGTGAAGAAGTGCCAGCGAGATTCCAAACCTATGAGTGAACCTTTTTCTCAAATTTTTTTCTCCTTATTTGATTTTTATTTAAAGACTTAACTTTCAGAACATAGGGCTTTAAGCAAGTATATTTCAGTTGTTTTATGAATAAAAATATTTTGAGAAATATTTTTGAAATTTTTGAATTAAAAAACATGGTTTTTATGATTTTTGGAGGCATGGGAGAAAAACCCACCTCATATGTAACTTGACACATATATAGATTTGACAAATATGGAATTGACAGATACAGATAATGTGTTCACACGTAGATCATGACTAGGGATGACAGATGCAATCGACCCTAGATTTTAGGGCTAGGGGGACGGCGAGACTTAACGCCCATAGACCCTAGATTCAGAGTCGTGATGATAGTATCGATCCACAGATTTGGTTCTAGTTCTGTGGCTTGGGGGATGGCGAGATGTAACGCCTCAAGACCACTAGTTTAGGTGTATGGGGGGATGGCGAGACGTAACGCCCTCATACTTCAGGTTTTTCAGAGATATGGTTTTAGATTAGGCAAATGGGGGGACAGGAGACGTAACGCCCTCATACGTCAGGTTTTTCAGAACAGGATTTTCAGAGATATGTTTTCAGATACAGCAGTTTTATGAAAAGATTTTAGAAAGAACAATTTTATGAAAGAGATTGGCTTTCAGATATAAAAAGGATTTCGGAAAAGATTATTTCCTTAAAGATGATTTCGATTTCAGAAACAAATAAATGTTTTTTTAAGTATTTCAGCTTTCGTTTTTAAACTGTCCACTCACTAGGTCATTCAAAAGATCTAACCCTCCACTCCTAGTGTTTTTGTTTTGTCGATAGGATGGATATTGATGGTAGTCACTAGGGTGTATGGTCCACCAAGTCGAATATAGAGGTCCAGTACAGTCAGAGTCAAATTAAAGTTGCATGTCAATCATTGGTATTGTATAAGTCATTTGTCATGTGCTTATGATGTCTATGAATAGTGATGTAAAGAGAAGTTTCATATACAGTTTGAGTTTGAAAGATTTCATATCATGCAGTTGAGTTGGGAAATGGCCTCATGCATGAGTTTATATTTAAGATGAGATTAGTAGTAGTTAGAGAGTCAGAGGCTCAGTGAGATAGGTCGGCCTATTCCATGCTGGTAGCATCTCCAGGAGAGGGATGTTACAACAAGAACAACCAAAACCAAATCTTATGTGACAATACTTTGATCTCTAAAGAGTTTAGAAATTGGTTTGTGAGTATAATACACATTATATTTTATTCGTAACGAGATGTAGCACGGAAGGCCTATCGATGTCAGTCAAAAATTCAATATCTTCTCTTTTTCTAATACACCTCATGGCAGTGAGCAGATTTTTCTCACTGCCGCTACTAAGAGTTTTGTTTTTGTGTTTGGTTTTATTTGTTATTGTTAGGGTTGGTGCTCAGAGTGCCAATTCAGATCGTATTTATGTCCGATTCATGAATACGAATAATGCCTTTTTCCATAATATTACTTATTTAATGGTAGCACCTCTTGTCTTTTATGTACATATTTGATCTAATTACGATTAGATATCTAATTATGATTAGATTGAAACTAAATCTGATTTAATGATACATGTATATTAGACTAAGACCCTAGGATTTACAATATAGTACCTAGTTACAATGTAGTTTTAACTGACATTGGGAAACACCACTATAAGTTGTATATCCTTAAATAACGTTCCTGGTCAAGATTTACTAACACGGGTCGGTTAGTAAAATCCGTTGAGACCAGTACATGTCGTATATCGTGACTTGGTCTGATGGTTTATCCCAATGAACCATGAGTCTTGGGAGACTCGTATAGACATGTAGGTGTTTATTTGATAAACATTGAACGACTCACTGAAGATTTCCTAATAGATGGTACACCAACGTCAATAGGAATCTTCTCTAGTTGAGTGAGCATAGTGGTCATTCGACTTTAGATATCATAATGGATATATGAGTTATCCTCCACACTTTGATGGTAGTCACGTCACTGATCTAACACGTGTTTTAGGTATTGGAACAATTTCCGGAAATTGTTTCAGAGTTGAAATATGCGAAAACAGTGAAAAACGGCGTTACCGGGTGAGTTTCGGGATTACAGGGTGTCTGCTGTCCAAACAGTGAATTGGCCACTGTTTGGGCAGCCCATGAAATGCCCAAGCACTATTGGTACTGACCTGGGCAGCCCCCATGTGTGTTGGTTGGTCGGTTCGGACAAAAACACGTTTTATGCCATTTTGTGGAAAAATATTTTTGTAAAAGTTTCGCGATGTTTCTTACCTATTTATGTCGTTATTTGATATCGAATAAATATTTTTAGGTGAAATATGAATGAATTATTCATATTGGATATTGAATAATTTATTTGGTAATTTTAAAAAGTTTTAAAATTACGATTTCACCCGTACTGCGAACTTCCGCTGCGCCCGTGCCAAAACCCAAAAAAAATAGTATCAAAGCAGGTCTGATCCTTCATCCATTACATTTTTCATGCTTGATATATGATATATAATCCAATTTTGATGTTTGCACATGCATCTAATTTAGATATTTCTTGACTTTTCGGTTTTACGCTAACGGGAAATGTAACAGAAATTTAATGGTTAAGTTAAGTTATGTTTTCTAAGGTAGAATTGAAATGTTTAGAAGTTTATCTAGATTTAACTATGTATTTGATATAGAGTAAAGCTTTCTTGTTGAATATCCCCACTTAAATAAGATAGTAAAGTGACATGTATTGGATGCATGTTTCTGGGTCCGTCTTGTCAATACGGTTTATAGGTATCTCTTTTTATGGCTGCATCCAAGAAAGTTCCAAAGCAGTGAGGGTGTAGTTGATAGAATTTTATCGATACCAGATGTATATTTGATACTAGAAAAATTCAAGTGAAAGTAGAAATCATGAACGTACCAAAGCTGTCAGGACTACATCGGTAGCTTTAGTTTGTCATTGGCAAGTGAAGCCTTGTGTAGGAGCGAATCGAGGTTTACCGCTATACCTATGATGCTCGGCGACCACGACATTATTGGGCTCGCAGCCCGTAGAGAGTACGAAGCAGCCTGCGGGGGACTAAACCGGAGAATAAATGAGTCACCACCCAGTCTGAACTGAGAAAATATTTAAGGCCGCGCTCACCAATCGCAAGGGAAGACCTCAAACCGTTGGGTTCAGAATGGTCCCTAACTTATGCCAGTATAATGGACGAGTTCACAGAATGGTATAGCCAAGTCTTATGTAGTTCATGTAAGATAATTGAAATAAACACAAAAATTTTCACCCTCATAAACATTAATATAAACAAAAGTAAATTAAATTAAGAAATACAAGGTACGATAACAAGAATCATAATAATCAAAAGAAAATAAAGCGTCAATAAATGAATAGTAAACAAAATGGGGGTTAATCATGCATATATGAGTATTTCCCAAGTGGTACGTGTAGTTGTATCCCAAGTACAGACCGCATTACCGAGTGGTACGGGTTTCCATCCGATATATCGCAAGGGATAATAACACACATAACTGTCAATGTAATGTAAACGGACATAAAAAAGGGTGAAATAATAAAATAACAATAAAAGTAAATAGACAAAAAGCTAAATGGAAAAATAAATACGAAATAATAAAATAACGATAAAAGTGAATAAATAAATAAAAAGATAAATAACAGAATGCCAAAGAAATAAAAATGTGACCAGAAATTTGGCTGTCTTTAATGTAGGACTTCGCATACCCGGCTGGATGTATTTCACATCCAGCCAGGCACGCAGCGTCCGGAACTATGAAAATAAATGTGGTAATGGTCCCCTCAGGTCTTACTTTTTAATTTTCTTTCTCGAAAGTGCGTTTGGCCGTCACCGGAAGGATTGCTGGTTCGCTATTTGTGGCTGCTGGTTCGCTATTTCAGTTTGCTGTTTTACAATTTTCTTGTTGCTGTTTTGCTGTTTCTGGTTGCTATTTTGTAGTTTTCTGGTTGTAGTTTTATTGTTACTGTTTTTTACTATTTTTGGACGTTGTTTTTACTAATTTTTCGGTGGCTGTTTTTGGTTTGTTGTTCGCTTTTTTGGTTATTTTGGCTTGATGTTTTAGGTGATTTTGGCTGCTATTTTGGGTGATTTTGGCTTCTATTTTTGGTGATTTTTACTGATATTTTTGGTCATTTTTAGGCTGTTTTTTGGGACTGTTTTTTTGGTTTTTTTGGTGGCTGTTTTTGTGATTTTCTGGCACTATTTTTCTGGTTATTTTTTGGTAATTTTGGGCTATTTTTGTGATGGTTTTCTTGCTATTTGTTCGGTGATGGCTGGTTTGCTGGCTAGGATTTTCGGTGATGGCTTGGTTTTTTTTGTTTTGTTTTTTTTCTTCAAGTTTCAGTGATCCTAGGGTTTTTTTTTATTGTTCACACCCAAGAGGAAGAAGAAGAATGCCTATGGTTTTTTTGTGTTGTTGTTTCGGTTAAGTCCCCTCCACTTTGATTATTTGGGCTCTCTTTTATAATGATTTGGAGGGTTCTCTAAACAAGGAAACAAATCATGTTGATTTGGGGAAGTTATTTTGGGAAAGAATCTTATAAATTTAGTGAAGAGGATATCTCAAATCTTGTTAATTGGAAAGGATGGGATTTCACTTAAATTGGAAAGTGTTGACGAGGGAATTTTAGCATGTGGAATGCATGGGATTTTATTTATTTGGGAAGATTTGGGCGTGCATGGTGGATTGTATGGGCCTTGGGCGTGTGGATGGATTACATGGGGTCTTGGGCCGATTGTGTGGGTTGTAGGGTAATAGGCTGGTTTTAGGTGTTTGTGGTTTGTCCGAGGCTAAGATTTGAAATAGCGGCTAAGCGAATCCGAGGCTGGCTAGTGTGTCTGAATCCGATGAGGTGCTAATTTTGGAGGTTTTCCTTCATTCCGGCATTCGTTTTCGCAACTTCCGTAACTTTTCAGGTAATGCCTCCATACGAGTCTTATCACCGGGCTCATGTAAAAATACAGTGTCTACACCTTGATACGCCTCCTTGTGAACGTGCCAAACAGTCATAACGAGAAACGTTCACTACCAAAATCAAGAGTCACAGTGAGTGTGATTGATAATGAGTTGTCTACCTAATGAATATACGTAGGCGAGATCGTGCCAAAGCTGTGAGTCGAAATATATTCATGGAGTCCACTTCTCACTATAGAATTTGATTTAATTATTGAATTCCCATTTTCCGTTGGGGATTACGGTATGACGTAAAGTAGTGGGAGACACTGCTGGGTGAAAAAATCCATAACTAAGACAGTGCGTAATATTATGAAAATTGCTGCTTTTGTTTTCCTTTTTTCTATATTGTTAATATAATTAAACTTCTAATCCATTGCATGCATATTATTTGAATATCTTTTCTGACTTCACTTTTAGTTGCGAATCTTTAAAATAGGTTCTAGAATGTAAGTAGACTTGGATATTGTTAGATTAGTAGACTTGGATATTCTGACTTCACTTATGGTTCCGAAATGACGGTGAGGTGCTTCGACCCTTGGGCTTCATTCCCAAACCGTGCTGAGTGATGGCGTTTTGGTCCAGCTGCGTGAATTTTCGATCCACTAGGAGTTTTTTCCCTGATGATGAGGTACTTCGACCCCTGGGATTCATTCCCAAATTATTGATAATGCGGGTCTTGACCCTAGGATTCATTCTTGAACTGTTGAACTGATGGTGGTGAGGCACTTCGACCCCCAATCTATCCTTATTCTCGAGGCTCTTTGTTCGTCCTCATTCCCGAGGTTGTTCTCTATTCTTGGAGTTGCTCGTCTTCACCGTTTTTTCTTCAAAGCCTGCGAACAGAAAACAAAAATTATGCGTATGCAATATGTATGCATGTATGCATGGATGCATTCCCTATTCCGATGGGTTTTCTTTGTCCTATTGTCTTGATGTTATCCTCGATTAGGCTTTCCTTTCCCTCTTTGGTGCCTTTTACCTACAAAAGTCTTTGGTCGCCCCCTTGGCCTGCTTACAGTTTCCTCATCTCAATTCTACTCTGGTGATTGCTCAGTTCTCTTTGGTCTCATCGCTCAAGGTCCCGTTGTGTCCCTTATTCGCAGGGTGGTAGACTGGTCATTCTCAGACCCAGCTCAGCTTTCTGCTCTTCGCTACTTACACCGGGTCAATGTGGATTACGCCTTTTTGAAAGTGGCCTCATCATGTCTTCCGATTCCCAGATTTTGAAATATACCCTCTCCTTTGTTGGACAATTATGACCCATAGCGTCACTATTTGTACAGATCATGGTGTTGTTGTACAAATTAACTATGTGACAAAGGAGATTGCACTCTTGTCATTTGTGATTAGATCACTTATATGTATAAATGATGAGAGGTCCCTATAATTTGTTCCTGGACGGAGAATGATATGAGACAGCATCAGTCCACGAAGGATAAATCATTAAATATCCCTAGTCAGAGTATTATCGAGATTGGACATCGATAAATACGTAAATGACTAGTGTTACACTTATGCGCGTTGTGAGGGCACAACGACATAGTTCTCATATATTTGGGTATAGGATACTCATGCAAGTGTAGTAGGAGGTTGTGTTTTACCGATGGTACGGGAAACAGCTTCGCTCTGGATAGACCCCCTCAGAATTCCATTGGTAGTATGACTATGTGTCTATGGAAGTCCGAAATCAGGGTAGATGTATTTGGTCTTAACCTGAGACTTGCACCGCTAATGCTTGCGACAATCAATATACTTTGGTTGCGGTCTTCCAGGGCTTTAACAGGTTCTGTGTACGCCAATACTGGGTATATTGAGAATCGTAGTGTGTTGGGTGTGATGTCAAGATGGAAGTGTCACTCCAGTCATATGGAGATGAAGGTCACGTAGGATACGGTACTAGTACTCTTAAGTACTGCAGTCATCGGGATAAAATGACAAGGTCATGTTTATCCGATTATAGAGACTAGTTACCAGACATCCGACATGTGCTCCGTACGGGGCAGACACAATTCCAGCCCCAGGCCTAGCACGTGATCATTCGATACTGGATCGACGTACGCAATACCACATATACTACGCCTGATATAGATCTCTTATTCCTGTAAGCATGTTTCTGGAGAATTGGGTAGACATGATGCTTTGCTAGAATCCAACCTTGTCTTGTGAATCGGTGTAAACGTAGTACTAGGTACTTACGTGTTCGGATAGTCCGACGACCCGATTTACTGCCAACATATCCGGGGATCTCATGGGTCGCTTCCCGAAGATTCACCGATGACGTATGACTCGTACATTAATTAATCAGGGATTAATTCAATGAGAGAGAAAATTAATCTGGGATTAATTACGGAGATATTTTATCTGGGATAAAATATCAATTAAAGAGAGAGAGAACGATTAATTTGGAATTAATCGGTAAAATAATATATTTGATATATTTAACGAGATTGGATTTCGACGCGTAATTAAAATTAGATTTTAATTCGGGTGAACGAATTAATTTAGATTTAATTCGTTAGCGATGTGAATAGTGATTTCACTAGGCGTAATCATTTAATTGCGTCGCAATGGAAAATTCGTTAATTTGGAATTAGCGAACCCGAGCCCGGTATTGTTTGTGAGTGCATTCGCATTTCGAATTCGAGTGCGGCACGCAAGTCAAATCAAGCATCAAATCATTAGTCACATCAAGCGTCAAATCACATGTCACTTTGAGTGATGTGACAAGTTGACAATTGATTGATGTGAGTTGATGTGTATTGTTTGAAAGCATTTAATGCTTTGCTTTTTGGGAAAAGTTTTTAGTATATATGTTTTATTTGTTTTTGGAAAACAAATTAATAAACCTATTACATTATTCTTTTTCCCTCTTCTCTCTCCTAGTTCACGATTTCACTGGATTTTGGAGCCAAAATTTTTCCTCTTTCTCTCTCGGTCTCAAGGCCATTTTCTTCTGTTTTTCTTCTGGTTTGCCCGAATGAGGAAGGAAGAGATGTGATGATTTTTGTGGCAAAGAACATCACAAGTGCTAGCACACCTTTAGAGATATACCAAGGTGATAGGGAAGTGTTTTCATGAGCAAGGAATCAACAAAAGCTTGGAGCTTCATAGGATATCCATGGCCGATTCTTGGAGGAAGAAGACCACCCATTGTTGAGCAGCTCACTGCCGAGATACATGGAGGAGGGCAGTGCGTTTTTTGGTTCATCACCACATGCATCCAATCCGTTCATTGTGAGTTTTCCGCACCTCCTATGATTGCATTTACACTTGTTTCATGCTTTATTAATGATCTTGGGAAGCTTAGAGTATACCAACAATGGTATCTTGAGCCTTTGAAAGCATGAAATTGATTTTAGGGTTAAAATTGGGCAAAACGAATTTGGGCATGATTTAATGAAATTGGATGAATTAGTATGCTTAAATTTTGTTGAATTGATGATTGATTGGATCAATTTGATGAAAAAGTGTTTGGAACAATTTTCCCCAATTTTGGTGTGATGGCCGAAAATGTTGGAACCCTAAATTGTCTTGAATTTTTGTTTTTTGATTCATTGGATGAGTTGGAAATCATTTGGGGACATTGATTTAATGTTGAATTGAATTTAATTGGATTGAATTTGGTTTGGGCATATTTTTCCCCTTTGGCCGAGACATATATGCATGTAAATTGGGTTTGATTTTGATCAAAATATGTTGGACACTAATTGATGTAGATAAGCATGATTAATTGTACAAATTTGGTGTTTTGGAAATTTATATTTGGGTAATTAATAATGCTATACACTTTGGTTAATTAGAATGTGAAATTTGGAATTTTTGTATTTTAATTAATTGGGCTTAAAATTGGATTTGGGCTTGTTAGGCTTGATTGTATCAAGTTAGGTTTAGGCCAAATGGATTGGATCCAATTGGGCCCAAAACCACTTCCATAAAGCCCAAATGCGATTTAATGAACCTTTAAAGTTTAATTGGGCCTAATGGGCCTAAATTGGTTTCTGGGCTTATGGGGCTAATCCCGGATTGGACTTTTGTTATCGGTTTGACCCGAGTTGACCAAAAGTCCACGCCTTAAAGAAATTAATTAAAAGCCGATTGGACTTTAATTAAATTAATATTGGATATTAATCGGGCTCTAAGACCCGTAACGACTAAATTTGGAATTTAAGTCGTAGAGGTTTATTAATAAAGTGTAATATTTAACTTGGAATTAAATAATGAATTAGGATTAAATACATATTAAATTGGATTTAATTATGTAGTTTAATTTAATTCGAGAATTCGTACTTTGAGTACTTATTCACAAAACGAGTTTGACTCGAGCAAAATCAAATCGTTGTTTGAACATTGGATGATCACTAATTATCAGATTAATTAATTTGATTAGATTGATTGATAACATGTTTGTGTGAATACATGGTGCGATGCATGATAATATATATCAGATGGATATTAGATGGGTGGGACAATTTTAGAAATTGTTGTAATAAATTTGATTTATTAATTGGACCTGCGTGTCCAGCCTTATACCTCCATATTCTTTGTATTCTCTTCTCACCTCTTCCCCTCAATGTAAATGAGGTTTCTTTAGAAGTGTAGTGTAATGGGTAGAAGCAAATACATGTGCTAGCGGGAGAGAGAAATGGATAGATTTGATCTAGGATCATTGTGTAAAGTATCCATCCGCATATCATTATTATTTTTCATATGCGGTTTATTATGTGTTTAGAATGAATGTTTAAGGGTGTATGATGATGAGACCTTAACAAAGATAATAAATTGGTTGCCAATTTGCACGCGAAAAACCCTCAAACAATATTAAGCATTTTCCTTCCATTGAGTGATTCTCACTCAAGATCCGAGACGGCATTGGTTTGTTGGCCAAAGTCAAGGCCTTTGTCCGTCGAGGATGTGTTTGAATCATGAAGGCTTTGTTACATATTGGTGTCTTGTCCAAGTTGTTGTTTGTTAGCCAAAGTCAAGACCACTTCTTGTCCATCGACAATGATTACGAAGCTTTCCATGGTCAATGTGTCGTGCTTGACTGGGATCACTAAGTTTGTTGTGCCAAAGCCAAGGCTTAGTTGATTCAGAGGAAAAAGGTTAGGTAATACATTGGATGTATTGGCATATATAAGATATGTAGGGGTTTAGGGGGTGAATCCGGTAACGCAGCGGAAGCGGTGAAAATCAGATTTTCAGATTTCAAAACTTTTTCTCGGATTAATTAAATAAACATATTTATTTAATATTCCAATAATCAAATTATGAAATAAAATTCAATAAATCATATTTAAGTGAATTTACCAAATTACCCTTACTTTGGTATTTTGTCCATTTTAGTCCGAAATTGATCTAATCAATTTGAATGATTCTAAATCATTGCTAAGATGAACTTAGCATGTTCAAAAAATCAAAACACCAAAGCAACCAAAATCCCCAAATTTTCTCACCAAAGCCGAGAGCACCTTAAGGGGGGGTTTGTGCATTTTGTCATTTCATGCATCAAAACACATCAAGATGTAATCCAATGAACATGAAACTTTATATGAATCATATACACACACAAATACATAACATATATGAAAAGCCCCAAATTTGGAATTGGTCATGAAACCTAATTTTTCAATTTCCACAAATTGGACAAATTAGACCAAATACATTAAATCAATTACTTCAATCATCATTCTTCCATCCAATCCAAGTCTCAACACAATGAAACAACTCAAGATCAAATCTAGGTCATTTAAGAGTGGGTCAATAACTCTAGATTAGCAACATGGTTTCCAAAACCTTAAAAGAAAGTTTACAACTACAATAGTCACAACCTTCCTTCACCATACATGCTCAACACTTCAATCAAACTTCCATCAACAAAAACACAAAGAAATAAAGAAAGAAATAATCTAAGAACATCACATGTTGAAGCCTAAAACCTATGGAACATTTTCCTCTCTAATAGCAAGTTTGAAAAACTTACTAAAATTCCAAGCTTTCTTTGATTTATCTTTTTTTTCTCAAGCTTTCCTTAGTTTCTTCAATGGAGTTTTCTTTTTTAAAGTGTATTAGGTTTTGTGTAAAGTGAAATGAAAATTAATATATACTTGCACCAAATGTGCCTTGGCCGAAAATCACAAAGACATATACAAGTTTGGTAATTTCATTTTCATTTCAACTTAATTTGGTCAACTTGCATAAATATCGAAATACAACTTTATTAGATATTTAATTAAGTCAACAAAAGCAACTAACATCATTTACTTTAAATATCCTAATGTAAGATATTTATATTTTAATTAATTTAATCATTTAACAATTAAATAATTAATTAATTAATCAAATACAATATATTAAATATATGTATAATATTTACATTAAATATTAAAAACATATATTCATTTAGGATATAAGTCAAATAACTCATTTTGACTATTAATTAATGTGTATTTAAATTAATCAAGTATTAAATGTAAATACACAATAATTTGGCAAATGACTATCTAGTCCCTTTAGCATGTATCTTGCGTTTAACCTTTAAACGAATTTATAAATAATCAATATTATTTATTAATGTTGATCTAGTGCTCTGCGAGTATGTTTCATTATTGAGACTCTCTAGATTCATGTATATCCGTCACGAAATACAATTTCGTGTCCATAATCTATCCACCCGTAGATTATGACGATCACGGATAATCTCGCTGAACCATACAGGTCGAGGTCATGGCAAATGTATAATTCCTCCGTTACAGGTATCCGGATAAATCCCAGAGATATAGATGCAAACGTCAAATCTCTATCGGGATTATCCAGTTGACTATTCTATTAGCAATCTCTAAAAGAATGTTTAGAACTAGCTTCCAAACTTTACCACGGGCCCATGGTTTTATCTGATTGCTAATCTTGTGGACTACCTATGCTCTGATACACAGAACTGGCGGATCCTATCTTGATACACATAGGACACCCTGAGGATCTATCTACACCCAACGAACATGCGGAGGTCTGATCTAAATAGATCAGTGACGTGACTGCCGTCTAAGTGTAGAAGATGTCTCATGTGCCCACAATGGCATCTCAAGTCTAAGAATCACAAGTGCTACTCAACCCAAAAAGATTCTTATTGACGCTGGTGCACCATCCATTAAGAATCTTCGGTGAGTCGTTCAGTGTTTATCCGCTATAAACACCTACACGTCTATACTAGTCTCCAAGACTTATGGTTTATTGAGAAACCACTGGAATCATATATTCCTAGTATACGACATGTACCGGTCTCAACGGGTTTACTATACTGACCAAGTAGTGTAAACCTTGACCAGGAACTGTCTGAGAATGACAACGTCATGATACTTCTCAATGTCAGTTGCGACGCTTTTGCAACTGTATCATGACTAATCATTCTAGGGTCATTACGTCCTTACCATATAGAAAGATAGATTATATTATAGAAACTGCATATATTATTCATAATAATAATGTTTTACAGAAGTATTCAACAGAAATACAACCGAGAATTGGCGCTCTGAGCACCAACCCCAACAAAATCTCCCACTTGCTCTAGTGCCAATATCGATTGTATCTAAGACCCATCGACTCCACGTGTTTATCAAACAGCTTCGGAGGTATGGCCTTCGTCAGTGGGTCTGCTACATTGTCTTCACTCGGTACCTTGCACACGACAATATCCCCTCGCGACACGATCTCTCGAATGATGTGGTACTTGCGTTCCACATGCTTCGACTTCTGATGCGCCCTCGGTTCCTTTGCTTTCGCAATGGCTCCAGTATTATCATAGTATAACGGAATCGCATTCTCGATACTTGGGACAACTCCCAATTCTGTGATAAAGTTCTTTATCCACACAGCCTTTTTGCAGCTTCAGAAGCTGTAATATATTCCGCCTCAGTGGTGGAATCAGCTGTCGATCCCTGTTTGGAACTCTTCCAACAAACTACACCTCCGTTAAGGGTAAAGACAAATCCAGATGTAGACTTTCTATCATCGGGATCCGATTGGAAATCAGAGTCTGTATACCCATTAACCTGCAGTTCGTTTCCTCCATAAACTATTAACTTATCCTTAGTACCTTTAAGATATTTTAGGATATGTTTAATGGCCATCCAATGGTCATTACCTGGATTGGACTGATATCTGCTAGTTACGCTAACAGCGAAACTGATATCAGGCCTCGTACATAACATGGCATATATTATGCTACCCAAACACGAAGCATAAGGTTGGTTAGACATTCTAACCTTCTCATCTTCTGTTTGTGGACACATCTTCTTAGAAAGATGTATCCCATGTCTGAACGGTATGTTTGTTGTCTTCCAGTTACCAAAACTATACCGTTCCAAGATCTTATCTATGTAAGTTGATTGGGATAACCCAATCGGCCTCCTTTGTCTATCTCTATAGAGTTTTATCCCTAAAACATAGGAAGCTTCTCCCAGGTCCTTCATGGAGAAATTCTTACAGAGGTACGCTTTCACGCTTTGCAACATACCTAAATCATTCCCAATGATTAGGATGTCATCAACATATAGGACTAAAAATACGACCATGCTCCCACTGGCCTTCTGATACACACAGGATTCTTCCGAATTCTTGAGAAAACCAGACGATCTAATAATCTCATCGAATCGAAGATTCCAACTTCGTGAAGCTTGTTTAAGTCCATAAATGGACTTCTTAAGATTACATACCATACCCGAGGTTTCGCTGGACGCGAAACCTTCCGACTGTTCCATATAGATTTCTTCATCAAGAATTCCATTTAGAAAAGCTGTTTTGACATCCATTTGCCAAATCTCATAGTCATGATACGCAGCTATAGAAAGCAAAATCTGGATAGACTTAAGCATTGCTACCGGCGAAAAAGTTTTATCGTAGTCGACGCCAGGTCGCTGCGTGTAACCTTTTGCTACCAGTCGGCCTTGTAAGTTTCAACCTTACTGTCAGGCCCGCGCTTCCTCTTGGAAACCCATTTACAACCGATAGGAACAATCCTTCGGGAAGCGGAATCAAGTCCCAAACTTGATTTTCATGCATTGAGTCTATCTCGGATTTCATGGCACTCTGCCATTTCACAGAGTCGATGTCCAACATCGATTCTCTATAGGTGAAAGGATCTGTCTCTTCAACTAAGAGAACATCCAGACTCTTTTCTTGTATCAAATACAAGCGTTCAGGAGGTCTAGATACCCTTTCAGACCTACGAAGTGTGTGTGTTGAAGGTCCTTCATCTACTTGAACTTCAGGTTCCTCCGTTGGTTCGTTGTTTTCAGGTTGGACTTCATCAAGCTCAACCTATCTATGATTACCACCTTCTGACAAAAATTCTACTTCTAGAAATTTTGCGAAGCGAGCTACGAACACATTTCGATGCTCGGTATCATAGAACAGATATCCCCTCGTATTCGAAGGATATCCAACAAACCTAAACTTTTGCCCTCGAGGCGAAAGCTTATCTTGCTGAGTTACCCTGACATAGGCAGGACAACCCCAAACCTTAATATAATTAAGATTTGGTCTCCTACCGAACCATATCTGATACGGTGTCGTAGGAACAGCCTTTGAAGGAATCTTATTCAAAAGATGTGCGGCTGTTAAGAGAGAGTAACCCCATAAGTAATAGGGCAAATATGTGAAACTCAACATCGATCGGACCATATCCAATAAAGTCCGATTTCTCCTTTCAGATACACCATTTTGCTGTGGTGTACCTGGAGGAGTATATTGAGCGAGAATCCCATTCTCCTTCATATAATCCATGAACTCACCACTCATATATTCGCCGTCTCGATCTGATCGAAGGCATTAATATATTTATCAGTTTTTTTTTCTACTTCATTTCGGAACTCTTTGAACTTTTCAAAGGTTTCTGATTTATGTCGCATCAAATACACATAACCGTACCGTGACAAATCATCGGTAAAGGTAACGAAGTACGAATAACCACTTGAGCAGTTTGACTTAGTGGACCACATACATCAGAATGTACGAGTTCCAGTAAGTTAATAGCGCGGTGTCCAACACCAGAAAATGGGGCTTTGGTCATCTTACCCTGAATACAGGATTCACAAGTTGGATAGGATTCAATGGTAAGATCTGATATCAAACCATTCATAACCAATTGGGTAAGGCGTTTAACGCCAATGAGACAAAGTCTCATATGCCAAAGTTCAGTATTATTAATTACAGGTAAACTATGTTTATTAACTCCAGTATTTAATATATCTTTTGAAGTTTGCAATGTATAATGACCATGCTGGTTTGGACAACAAAGGATCTGAATATTATTTTTATCATATAAATACAAAGAACTATTCTTAATATTAATACAAAAGCCTTCTGTATCCAATACAAAAAGTGATATAATATTAGCGACACATCCCGGTACAAAATGACAGTCATATAACAAAAGTGTCCCTTTCGGCAATGAGATCTCGCATACTCCCACTGCAACTACATCCAAAGAGTCTCCACTCCTGAACCGCAACTGCATCTCTCCAGGCTTCAGTTTCCTACTTTCCTTCAGCACCTGCAACGAATTGCAAATGTGAATGGGACAAGCAGAATCTAAAATCCAGCTGGATGTAACGGCTTCACAAGCCAAAGATAAATCAATAACTGGAAAAATAAAAGGACCTGATGTATAAGCTCTGTCTCTCCTCAGCTGGGCAATGTAATCAGGACAGTTTCCTCTTCCAGTGCCCGACCTTCCGCAGTGGTGGCATTTGTCTTCAAAAGCCCTTTTGGCTTTGCAATCTTCGCCTGTTGTTGAGGACCAAAAGCCTTCTTCTTCTTCTTTCCTTTCTTGTTCTTTCCCTTGGACCATCCTTGGGAAGAAGCGAAAGAGAAGTAGTTCTAGGAGGGCGAGTCGGTACTCCCTTCTTAAGGTCCTCTTCTGCCGTGAGCAACATCCTATGTAGCTCCTGGTAGGTACAGACAGTCCCGTGCATGTTGAAGTACATCACGAACTGGCGAAATGAAGCTGGTAGTGAACCAAGAATGACACTCCTACCGAGAATTTCATTCAAGATGAGATTATGTTGCCTCAATTGATCGATCAAATCGATCATCTGAAGAACATGTGGGCTAACACTTTTCCCCTCATCCAGACGCGCATGGAACAGTTCCATGGCGACTTTGTGAACAATCACTTGTTCTTGGTTCTCAAACGATTGTCTCAATCGCGTCATCATACTAGGAATCTAGCATACCATAGTACTGTTGCTTGAGTTTCGGAGACAGTGAACTAAGGATGTATGATTTAACCCTTAAATCATCATCCTTCCAAGTTTCAAAAACTTGGCGTTCCTCCTCCGAAGCATCCGCACCCACAGCAAGGGGCAACGGACCCTCAAGAACATATCCCAGCTTTTTGGAATCGAGGACAATCCTCAAATCCAATTCCCAGTCAGCGAAGTTCTCAGCGCCTTTCAGTTTGTTCGCATCAAGCATACGCGCAAACTGATTTGTGGATTGTGTCGCCATCGCCAATCTATCATATTGATCACGAAAAACGGTTAGCAGAAATTAAGCAGTTTCATATAATATCAAAAGCATAAACTAGATCATGGATTTTAATCTAAAAATGCACCTCCTACTAAATCATGCAATACTGTAATCCCCAAACAGAATACAAAGATTTAATAATTAAATTAAATACTTATAGTGAAAGGTGGATCTCGTGAATATATTTCAGCTCACAGCAGAGGCACGGTCTCGCCTACGTATATTCATCAGGTAGACAACTCATTTGTCAATCACTCAATAGTGAGTCCTAAGTATCCGGTCCTGGCCGTTTCTCATTGTCGCTGCGAAGGCAGGCCCACAAGGAGACGTACCAAGGTTAAACTCGTCAATGATAAACTCAAGTTACTTACGTAATCCTGACAGCTAGGGCACGTACATAATTCCGCTTTTACTTGAATTTACCTAGTATCTGATATACATCTGATATAAATAAATCTTTATCGGCTACACCCTCCCAGCAGAGGCACGGTCTCAGATGTAGTCACAAAGAAGTATTCATAAACCGTATTGACAAGACGGACCATATAACATGCATCAAATACATAATTACATTCAAACCTTATTAATTAGGGATTTTCCACTAAGTGTCATACACCCTAAATCTAACCAATTTAGATCTTAATTAGCATGCATAAAGTCAAGAAAACATGATTAAACATTGATTCAATGAAGGCTAATCATATTAGGTGGCCTAGAATCAGACTCGCTCTGATACCATTTTGTAGGGGTTTTTAGGGGGTGAATCCGGTAACGCAGCGGAAGCGGTGAAAATCGGATTTTCAGATTTCAAAAATTTTTCTCGGATTAATTAAATAAACATATTTATTTAATATTCCAATAATCAAATTATGAAATAAAATTCAATAAATCATATTTAAGTGAATTTACCAAATTACCCTTACTTTGGTATTTTGTCCATTTTAGTCCGAAATTGATCAATCAATTTTGAATGATTCTAAATCATTTCTAAGATGAACTTAGCATGTTCACAATATCAAAACACCAAAGCAACCAAAATCCCCAAATTCTCACACAAGCCGAGAGCACTTAAGGGGGGTTTGTGCATTTTGTCATTTCATGCATCAAAACACATCAAGATGTAATCCAATGAACATGAAACTTTATATGCATCATATACACACACAAATACACTACATATATGAAAAGCCCCAAATTTGGAATTGGTCATGAACCCTAATTTTTCAATTTCCACAAATTGGACAAATTAGACCAAATACTTTAAATCAATTACTTCAATCATCATTCTTCCATCCAATCCAAGTCTCAACACAATGAAACAACTCAAGATAAAATCTAGGTCATTTAAGAGTGGGTCAATAACTCTAGATTAGCAACATGGTTTCCAAAACCTTAAAAGAAAGTTTACAACTACAATAGTCACAACCTTCCTTCACCATACATGCTCAACACTTCAATCAAACTTCCATAAAAAAACACAAAGAAATAAAGAAAGAAATAATCTAAGAACATCACATGTTGAAGCCTAGAACCTAAGGAACATTTTCCTCTCGAATAGCAAGTTTGAAAAACTTACTAAAATCCAAGCTTTCTTTGATTTATCTTTCTTTTCTCAAGCTTTCCTTAGTTTCTTCAATGGAGTTTTCTTTTGTAAAGTGTATTAGGTTTTGTGTAAAGTGAAATGAAAATCAATATATACTTGCACCAAATGTGCCTTGGCCGAAAATCACAAAGACATATACAAGTTTGGTAATTTCATTTTCATTTCAACTTAATTTGGTCAACTTGCATAAATATCTAAATACAACTTTATTAGATATTTATTAAGTCAACAAAAGCAACTAACATCATTTACTTTAAACATCCTAATGTAAGATATTATATTTTAATTAATTTAATCATTTAACAATTAAATAATTAATTAATTAATCAAATACAAATATATTAAATATATGTATAATATTTACATTAAATATTAAAAACATATATTCATTTAGGATATAAGTCAAATAACTCATTTTGACTATTAATTAATGTGTATTTAAATTAATCAATTATTAAATGTAAATACACAATAATTTGGCAAAATGACTATCTAGTCCCTTAGCATGTATCTTGCGTTAACCTTTAAACGAATTTATAAATAATCAATATTATTTATTAATTTTGCTCTAGTGCTCTACGAGTATGTTTCATTATTGAGACTCCCTAGATTCAGGTATATCCATCACGAAATCCAATTTCGTGTCCATAATCTATCCACCTGTAGATTATGACGATCATGGATAATCTCGCCGAACCATACAGGTCGAGGTCATGGCAAATGTATAATTCCTCTGTCACAGGTATCCGGATAAATCCCAGAGATATAGATGCAAACGTCAAATCTCTATCGGGATTATCCAGTCGACTATTCTATTAGCAATCTCTAAAAGAATGTTTAGAACTAGCTTCTAAACTTTACCACGGGCCCATGGTTTTATCTGATTGCTAATCATGTGGACTACCTATGCTCTGATACACAGAACTGGCGGATCCTATCTTGATACACATAGGACACCCTGAGGATCTATCTACACCCAACGAACAGGTGGAGGTCTGATCTAAATAGATCGGTGACGTGACTGCCGTCTAAGTGTAGAAGATGTCTCATGTGCCCACAATGGAATCTCAAGTCTAAGAATCACAAGTGCTACTCAACCCAAGAAGATTCTTATTGACGCTGGTGTACCATCGATTAAGAATCTTCGGTGAGTCATTCAGTGTTTATCCGCTATAAACACCTACACGTCTATACTAGTCTCCAAGACTTATGGTTCATTGAGAAACCACTGGAATCATATATTCCTAGTATACGACATGTACCGGTCTCAACGGGTTTACTATACTGACCAAGTAGTGTAAACCTTGACCATGAACTGTCTGAGAATGACAACGTCATGATACTTCTCAATGTCCGTTGCGACGCTTTTGCAACTGTATCATGACTAATCATTCTAGGGTCATTACGTCTTTACCATATAGAAAGATAGATTATATTATAGAAACTGCATATATTATTCATAATAATAATGTTTTACATAAGTATTCAACAGAAATACAACCGGGAATTGGCGCTCTGAGCACCAACCCCAAAAAGATATATGTCTCGGACTTGGATGTCCCCCTACCGGATCTAGGAATTGGATTGGATCCAATTGATCTTAGAGATCTACCTAGTTAATTATCATACAATTTGCTGGCCAAAGTCAAGATTGTGTGATATTTAACGGGATCCTAACCCACTAGGAAACGCGATTTCCCGAGTACTCGACAGAGGGTTAGAGGCTCGCCGAAAAATAGTGGGAGGCAAGAATTGAATTTGCAATACTCGTTTAATTACTTGTCATACGCGCTCAAACAATATCATTCGTCAAATCAATTAAATGTTAGTTGGACTAATATATTAATTGTTGTTTTAATTAAAGCAGTTGGACTGTATTATAGTTGATTATATAATTGGATTATAGTAATCAATATATTTGAATTAATTAATTTCAATTTACAGTTGATTTTATAATTGGATTATAGTAATCATGTAATTGAGGTTAATTAATTTAAATTATATTTGATTATATAGTTGGACTATAATAATCATTATAATAAATAGTACCACAAATCGTTGATTAAATAGTTGGACTATTAGAATCAAGATAAATGAAAGATTAGTGTTTAAAACATAATCCTGGGTGAGAAATGTATTTAAATGACTATAATTTTTCTAATTGGGAATATAATTTTAGGATGGTCCTGGAAAAATAATAAGTTATTTTATTGATAAAATAATTATATTAAGCCTAAGCCCGGAGTTAAGTAAATAGTAGAGCATAATCTTTGGAAGATTTATGTAATGATAACTTAAGTGCTTAATCCATTAAGCTTGTCGCAGTAGACTCATTAATTTCTGAATCAGAACTAGGATTAGATCCTTAAAAGTATGATGACGAAATTGAAGGATATTCATAAATCTATGTTTAGATTTTAGAAGTACTAAAATTGCAATTGATAACTCTTGGAGAGTTAATGACTATTCTCAAGGAGATAAAAGTCAAACTTTGCAATTAGGCAAGTTGCGCTAGTCGCACCTTACTTCGATATTCTTGAAACCCGAGGCTTGGCCAAAGGCTACTGGAATGTTGAAAAGGGCAAAGGCAAAATCATTATAATCTTCTGGGAAGATAAAAGACATTTCCTAAAAATGTCTTCTTAAATGTGGCAAACGGGATCACGGAAGCGTGACTGCCGTTTGGACAAAGCAGACATGAAGGAATAGAAGACGAGCAAGGCTCTGACTTCAAATGTGATTGTCATAAATATATTCATTACTAGTATTTAAAATTGGATTTTAGATACTTAGTGTGATATATATATATATATATATATATTGATGTTCAGAATCTGTTATGAACAGGATACTGACTTCAATAGAGATTAATCTGCGAATTGGAAACGGGACGACTGTCGCTGTTTTAACCGTAGATACCTAAGTTTAGGAACTACCCTCGGGTGTGTACTTAAGTTAGGAAACTGTTATTATGTAACTAGTTCGACAAGAAACATTATCTCTATATCAGTGTATAATCTGTTGCAGATATACCTTTATATTCTTGAACACTAAAGTGTTTTATTATATAAAGTTGATATTGAGATAAACACATTAGATGTTAACAACAGAATTTATATTAGAATATAAATAAATCTCACACGTATAACATGACAAACAAATAGCTCAAACTGATTTGATCAGGTTGAAACTTGAATGTGGCATTGTTGTCTAGGACACAATCAAACAAGAATTGTATATGCACACTTTTGAAGTGTGGGTACTCGGACTGATTTGATTCCAATCAAATAAAGTCTACGAATCTAGTTTATTGGGCAAAGTGCCTAAAACACTATTTACTTGGTAAAAGTGTAAATGCCACCAATCTGTTAGCCCTAATTCATAGTGAAGCAAATGGGCCCATATCTAGCTAGGCTAGATGTGGATATGAATATTTCTTTACCTTTACGAATGTGGCATCGCGTTATGGTTATGTGTTTCTTTTGAAGAACACAAATCAGAAACTTTTATAGTTTCGACACGAAATAGAAAAACAGATCGGCTGAAGTATTAAACCGTCACGGTGAGACCGTGATGGAAAATACTTAAGAAATAAGTTTCTAATGTACTTGAAAGAGTATAGTATTCTTTCAAAGAGGACTCCTCCCGGAACACGTCATCCTGACAGTGTGTCCGAATGGATAAACCGAATTTTATTAGACATGATAAGGTTAATCATGAGTCGCTCTGAGCTACCATTTCCTTTAACGGATAAGCTTTAAACAGTGCAGAACTTATTTTGAATAAGGTTCCATAAAATCTGTTTGACAGATTTCATATTAGATATGAACGGGAAGGAAACTGAGTTTCACATTCCTGATAATTTGGGTATGCTAGACATACGTTTGGATGATACCAAACTAAAACCCAAATTGGATAAGTGCCAATTATAGGTTATCCTAGGGATACCATAAGTATTGTACTTATACGTCTTACATGAGAACAATTAGATTGTTGCTCACCATGTGGTTTTCCTAAGAGGAATACCGATATGCAGTGGTAAGTGGGAGGATAGTAAAACTCGATGAAAATCAGAGTAATACTATTCCAGGCACAGATCCTTAAATGGAACATAAATAGTTCATCAAGGATGAAACTAAACTATTAATCTTCGAATACACAAGAACCACGTAAGTCAGAGAGAGTCAGAAAACAACCTGGGGTATGTGTTTCTGATCTCACCTCATAAAAATGTCTATCTTATTGAGGTATACCAACTGACTACGTATGAGGAGGTGATACAAGGTGTCGACTCCCTATTATGACAAAGTGCCATGATATCCGAAATGGATTCCATGTATATCAACAAGTTTGGATACTAGTTGATGTACCGCAAGGCATTGTGCCTATTGGTACTATAAGTCTTCAAGGAAGACGTACATTGATGGCAACATACCAACGTATAAAGCTAGGCTCTTAACGGAAAGGTATCGTTATCAACATTATGTTGATTACGATTCAACCTTTTACCTGTTGCCATGGTAAATCCATTTGGATAATGCTTGCTAAAGCTGCGTGTTTCATTTATGAAATATGACAGCTTTACGAAAAAACGCTTTCCTGAAAAGGAAACCTTTTGGAGGATGTTTACAACATCCTGGCGGTTTTGTCGTACCAAAACTAGCAAACAAGGTTTGAGGGTTATTCGATCCATGTTTGGATTGAAGCAAGCATTAAGTTCTTGGAATTACCGTTTTGATGTAATCATAATAGTTTATGATTTAATTCAAAACGAAATGATTCTTGTGTATATAAGAGGGTTAGTGGGAGCGCACTGACAGTGGCTGTCCTATAAAATAATGATAATACGTCATTTCTTGGAAATGATATTCCCATAAAATAACTATCGGCGAAAGATTGGCTTTCGAAAACTCTCTATGGAATCGTACATTGGAAAATGTACGCTACCTGGTGTCTTATACGCTTTGAGCATATGAAGTCACAAACAGGCTAATCCGAGTGATAGTCATTTGGAAAACAAATTAATAAACCTATTACATTTTTCTTTTTCCCTCCTCTCTCTCTTGGTTCACGGTTTCACTGGATTTTGGAGCCAAAATTGTTCCTCTTTCTCTCTCGGCCTCAAGGCCATTTTCTTCTGTTTTTCTTCTGGTTTGACCGAATGAGGAAGGAAGAGATGTGATGATTTTTGTGGAAAAGAACATCACAAGTGCTAGCACACCATTAGAGATATACCAAGGTGATAGGGAAGTGTTTTCATGAGCAAGGAATCAACAAAAAGCTTGGAGCTTCGTAGGATATCAATGGCCGATTCTTGGAGGAGGAAGACCACCCATTGTTGAGCAGCTCACTGCCGAGCTACATGGAGGAGGGTAGTGCGTTTTTTGGTTCATCACCACATGCATCCAATCCATTCATTGTGAGTTTTCCGCACCTCCTATGATTGCATTTACACTTGTTTCATGCTTTATTAATGATCTTGGGAAGCTTAGAGTGGACAAACATCCTTGAGTAGTTTGCCTTCATTCTCGGCTTGTATTTTTCTCTTACTATCCTTCTCGGATACTGAAAATCATGTTTTCTGATTCTCGAAGCTTTCATTTGTTGTCCTTAGGATGTAGAGAAGATACTGCATTGTGCTTCGTCCATTGAGTTGCAGGTCCTTTGTATCTTTTGCCTAAGCTGTCCTTTCAGATTTTCAACTTAGAGGATCGTTCTATCTTGCCTGAGTCGCCTTTTCAGGTTTTCAACTCAGCGAGCTAAAAAATATATATATATTTTTTTTCAGATTGATATGTCCTCATTCTCGAGGCTTTTTACTCGTCCTCTTTCCCGAGGTTCCTCTCTATTCTTGGATTTCTTCTCATATATCTCCTGACCTTGGTCATATAAGAAACAAAAGAGTTGAATTGTAATCACTTGACTCTAATCTTTCCCGGTTAGCTGGGATTTATGCAATCTATGAACATCTTGAACATTTTTTTCAATAAAGGCGTTTTCATTACTTCTTAGTACATATGTAGGAAATAAACTGTATTGCAGGGGTACCTCTATCATTATCTGTTCCCCACAGATTTTTTAATTAGCCATTTTTTCTTCCTCACTCATGCTCCTTTTTTGCTTGGGCTATCATTTGCGGATTTTCAACCCAACGAGCCTTTCTCTTTTTTTTTTATGCAAAGTATTGTTTCAGCCTGTCCACGTTGATGGGCTCAGTGAACTCGTTCCCTTCCAAATCTGACAGTCTCACTGCCCCATTCCTCATCACCCTTTTGACTAGGTAGGGCCCTTCCCAATTGGGCAATGGATCGACTGATATACTGGATTTTCTCGAGAAAAGCTCTAACTTCCTTTCATTCTTTTATTTTTCTTTTTATTTTTCTCTTTTTCCCCTCTTGATAGCGGCCTTCATATATAAGCATCTTCTTACTGAGGTAGTGGACTGCATGTTCCACCCCTGTCTCATCTTCCTGTAACCTCATCGCCCCCAACGCTTCGGGTTCTATAGCCAAATACAACACCAAGGATTTGCCCAGCCTCAGGGGTTTCAAGACGGGCGGTTTAACCAAGTATTGCCTATTCCACTCCACAGGTTGGTCCTTCCTCAACAGCTTGAAGATGGGCTCACATGAATCGACTAATATACTGGATTTTTCTAAGAAAAGCTCTAACTTCCTTTTCTATCTTTGGTGCGGGCATCTCGGTGATTGCCTTGATCTTTTCAGGGTCCAATTCTATCACTAACCTTTTCGACTCATTCTGGCCTCATTCTTCGGAGCTTCTGTTTTACTGGTCTCATGTTCGGATACATTGTTATCATGTGCTGGGCAATACCCTTGTTCATATTGGATAATTATGACCCATAGCATCACTATTTTGTAAAGAACATGGTGTTCTTTTACAAAATTAACTATGTGACAAAAGAAATTGCTCTTTTATCATTTGTAATTGGATTAGCTGGATATATAAATGATAAAAATCCATATGATTAGTACTAGATTAATAAGATATGAGACAATATTAATCCACGTAAGGTTTAATCATTAAATATCCGTAGTCGAAGTATTATCGAGACCGGACATCCATAATGAGAAATAGGCTAGTATTACACTTGTGCCTGTTATGGGAGCGTAACGACATAGTTATCATATATTTAGGTATTTGATACTTATGCAAGTATAATAGAAGGTTCTGTTTACGGATGGTACGGAAATAGCTTCGCTTTGGATAGACCCATCAGAATCTCATTGGTAGTATGACTATGTGTCTATGGGAATCTGAATCAGGGTAGGTGTATATGGTCTTAACCTAAGACTTGCATCGCTAATACTTGCGATAATCAGAATAATTTGGTTTTGGTCGTCCGGGGCTTTAATAGGTTCTGTGTACGCCTCTTCTAGGTATACTGAGAATCGTAGTGTATTGGGTGTGATGTCAAGAAGGAAGTATCACTTCAGTCATATCGAAATGATGATCACGCAGGGATACAAAACTGGTACTCTATAATGCTATAGTCATCTGGAAAGTATGACTAGGTCATGACTTTCTGATCATAAAGACACTAGTTGCTAGTGATCCGATATATGCTTCGTACGGGGCAGACACAACTTCAGCCTCAGGCCTAGCATGTGACATCTGATACTTGATCGTAATACACAATACTATGTATACTACGCCTGATATAGATTATATATTCCTTAAAAGAATATTTCTGGAGAATTGGGTAGGCACGGTGCTTGCTAGAAGCCAACCATGTCTTGTAAATTGGTAAGAACGTGGTATCGGGTACGCACGTATTCGGATAGTCGGATGACCGCATTTACTCCCAACATATCCAGGGATCTCTTGGGTCGCCTCCCAAAGATTCACCGATGATATTTGACTCGAACAGAGTTAATCTGAGATTAATTATGAGAGAGAGAAAATTAATCTAGGATTAATTACGACAAGAATTAATCTGGGATTAATTCGACTAGAAGAGAGAAGCGATTAATTTGGAATTAATCGGTAAAATAAATTTAATAGTTAAATTGGATTTTACTATTTAATTTATTTATTGTGCTAAAATAATATATTGGATATATTAATTGAAATTAGATTTCAATGCGGAATTAAATTGGATTTTAATTCTAGCGAATGAATTAATTTAGAATTAATTCGTAAGCGACTTTCGTAATACTTTTGCTAGGCATTATTATTTATTTAAATTAGATTTAATTACGTCACAACGGAAAATTTGTTTATTCTTAATAAACGAACCCGGGCCCGAGTGAAGTTGCGTGTTGGGTTAGCCGACTTAAATTTGGAATTTAAAATTGGTGGGACCCATTTTACTTACATCAACATGTTAGACATGTGATGGAAGTAGTTAGGCTTAATTCATGGGTTTGATTCATTGAAAGTAAGTTTGACGTTGCTTATACTACACTTAAACCAATACCAACACTCAACCTCACTATAAATTAACTTGGTCAACTTTAGAAGTGTATAAGGTTACTATTCACAACAACTTATTCTCTCTTCTTCCTTGTCAAAAACGTGAGCTTCACTTCTCTCCCATGGATTTTTGTTGCAAAATTCATGTAAGCTAGCACTTGAAGGAGTCAAAGGATGGTGATAGGGAGACTCACTCATGAGTTTGGAACAACTAATTGGGCTAGGAGCTTCCATCATCCAAGAAAAAGTTTTGAACTCAACCGATCAATGTAAGTCCTCCGCAACTTATTTTTGATTTTATTCACACATGAATCACGCTTAGAGATCCTGTGGCATGTTTAGGACACTAACAGTTCACCCCTGGCATGTCTTTGGAGGACCATGTGAATAATTTTGCATATTTTATTAGTATTCTCTCTAATTCTTTCTGCTCATCAGAGGTAACCTCACTTGCAATTGAAATTTCCTTGGGGTTTTCACATGTACCAAGATTAAATGCATTTGTCTTTGTTGTGTTAATGTCAAATATGCTCATGTCATGCATGTTATGATGCAGATTAATAGGATAAGACTCGAACAAGTAAGCAAAATCAATGTTTTTATTATTAATAAAATTAATAAATGCAGGATTACAATTAAATAAGTCAGGAAAATAAGCATCTTCCTAATTTGCAGTCTTATCTTCTTATGTCTTCTTACTTTCTTCGAGCGTCAGATTCTCCAACTGTAGTAATTCTTATTCCTATTTATTTTCCTCTTTTGCAACCTCCTATTTGTCACTGCTCGAGAAGTTTTCCCAGAAATCTCTCCCCTGTTCTATTTCATCTTCACTACTGTTATCCCATATCCCCATGCAAGAAGCTTGGTGGTTGAGAGTTTGGAGGACAAAGCTTTCGGGTAGGCCAAAGTTAATCATGTAGGTGGGTGGTGGAATGGAGTGTTAATTGGGTATAGGGTTTCTGTGTGTGTTGGGTTGTTCTTTTTCCAGGTCGGGTATTTTATGGGTGTCAATAAGGTCTTGGATCTCATGCCTGAGGCGGGCGCACTTGTCAGTTTCGTGGCTTTTTTGCTAATGGTAGTGACAGTATAGGTTTAGGTCGAAGTAGTGTGGCACATGGTTTGGAAGTGGTTTAGGTTCTAAGGGTTTTAAAAGTCTTTACCTCTTCAGCTTTTCAAACACCTTCGACAAAGGTCTACCAAAATTAGAGAATCGCCTGTTTTTGAGCGACCTCAGCAGGAGCGAGCTTGGTCCCAGAAGGCCCCCTAATGGTCTTTCTATTCTTGCAGTAAAACTTTTTCTCGGCTTCCTCTTCCTCGATATCCATGACAGTTTCCTTTAACTGTCGAAAGTCACTAATCACGGAGGTCATCCTTCTCAGCTTGTTATAAATGGAGGGCTCGGTGCCCTTAATGATCATCTTAATCTGGTATTTCTCTGATGGCCTTGTCTGCATCTTTAAGAGCTGGCTTCTCCAGCGATCCACATAATCTTTGAAGGTCTCTTCTAGCTTCTGTTTGGTGTTTTCTAGGTCACGGAGCGACAAGTCTGTCTCCAGGTCTGTCGCATATTGATTCAAAAAGGCCTCTGCTAATGCCCTCCAGTAATCCCTGACCTTTATCTCCAGGCCTTGATACCATACTACGGGCGCCCCTTCCAGTGACATCTCAAACATCTTCTCCACCTGGCGCTTCGACAAACCCATTGAACTCATCACTGAAACATATTGTCAGAGATGGACCATTGGATCTCTGTTTCCGTTCAACTTGGCCATGTCAGGCATCTTGAACTAGGGAGGTAGCTGCTCTTCAAAAATCATTGCATCATAGTCTAACAGATCCTCATGTTTTCCCTTCATCTTACGGGTAACTGGCTCTACTTATTCTCTGAGTTTCTGTAGCTCTGCCTTAGACCCGGCTATCTTTCTCGCGGCATAATTAGCCATGTCATCATCAAAAATAGGGATTTCTTCGGTCACCCTATTCGGGGGCTCCTCACGCCTCTTATTGTTTTCTACTCCCATTGTGCGGGGTACTGTCAGACTGGCCACATCATTGGTCAAAGCTTGTAGTTGCTCGGTAACTTTGGTGATGTTGGTCTCCAATTGATCCATGCGGGAACCTTTATTGTCTGACGCAACCATGCTTGCTAACCTCTTTTTGACAAATCTTTCTTCTTCTCTAACCCAACAGATATCTATGATGGATGTTAAGACAAGGGGTTAGCATAATGCGTGTATGCATGAGATGTATGTGGTTATCAAAACATCATATCCCTTCCGACCTTATTCCTCCCACACTCGTGGTAAGTCCATTTATGTCCTAGGTATGGCTTATTTTATGCACCAATGTGGGGTACACAAAATCTTTCTCTCCTACGCTACAGGGGTGAACCTTGGCTACCTCAGTCCATTTCCATCAGTAACAGAAAAAGACCGCCCATTTACAAGATTGACTAAGCTTATTATGAGGATCGTGACATTGTCTAGAAATGACGAATTGGGCCCTCGATAATCATGGTTTTGGCGGAGATGGAATTGGAAATATCCAAAATTATACAAATATGCCATAACAAGGCGTACCCTTCCTGGATGAAAGCCAGTGCGGATATCGGACTCATGCCTTTGGCATATTCGAATCATGTTTGGATCTTCTAAGCCCATCAAGGTTTTCATACAAGTTGGCTTGTTATCATTTTAAAGCATTCAATCAGATTATCGCGAGGTGTAAACTTGTCCCAGTTGAAAAGGTCCAACAGGTTTATACTTTTGCGATAAGGTGGCTAAATAACTTCAAATGATAGGGGGCCCAAACACCAGGTGGTCCATCATCATTTTGAAAACTTTTGGCCCAATTATCATAAGATACAAACTCGTCCCAATTTAAGTGGCCCAACAAGTTCGTATCCTATGACGAGAGGTCCAAGAGGATCCAAATGATAATGGTCCCAAACACAACCATATGGGTAGCTTCTATAGGACATATAACTATGGTTCATATGTGGGCTTACAATGGTACATATAAGGCTCTCATCGGTGAAGGTTTGCCCACAACTAGGTCTCCCCACTCAAGGATTCGAGCGACCAAGTGAGCTCACCTTTTTTATACGCTAGGGTACGTGCCAACGAGTGATGGTTATCATCACATAACGATCCGCCACCTTGAGTGAAAGCGACTTCACGATACATGACGCCATCGGAGTAGAGGAGTATGCAAAATATATGAGACTTGGGTAAACAAAGCCAAAGCCACGAACACTACAATGTATTGATTCGGGTCCGATTATCTATCCCCAGTGGAGTCGCCATCAATAGGAGCGAAGCAGGATTTACCGTTATGCCTATGATGCTCGACGACCATGACAATGTTGGGCTCGCAGCCCGTAGAGAGTACGGAGTAGCCCGCGGGGGACTAAACCGGAGAATAAAGGAGTCACCACCCAGTGTGAACTAGGAAAAGATTTAAGGGCGCACTCACCCCTTGCAAGGGAAGACCTCAAACCGTTGGGTTCAGAATGGTCCCTTACTTATGCCAGTATAATGGACGGGTTCACACAATGGTATAGCCAAGTCTTATGCAATTCATGCAAGATAATTCAAATAAACACACAAATTTGCACACCTATAACATTAATAAAATAAAAAAATTAAATTAAGAATACAATGTACGATAACAAGAATTATAATAATCAAAAGAAAATAAAGCGTCAATAAATGAATATTAAACAAAAGGGGGGTTAATCATGGATATATGAGGATTTCCCGAGTGGTACGTGGAGTTGTATCCCAAGTACAGACCGTACTACCATTCATTTGGATTCGGCTATGAAATTTATATCTGATATACCGCAAGGGATAATAACACACATAACCATCAATACAATGTAAACGGACATAAAAAAAGGGCAAAATAATAAAATAACAATAAAAGTAAATAGATAAAAAGCTAAATAGCAAAATAAATGCGAAATAATAAACTAACGATGAAAGTGAATAAATAAATAAAAAGATAAATAACAGATTGCCAAAGAAAGAAAAATGTGACCAGAAATTTGGCCGTCTTTAATGTAGGACTTCACATACCTGGCTGGATGTATTTCACGTCCAGCCAAGCACGCAGCGTTCGGAACTATGAAAATAAATGTGGTAAGGGTGCCATCAGGTCTTACATTTTAAGTTGCTTTCTCGAAAGTGCGTTAGGCCGTCGCCGGAAGGATTACTGGTTCCCTATTTGTGGCTGCTGGTTCGCTATTTCAGTTTTCTGTTTTGTTGTTTTCTTTTTGCTGTTTTGCTGTTTCTGATTGATGTTTTTCTGTTTTCTGGTTACCATTTTTACTGTTTTTAGGCGTTGTTTTTACTATTTTTTTCGGTGGTTGTTTTCTGGTTTGTTGTTCGCTATTTTAGTTGTTTTGACTTGCTGTTTTGGGTGATTTTGGCTGCTGTTTTAGGTGATTTTGGCTGTTGTTTTTGGTGATTTTTGGCTGCTATTTTTGGTCATTTTTGGGCTATTTTTTGGTTGTTTTTGAAGACTGTTTTTTTTGAATTTTTTGTTGTTTTTTGCTGGCTATTTTTACGGTTTTATGGCACTATTTTCCTGGTTGTTTTTCTGTAATTTTAGGTTGTTTTTGTGATGGTTTTCTTGCTGTTGTTTGGTGATGGCTGTTTGGTGGCTAGGATTTTCGGTGATGGTTTGGTTTTTTTGGTTTCATTTTTTTTTGCTTCAAGTTCGGTGATCCTAGGGTTTTTTTGTGCTGTTCACGCCCAAGAGGAAGAAGAAGAATGCGTAAGGTTTTTTTGTGTTGTTTCGGCTAAGCCCCCTCCAATTTGATGATTTGGGCTATGAGGGTTCTCTAAAAAGGAAATAAATCATGTTGATTTGGGGAAGTTATTTTGGGAAAAAATCTCATAAATTTGGTGAGGAGGATATCTCAAATCTTGTTAATTGGAAAGGATGAGATTTCACATCTTGTTAGATTGGAAAGTGTTGACGAGGGAATTTTAGCATGTGCAATGCATGGGATTTTATTTATTTGGGAAGATTTGGGCGTGCATGGTGGATTATATGGGCCTTGGGCATGTGGATGGATTGCATGGGGTCTTGGGCCGATTATGTGGGTTACAGGGTAATGGGCCGGTTGTAGGTGTTTGGGGATTGTCCGAGGCTAAGGTTTGAAATAGCGACTGAGCGAAGCCGAGGCTGGCTAGTGAGTCTGAATCCGATGAGGTTCTAATTTTGGAGGTTTTCATTCCTTCCGGCATTCATTTTTCGTAACTTCCGCAACTTTTCAGGTCGTGCCTCCATACGAGGCTCATCATCGGGCTCATGCAAAAATGACACCTATACGCCACACCTTGATACCCTCATTGTGAACGTGCTAAAGCTGTCATAATGAGAATAAGTCAGGACCAAAATCAGGATTCACAGTGAGTGTGATTTACAATGAGTTGTCTACCTAATAAATGTACGTAGGCGAGATCGTGCCAAAGCTGTGAGTCAAAATATATTCATAGGGTCCACTTCTCACTATGGAATTCAATTTAATTATTGAATTCTCATTTTCTGTTGGGGATTACGGTATTACGTAAAGTAGTGGGAGACACTGCTGGGTTAAGAAATCCATAATTAAGACAGTGCGTAATATTATGAAAATTACTGCTTTTGTTTTCCTTTATTCTATATTGTTAATAGAATTAAACTTCTAATCACTGCATGCATATTATTTGAATATGTTTTCTGACTTCACTTATGGTTACAAATCTCTACAATAGGTTCTAGAATATAAGTATATTTTGATATTGTTAGATTAGTCTAAACCATCGAGAATTGTTGTTCCAATTTTCTTAAAAATCAAGATGGTTAGTGACTTAGTTGCTAAGTCACGATAGGTAATCTATTGGATAGTTACTTGTCCATTATAAACAATTGTTACATATTTTAAAATGACTAGTAGTGTAATTGATTAAGAAATAAACATTAAGAAAATATTCGGTTAACTAAATAACTTAGAATAGTGTTTTATGAGATTTTATCCCATAAGCATTAAATGTTTATTCTGTATGGTAAAGGATGGTCTGATACAAGATCACACCATATATCCTTATCCATTTAATGAATATTGTATTCAGGATGTAATTAAATCCCATTTAACCAATGATCGTCATTGGACCACATATTTATTAAACTAATACTTTGGAAGTATGTAGTTTAATGAATTATAAATTGCCATGGATAGTTTTCTTTACATCGTAACTTAGTTAATGAATTGTCATGAATTGGTTACATGTTTCTAAAAGAATATATATTGAACGTCTTGAATGGTTTGAGAACCTTAAATATGTTTCTGATGAAACGCAGATATAATGTTTTGAATGGTTCAAAGATATTCTATTTGAAGTGTTGAAAACTATATTTTAAAATTCATTGCGAGTCTTTGAATTGTTCAAGGATGTTTGATATGATCAAACATGTGAATTTATTGCAATGAGTTCTAAAGTTATTTAATGAATGTGATTCTTACTCAATATTATTCTTCTACGATTCTATCATGATGGAATTCATCAGTGGGAGAAATTGTATCTTATATGATTTGATTCGTTTGATATTAAATGTTTCCGAATTAGTTTTAATACTCTTGGGGTTATGCTCCAGTTACACTAATTCATCCTTTTAATTACTGTTCCATTAGTTTTTACAATTACGTATATGATATGTATAAGTAGAAAATTTGAATCTTAAAAGGTTTGAGATTTGAATCTTTCGTTTGTATAATGATTATATAATTGAAAATACTTTCGCCTCGGAGGTACAAGGAAAAGTTTACATTTATTTTATTTAATAGAATATTATATTCTATTTGATAGAATATCTTTTCTACGATCCCAAGTAATAAAATTGTTTTATTACTTGATAAGTAACATCAGATGTTAATGATTGTAGAAACGACTTGACTTATTGAAGTCAAATGTGAGAGTGATAAACTAAAATGGAACTACATAATTAATAAGATGAAATGACCCTACAATATCTTCTGTATAAGTTTAATAGGATGTCAGAATCATTTAGAAAATTATTTGATACTTAATGATTCTGTTTTTTTTCTTATTGAAGAAAATTATCCTATAACTTATAGTGGGAGCGATATTTGATATCGATTTCGGAAATTAGCTTTAAACCATAGAACTAAGAATGTTCCTAGCTTACTATGATCAAGTTTTGAACTTGATTAAGCTTTCGTTATGAATAGTTCATAACATGTGCAAATTATTTGCGCAGCAAAAGCAATGTGAGCTAATTAAAAGTTTGACCTTTACAGTATGACAGTGAGAAAGGTTTTACTCAGTGATCTATTGTAGATTCTGAGGAAACTTGTCTCTAGTCATATTTATTGAATAATTAAAGATCTGTTGGTTAATGTTGATATTAAACTATGTATTTTGGCTAAAAAAAAAAAGCAAAGTGGCGTTCCTGAATATTTTCTTCGAATGAGAAATCCGTTGTGGTTTCTTTGTTTGAAGAGTTCATTCTAGAATGGCCCTAGAGTTTGTATTCTGCTAAGATCACAGTTTGATATACTAGCTTATAGAGCCTATTGTAGACTCAAATAAGCTTTTCATAAATCTCTGTTCTCTAATTTTGATACAGTCAGATTATCTGATTTTATCAAAGCATAGATAATACATATGTAATAGTAGGGTCAGTGGGAGTGTACAAATTTCTTTCTAGTATTGTATATCCTAATGACATTATCATTATTAATGTAATAATGAAATATTTGTGAGGTAAAAGGTTTACCTGAGTTTTCTTTTCTCCGTGAAAGCAGTGGGAGTAGTCTCTGTTATATTTGATATAAAGTTTTATATATGATATAAAACAAGAGACTTGTAAGATACTCTCATTATAAAAGACACATTAAAACTATCAGTATGACAATTAGTATAACTATTTGATAGTTAGTGCGTCTCTTGTATATAGTATCAATCTTTTGTAAAAGGATGATTCCTTTATCGAAAGAGAAATTGATTAGAATGTCTAGTCAATCTGATGCATCATATGATTATAGAACAATGAATACTATATGATGTACGATTAAAGATATCAATTTAATCGTAATAATTACGAGTTATTTTGATACGCTGCAGACTATAAGATGTGTCTTGAAACTTGTTCTTTATTATCTTTGAGATATTAAGAACAAGTTTCTTATTCATGGATAATATAATACATAACCATTAGGGTCAGATTAGTTTTGAGTCTAATTATGACATTAGATGGTCTATGTCATATAAAGTCAGAAAAGATGTTGTGGGAGTGTCACAGTTGATTCTACTGTATTAGTGGAATTCGTTGCAACTTATGAAGTATTGACTTATGAAGTTCCATAATGATCTCATAGATTAGAAGTTTTGATATTAGTATGTGTTTGGGTTGTCTGTATAGTATTTTGGATTTGATCTCTAAATACATAAACGATTTAATAGCTATATCACAATATTGATATCACATCTAAGTCATATTGATGTAGAACTTGGGTGCTACAAAATATGAATGATGATGGTTAAAGGAAATGATTCGGTTTGTTGGACAAACTCAATATGTTATAGCGGACCTACTTCTTATTGCCTTCCTTTTGATTTCTAGGTTAGCTCTTGAGGGCCACGAGTATGTGATACACATTGATGAGCATAAAATATATCAATATTTACCGCCCCTTTAACTTAATATTTTGTTTAGTTTCTCGGGTTTGATGAACGTTTTGATGTGTTTTAGTTTATTTTGCAGATAAAATAATATCGTATCTCAATGAAATCATTTAGGATGAAATATGGGTCAAATAAGGGCAATTATTGGACTTGATATTTTAATTTTGGAGATTGGAAACTTGAAAGGGCGTTTCTGACGAAGTGCAGTTTTGGAAATTCCAATTTTGCGCATCTGTCGTATTTTGGCAATAACTTTTTACTCCGATATCGGATTGAGCTGATTCAAGTACCAAATTAACGAAGACTCAAATATCTACAGCTTTTAAAGACAAAATAATTTCGAATTCTGATGATTTAATGCCCGAGATTGATGAACCATCCATAAGTGTGTTGTGTGTAATTATTAAGTCACTTTCAATCATTTTCAAAGCAAAAAAATAAATTAATAAATAAATAATAAAAATTATCAAATCATCACCAAACATGATAAGAGATTAGTGGAGCAATTAATAATGGATTTGGTGGAGCAATTAGTGGAGTAATTAATAATTGATTTGGTGGAGGCAAAATTTTGCCTATAAATACCAAGCCATTTCATTTGTAAAATTCATACTTTCTTCTAAGGAATTCCTTAAGAATACTAAGAAGATTGTATCTTGTTTGTTTATTTACAGATTTCAGTAATTAATTTCCGCTTTCGCACTTTCTTTTCTTTACTTTTCAGTTTTTACTTTCCGTAATTTACTTTTACGCACAATACTTTTCTTTCTTTAATTTTCAGTTTTTACTTTTCAGTAATTTACTTTCAGAAATTTACTTTTCAGCAATTTACTTTTCAGTAATTTACTTTCAGCAATTTACTTTCAGTAATTTACTTTCAGCATTTAATTTTCAGTATTAAATTTCAGCATTTACTTTCAGCATTTACTTTTCAGTATTTAATTTTCGGTATTTAATTTTCAGTATTTAATTTTCAGTAATTTACTTTATGTCTTTTATTTTATTTAAGTTTTTTTTACTACCCTTAAATATGTGTCGTAACTAAGCCAGTTATCTGGGGTTGTGATGAAATCCAATATCACTGGTTTATAAGGGGTTAAATTATAGCTTGGGTAATATAAAGATTTATTTATTGAGTCTTAATCTTAATGCTTTTTCATTAACTGGCCATTAATAAAATTGAACTGGGAAACTTAAAATGAACTAGACATAGGGATTTTAAGTTTAAGACCTTAGACTCAATAGTCCACGATCTTCCTTGAGGATAGATAACCCTTTAATAGATTTTCCTACAGGATAGACATATACCTGTCAGGCGGGGGTAGCCATAATTGGAACTTAAACTCAATGAATCCAGATAATTTGGTTGACATAGACATATGGTTCAATTGGATTAAACTGGGTATTTGTGTCTGACCATCGACAGAGGCTTACACATAATTTAGTGTTCCAGGTTAATAAATCAATATATTACCCAACTTTAAGATAATCACTTCATCTTTAAAATGATATTGGAAGAAATCACAACCCTAGATAGTTTTTAATATTGAATTTTCTTAAAACCTACTTTCGAACAATTTTATTTACTTGTTTTTCAATTTAGAATCGTCACCATTTCAAATCAATCAAACAACCTGTTAGATACTAGTAATCATTTGACCTCATAAAATTAATAGATTAGATATTAAATCCTCGTGGGATCGATATTTGTATACTACTTGAACGATACGTGCGCTTCCGTTATACGCGTGTGTAAGCACGGTCAAGTTTTTGGCACCGTTGCCGGGGACTTATTTATCTTTCACTATTAATTTTGGGGTTAGATACGTTACTTGTATCTAATTCCTTTTTACTTATTGTTTTTGTTTTCTTGTGTTTCAGGTTCTCAGAAACTACATGAGACGAACCAGAAGCTTTGAACTTCGATCGCTTGACCCAGAAATTGAAAGAACCATCAGACAGTTGAGAAGGGAAAGGCGAGAAGGCCAAGAAGCTTTAGTCAACATGGAACCTGAACCGTTGGAGGTTGCACCACCAATTCCCATTCGAGATAGAACCATTCCGGTGGTTGACAGACTCATTTCCTGTATTGTACTTCTTCCCTTACCAGCAAATGCGTGTGACATCAAAACATGCATTCAGATGATTCAGCAGTCAGTTCAGTTCGGGGGGAATGCAACTGAAGATCCTAATGCCCACATCAGTAACTTCCTGGAAGTTTGCGGCACTTTCAACTACAATTGAGCATCAGAAGAAGCAATGAGACTGCGTGTTTTCCCATATTCCTTGAAGGACAGAGCTAAAGCTTGGCTACATTCACTACCAGCAGGTTCTATCACAACTTGGAACAATTTAGCCACCAGATTTCTTGCAAAGTACTTTCCACCAGCCAGAACCGGAAAGCTGAGGAATGACATCATATCCTTTATACAACAAGATTCAGAATCCCTCTGCGAATCTTGGGAAATGTACAAAGATTTGCTCCGGAAATGTCCTCACCATGAGATTCCAAAATGGCTTCAAGTCCAAACATTCTATAATGGACTTTCTGGAATAATGAGAACCACAATCGATGCTGCTGCTGGAGGAGCTTTAATGGCAAAATGAGAAGATGAAGCATGGGACCTAATCGAAGAAATGGCCAACAACAATTCTTTATGGCCAACAGAAAAGAGCATGATCCAAAGAATTACAGGAATTTATGAAGTTGGAGCCAACACAGCACTGAATTTCAAGTTGGATGTGATTTGCACAAATCTGGAAACTCTTAACATAAAAGTTAATGGTGGATCCACAAGTTCACCATTTGGAGGAGCACCTGAGTCAGAATCTTTCAACCAACATAAAGAAACGGTGAATTATGTCAATAATTTCAACAGACAGGGGAACAATCCATATTCCAACACCTACAACCCAGGGTGGAGGAATCATCCCAATTTCGTATGGAGCAACAATTCAGGGCAAATGAACAATCCACCACCAAGATTCCAACAATATAACAAAAGCCAGGAATATACAAATGAACCAGGAATAACAGAAGTGTTGACCCACTTGAAAAAGATAGAATCAAAACACGACTCTCAAGCATTAAGATATGATGCTATGTTTCAATCCCAAACAGCATTAATTCAAAGTCAACAGCTTCTATTAAAGCACTGGAGAATCAAATTGGACAACTGGCCAATGCTCAGAGTTACAGACCGCCGGGTACCTTTCCTAGCAACACAGAGCCAAATCCAAGGAACATGGGGAATGAGCAATGTCATGCCATCATGTTAAAAAGCGGTACTGAAATCAACAAAGATGTTGGAATCAAGTCAACAAAAATTGAAGATTTTCCAAAAGAAACAAAGCAACAGATAGAGGAAAAAGAAGCAAAGGAAAAAGAACAGATCACTCCACCTTCATCTTTTCCTCAGCGTCTTCAGAAGAATAAACTGGACAAGCAGTTTGCTCGATTCTTGGAGGTGTTCAAAAAGCTGCATATCAACATTCCATTTTTAGAAGCGTTGGAACAAATGCCCAGCTATGCCAAATTCATGAAAGACATTTTTTCACGAAAGCGGAGATTGAGAGATTTTGAGACAGTAGCATTTTCAGAAGAATACAGCGCCATCATTCAGAGAAACTTCCTCCAAAGTTGAAAGATCCTGGCAGTTTCACTGTTCCTTGCACCATAGGAGAACATGACTTCGGTAAGGCTTTGTGTGATTTAGGTGCTAGTGTTAACTTGATACCTTTTTCTTTTTTCAGGAAACTGCAGATTGGAGAAACAATGCCCACTTCAGTCTCACTACAACTTGCTGATAGAACGCTCGTATTTCCAAGAGGCGTAGTTGAGGATGTGCTGGTCAAGGTTGACAAATTCATTTTCCCAGCAGATTTTATTGTCCTTGATATGGAGGAAGACGCAGACGTGCCAATCATCCTCGGGAGACCATTGTTGGCTACAGGTCGAACCATTATTGATGTCCAAAAATGAGAATTAACCATGAGGGTACAAGACCAAGAAGTAACATTCAATGTTTTCAAAGCCATGAATTTCACAAATGATGAAAAGAATGAGGAATGTTTCAGACTTGATGTGATACATAGTACCGTTCAGAACTCTGATGAAAGACAAAGTTCTACTGACAAACTTAAAGCATGTCAATTCCCTGTGGAGCCTAAATATAAAGCGTCTTTTGTACTAAAGAAGCCAATTCTTGCACTACAAGCAACAGAAGAGAAAAAGTTCCACCAGCTCAACGAATTGGAGGAATTTCACAATCAGCCTTTTGAGGATACCAAATTGTACAAAGAAAAGGCCAAGAAGTGACAAGATGAGAAGTTAGTGCGCATACAACTAGAACCAGGGCAGAAGGTACTGTTAAACAAATCAAGGGTGAAATTCTCCCATGGAAGCCAAAATCACGGTGGTCAGGTCCATTTGTGATCACCAAGGTTTTACCAGACAAGCCATTGAGATACATGATCCTGACTCCAACAAAACTTTCAAGGTTAAAAACAAGCGTGTTAAGCACTACTGGGGAGAATCATTTGAGCGACAAAAAGAAAGTGTCACACTTTCAGATCTAGCCTAACGTTCAAGAAGTCACGTATAGCTGACGATTTTAAACTTAGCACTCGCAGGGAGGCAACCCATGCAATTTTTATATATATTGTGATTTGGTGTGATTTAATTTGGTGTGTTTAATTTTGCAGGTTTAGTCATTTCACGATGGAAGAAGCTCTCGCAAATCTTCACAAGCAATTTCATTCTCTCCCTCAAAAATCTCTGATGAAAGTCTACAAAGCTCGCTTGGAAAGGATGAGACTACTGATGATCAAAGGTATTCCTACTGACATTTGTTGAATTATTGAAGCACGGGTCCGATTGGTAGGTGAGTCTTCTGACTCTTTTATTTCACATCTGCCTGGCTTAGGAATGAGCACCTATGCTAAAAAAAGAAGAGCCAAAAGAATGTGTGTTTGTTATAAATGTGCTCGCATGTTTTGTAATACTCGTTGTCGTTCTTTAGGAATGGTGTCTGATAACCGCGAAGATAAGATTAATTTCATTAGGGATGGCTTGAGTAAGGAGTCTTTGGATGACATATCTAAAACTCTTGAGACGCATCCCAGTGGATGTGTGTAGCATGAAATTCGCATGTTACATACACAATTCCAAAAGGAAAGACAACTGTTAAGTCTCGGGAATCTGACTCAAAAAGGCCATGTTTGCTAATTTATAAGAAATTTGGATGGGAAGCTTGTCCCTGATGCATAGACGTCAATCAAGCCGTTACTTTTCTTGTAAATATTATATCTCTTTGTCTTTTCTTAATAATTGTGATTTGTTTTGTTGTTTTCTTTTATTTTCTTCGACAGGATCCAGACCTTTTTGACTATCACGATATTATTCGCTACTAATGTCCTTTGGAAGATACTTGTGCTATTTTTACTCACCCTTTTTCAGGTACTATAATTCAGCCCGTCATTGCACTTTTGAAGGCATCCAGAGTTGAGAAAGAAATACATATAAAAATGGAAGCCACTTCAAGAAGACGAGTTGAAAACATCTGTGTGTTTTGCGGTAGTAGTGTTGGTGTTAAGCCACAATACGTAGAAGCAGCACAAGAATTGGGTCGAGTTTTAGCTGCAAGAAATATACACTTAATATATGGCGGAGGCAATCTTGGACTTATGGGGATCGTTTCAAAAGCTGTACAAGAAGGAGGCAGTCACGTTTTGGGAATCATCCCAAAACCCTTGGCAGAAGAAAATCTTATTGAACCATCAAAGGAGAGGAACTGATCGTGCCAGGTATGTCTGAACGTTTGGTAGAAATGATTAACCGTGTTGATGCTTTTATTGCTTTGCCAGGTGGCTTGGGTACATTGGAGGAAATTTTTATTGTGCTTGTTGGACAAAATGACCCATAGCGTCACTATTTGCACAGATCATTGTGTTGTTGTAGCAAATTAACTATGTGACAAGGAAATTGCACTCTCATCATTTGTGATTAGATCACCATAGATATATAAATGAAGAGAGGTCCCTATGATTAGTTCCTGGATTGAGATGATATGAGACAGTATCAGTCCACGAAGGATTAATCATTAAATATCCCTAGCCGTAGTATTATCGAGACTGGACATCGATAATGCGGAATAGGCTAGTATTGCACTTGTGTGCGTTGTGAGGGCACAACGGCATAGTTCTCATATATATAAGTGTTGGATACTTATGCAAGTGCGATAGGAGGTCGTGTTTCACCGATGGTACGGGAAACAGCTTCGCTCTGGATAGACCCTTCGGAATCCCATTGGTATTATGAATATGTGTCTATGGGAGGCCGAAATCAAGGTAGGTGTGTATAGTCTTAACCTGAGACTTACATCGCTAATGCTTACGACAATCGATATACTTTAGTTGAGGTCGTCTAGGACTGTAACTAGTTCTGTGTACGCCAATGCCGGGTATATTGAGAATCGTAGTGTATTGGATGTGATGTCAAGACGGAAGTGTCACTCCAGTCATAATGGAGATGATGTCACGCAGGATACGGTATTAGTGCTCTTAAAGTGATGCGCATCCAATCGTGATATTATGACCAGGTCATGAATATCCGATTATAGAGACTAGTTACCAGACATCCGATATGTGTTTCGGACGGGGCAGACACTTATCCAGCCCCAGCCCTAGCACGTGATTATCCGATACTGGGCCGATATGCACAATACATTAGTATACTACGCTTGATACAGATCTTAATATTCTTTAATGGATATGTCCGGAGAATTAGGTAGACTTGGTGCTTTGCTAGGAGTCGACCTTGTCTTGTAAATCGGTAGAACGTAGTACTTGGTACGTACGTGATTCGGATACTCCGACGACCGTATTTACTGCCAGATTATCCGGGGATCTCATGGGTCGCTTCCCGATAATCCACCGATGACGCACAACTTGCACTCTTGAATAATCTGGGATTATAATAGAAGAGAGAGAAAATTAATCTAGGATTAGTAACGGAGATATTTTATCCGGGATAAAATGTCGTCTAAAGAGAGAGAACGATTAATTTGGAATTAATCGATGAATTAATATATTCGATATATTAAATGAAATTAGATTTCGACGCGGAATTAAAATTAGATTTTAATTCGGGCAAACGAGTTAATTTAGAATTAATTCGTTAGCGACGTAAATAATAATTTCGCCAGGCGCGATTATTTATTTAAATTCGATTGAATTAACGTCGCGACGTAAGCTCGGTATTTCGGAAATATCGAACCCAAACGCGTGAGTGCACGTGGGCCCACTTTCATTTGGAAACGTGTGGGGCCCACATGACACATGTCAATCTAATGCTTTGCATGTAGATAGTGTACAATGCACTCAATGTTATTGCATGGAAATTGAGTGTTTGACACTCTAAGCCATTGCATGTTTTGTGTCATAATTTTATTATTTATTTAATAAATATTATGACATAAATATAAATTGATTTTTGGTAAATCATTTTAACTTAACACAAAACTTCATCTCTCTCAAATGCTCTCTTCTCTCACGCCCAAATGGGTACAATGCTCACTGGTTTTGAACCAGAAAAACGTGAGCAATAGGGAAGCTAAGAGTGGTTTCTCATGGTGAGAAATCAAGTGCTAGCACACTTACAAGTCTTGCGAAGGTGGTAGGGAGGTTCGACCATGAGACGGGATCCATCCGACGAAGCTAGGAGCTCCGTTTTCTCATTCAATTTTCTGTTTTTGTAGGCAGTGGACTGCATGCAGTAGGCTTACATGGCAGTGCGTTTTTTGGGTTCATTTGTCTTCAAATCGACTCTACCGATCAATGTGAGTATTCCGCTACCTCCGTTGATGTGTTCACACATAATTTCATGTCTTGTTTGATCTTGGGACCTTAGAAAAATTCAACAATGGCATCATGAGCTAATGTTGCAAGCATGAAATTTGTAGGGTTTAAAATTGGGTAAATGTGATTGAGCATGATTTGAATAAATTGTTTGTTTGAGTATTTTATAACATGTTTAATTTCATTTTGGTTGGACTAATTTGATGAAAAATGATTTGGAATTATTTTCCCCAAATATTTTCCTTGGCCGAATGGTTTGATGATTTTGGATCTTGGATTTTTTTTTTAATTCATTTGATGAGTTAGAATCGATTAGGTTGATGTTAATTTGAATCGGATTGGATTGGATTTCGAATTGGACAAAAACCCCAAAATCTTTGAGTTGGCCGAATGTGACTAATGCCCTAATGTCTTGGTAAATTTTGATTTTGATAATTGGATGTATTGGAAATCATTCGGGATATGTATTTAATGTCGAATGCGGATTAATTGGATTGAAACCGAATTGGACATGAAATCACTCCCTTGGCCGAGACCTTTAAGCATGTAGATGGGTTTGATCTTTCAATTTGTGTGTTGGACATATGATAATGAATCAAGCATGATTAATTGGACTAATATGGTGTTTTAGAAATGTTGATTTAGTTGATTGATCATGTAATACACTTTGGTAATTAAATTGGGAAAATTGGATTTTTTGAATTTAATTATTTGGGCCTAATTTTGGAAATTGGATTTAAATGTTGTATTTGGGCCTATTGGGCTTGATTTATCAAGTTTGGTTTAGGCCAATGGATTGGATCCAATTGGGCCCAAAACCTTGACCATAAAGCCCAAATGCGACTTAATGAACCTTTAAAGTTCAATTGGGCCTAATGGGCCAAGATTGATTTATGGGCTTATGGGGTAAATCCCGGATTGGACTTTGGTTATCGGTTTGACCCGAGTTGACCAAAAGTCCACGCCTTAAGAAATCAATCAAAAGCCCATTGGACTTTAATTGAATTGACGTTGGACGTTAATCGGTCTTTGAGACGCGTTACGATTAGATTTGGAATTTAAATCGTAAAAGGTTTATTAAATAAAAGTGTAATATTTAATTTGGAATTGAATAGTGAATTAGTATTAAATACATGTTAAATTAGATTTAATGATGTAGTTTAATTTAATTCATGAATTCGTACTTTAAGTACTTATTCGCAAAAACGAGTTTGACTCGAACAAAATCAAATCGTTGTTTGAACATTGGATGATCACTTAATTATCAGATTAATTAATTTGATTAGATTGATTGATAGCATGCTTATGTGTGTGAATACGTGGTTGTGTTGAATGAATAATGTATATCGGATGGATATTAGACGGGTGGGCAATTTTAGAAATTGTTGTAATAAATTCGATTTATTAAATTGGACCTGCGTGTCCAGCCTTATCACCTCTATTCTCTTTGTATTCTCTTCTCACCTATTCCCCTCTATGTATATGAGGTTTCTTTAGAAGTGTAGTGTAACGGGTAGAAGTAATACTAGTGCTAGCTTGAGTGAGAAAGGGAGAGATTTGATCTAGGATCAATGTGTTAAGTATCCATCCGCATATCATTATTATTTATTTTCATACTCGCTTTATTATGTATTTAGAATGCATGTTTAAGGGTGTATGATGATGAGACCTTAACATAGATAATTAAATTGGTAGCCAATTTGCACGCGAAAAAGCCCTCATCAATATCATGCGTTTTTCCTTCCATTGAGTGATTCTTACTCAAGATCCTAGATTGGCAGGGGTTGTTGGCCAAAGTCAAGCCCTTGTCCTTCAAAGATGTGTTTTAATCACGAGGCTTTGTTCCATATTGGTGTCTTGTCCAAGTTGTGGTTTGTTGGCCAAAGTCAAGACCACTTCTTGTCCAACGACATTGATTACGAAGCTTCCTTGTCAATGGGTCCGCGCTTGACTGGGATCATTAGGTTTGTTGTGCCAAAGCCAAGGCCTAGTTGATTCAGAGGAAAAAGGTTAGGATATACATTCGATGTATAGACATATATAAGATATATGTTTAGGACTTGGATGTCCACCTACTGGATCTAGGAGTTGGATTAGATCCAATTGATCTTCGAGATCTACCTAGTTAATTATCATACAATTTGTTGGCCAAAGTCAAGATTGTGTGATATTTAACGGGATCCTAGCCCACTAGGAAACACGGTTTCCCGAGTACTCGACAGAGGGTTAGAGGCTCGACGAAAAATAGTGGGAGGCAAGTATTGAATTTGCAACATTCGTTCGAATACTCGCTAAACGCGCTCATCTATATTTTACTCGTCATATTAATCAAAAGTATTAGTTGGACTAATATTTTATGTTGTTTTAAATATATATATAGTTGGACTATATACAAACTCATTCAATATATAGTTGATTTTATAATTGGATTATAGTAATCAATATAATTGAATTAAAATGATAGTTGATTTTATAATTAGATTATAGTAATCAATATTAAAATTATAGTTGATTAAATAATTGGATTATTGTAATCATTATAATAAATAGTACCTTATTAAATTGATTAAATAGTTGGACTATTGAAATCAAGAAAGAATTGAAAAGTTGAATATTTAAAATATATAATCATTGGATTAAATGCTTTAAATGATTTAATTTTCATATTGGGAATAAATAATAGGTTAATTTATTTGATAAAATAACTTATTATGACTAAGCCCATAATTAAGCAAATAGTAGAGCATAAAATCTTTGGAAGATTTATGTGATGATGACTTTAGTGCTTAATTATTATACTTATCATAAATCTATCTTTAGATTTAAAAGTATTAAAATTGCAATTAATTGACTATTCTAGTGGAGAAAAGTCAAAGTTTGCAATTGGGCATGTAGCACAAGGTGCACATCATTTCGATATTCTAAAACCCAAGGCTTGGCCAAAGGTTTGTGAAATATTGAAATGATAATTGACATATCCCAAAGTGACTACCATTTGGATATGGAAGACACGAAGGAATTAAAGATAGGGCGAGGCTCTAACTTTAAAAATATTTGTCAAAGTTATGTTTACTACTAGTATTGAAATTGGATTTTAAATACTTAGTGTGGTACATAATATATATATGTATGACGTTCAGAATCCGCTGTGAGCTGGATACTGGCTTCAAGCCGAGATTTCTCTGCGAATTGGAAACGGGACGAAAGTCGCTGTTTCGACCGTAGATACCTAAGTTTAGGAACTACCCTTTGGGTATGTACTTAAATTAGGAAATGTTATAATGTAACTAGTTTGACTAGAGACATTATCTCTATATCAGTGTTTAATCCGATGCGGATAAAACCTTTATATTCTAGAACACTAAAGTGTTTCATTATATAAAGATGATACTGAGATAAATACATGGATGTAAATAACAGAATTTATATTTTGAATATAATAAAATCTCAAACATATAAAATGACAATAAATAGCTCAAATTGATTTGATCAATGGAGACTTATTTGTGGCATTGTTGTCTAGGACACAATTAAACAAGACTCGTATATCCACACCTTTTAAGAGTGGGTACTAGGACTGATTTGACTATTCAAATAAGGTCTACGAATCTAGTTTATTAGGTTAAATACCTAAAATACTATTTACTTGGTAATAGTAAAAGGGCCACCGATCTGTTAGCCCTATTCATGGTGAATTAAGTGGGCCCATATCTAGCTAGGCTAGATGTGAACATGAATATTTCGTGACCTTAACGGATGTAGCATCACGTTGTGGTTATGTGTTTCTTTTGAAGAACACAGATCAGAAACTTTTGAAGTTTCGACACGAAGAAAACAAACAGATCGGCTATAGTGTTATTCCGCCACGGTAAGACCGAAATGAAAATACTTAAGCAGTAAGTTTCATATATAAATGAAAGAGTACAGTGTTCTTTCATGTGAGGACTCCTCCCGAGACACGTCAGTTAGACGGTGTGTCTGAACTAAAACCGAATTTTGTTGGACATGATAAGGTTTATCACGAGTCGCTCTGAGCTACTATTTTCTTCTACAGGATATGTATTAACAGTGCAAAACTTATTTAGAATAAGGTTCCATATAAATCTGTTTGACAGATATCATATAGGATATGAACAGGAAAGAAACGAGGTTTCTCATTCCTGATAATTTGGGTATGCCAGGCATAAAGTTTGGATGATACCAAACTAAGAACCCAAATTGGATTAGTGCCAATATAGGTTATCCTAAGGGAAACCATAAGTATAGTACTTATAAATCCCACATGAGAACAATGTGATTGTTGCTCACCATGCGGTTTTCCTGAGAGGAATACCGATATGCAGTGGTCAGTGGGAGGATAGTGATACTCAATGAAAATCGGAGTAATACTATTCATAGCACGAAGTCCTTAATGGAACACAAACAATTCATCTATGATGAATCTGTACCATTAATCTTCAAATACACAAGAAATCGGGTAGATCGGATAGAGTCAGAAAACAACCTAGGGTATGGGTTTCTGATCTAACCTCATTAAGATGTCAATCTTATGGAGGTGTACCATCCGACTACGTTATGAGGAAGTGATACGAGGTATCGACTCCCTGTTATGGCAAAGTGCCATGAGTCCGAAATGGATTCCATGTATAACGACTATTATGGATACTAGTTGTTGTACCACAAGGCGTTGTGCCTATGGTACATTATACGTCTTCAAGGAAGACATACATGGATGACAACATACCAACTTACAAAGCTAGGCTTTTGACGGAAAGGTATCGTTATCAACATTGTGTTAATAACGGTTCAACCTTTTACCTGTTGCCATGGTAAGTCCATTTTGAAGATGCTTGTTGATAACTGTATATTTCATTTATGAAATATGTCAGTTACAAATCAAAATCGCTTTCCTGAAAAGGAAACCTTTTGGAGGATGTTTACAACATCCTGACGATTTTGTATAACCGACAAACAAGGTTTGCGGGTTATTCGATCCATGTTTGGATCAAAGCAAGCATAAGGTTCTTGGAACTGACGTTTTGAAATAATCATAATGGTTTATGATTTAACTCAAAACGAAATAATTCTTGTGTATATAAGGAGGTTAGTGGGAGAGCGCACTGACAGTGAAATTCCCATAAAGCAATTGGTGAAAGCTTGGCTTTCATAGATATTCTTTCAATAGAAATTCTCCGTAGAATTCTGGGGAGTAACAACCTTTATTCAGGGAATAAAGATCTACTGGGATAGATTTGGAGTTGTTAACACTCTCTGGGAAATTGTACATTTAAAATGTACTTGTATTGGTGTCTCATACGCTTCGAGCATATGGAGTCACAATCAGGTCAATCCAAGTGATAGTCACTGGATTGAACATTAAGGACATCTGTTAGTATCTTAGAGAACTAAAGATGTTGTCTTAAACTATGGAGAAGGAGAACTTGAAGTGACTGGGATCACTACTGCAAGTTTCCAAAACGATTAAATACTACGGTACTATAAAGTTTGAATAACGGGACAGTGAGCTGGAAATATTCCGAGCAAGATAACTGCTGCCGAATAAACAACAAATGTGGATTATTGCTGCAGCTGAGGCAGCAATAGAAGCCATTTGGATCGATAATAAATCTAATTAGATTAGATATAATTCTGTTAGCAGCTGAGCTAGGCGTCAGCACAGGCTAAAGAATTAAAGGTCTCATCACGATCCAGATATATACTTCTATATCATCTGATTCGTTCGGATCATACATCGTGGCGATGTGATGATCGTGTAAATCGCGTCAGACGATAATTAAGCAAATCCGCTGACGAAAACCTTTCCAGCAATTTGAGCGAATTGTACATAGTTCGGGTGTTAGACACTCGAGTGACTGGCTATGTGCCAAGTGGGAGATTGTTGGACAAAATGACCCATAGCGTCACTATTTGCACAGATCATTGTGTTGTTGTAGCAAATTAACTATGTGACAAGGAAATTGCACTCTCATCATTTGTGATTAGATCACCATAGATATATAAATGAAGAGAGGTCCCTATGATTAGTTCCTGGATTGAGATGATATGAGACAGTATCAGTCCACGAAGGATTAATCATTAAATATCCCTAGCCGTAGTATTATCGAGACTGGACATCGATAATGCGGAATAGGCTAGTATTGCACTTGTGTGCGTTGTGAGGGCACAACGGCATAGTTCTCATATATATAAGTGTTGGATACTTATGCAAGTGCGATAGGAGGTCGTGTTTCACCGATGGTACGGGAAACAGCTTCGCTCTGGATAGACCCTCGGAATCCCATTGGTATTATGAATATGTGTCTATGGGAGGCCGAAATCAAGGTAGGTGTGTATAGTCTTAACCTGAGACTTACATCGCTAATGCTTACGACAATCGATATACTTTAGTTGAGTCGTCTAGGACTGTAACTAGTTCTGTGTACGCCAATGCCGGGTATATTGAGAATCGTAGTGTATTGGATGTGATGTCAAGACGGAAGTGTCACTCCAGTCATAATGGAGATGATGTCACGCAGGATACGGTATTAGTGCTCTTAAAGTGATGCGCATCCAATCGTGATATTATGACCAGGTCATGAATATCCGATTATAGAGACTAGTTACCAGACATCCGATATGTGTTTCGGACGGGGCAGACACTTATCCAGCCCCAGCCCTAGCACGTGATTATCCGATACTGGGCCGATATGCACAATACATTAGTATACTACGCTTGATACAGATCTTAATATCTTTAATGGATATGTCCGGAGAATTAGGTAGACTTGGTGCTTTGCTAGGAGTCGACCTTGTCTCGTAAATCGGTAGAACGTAGTACTTGGTACGTACGTGATTCGGTACTCCGACGACCGTATTTACTGCCAGATTATCCGGGGATCTCATGGGTCGCTTCCCGATAATCCACCGATGACGCACAACTTGCACTCTTGAATAATCTGGGATTATAATAGAAGAGAGAGAAAATTAATCTAGGATTAATAACGGAGATATTTTATCCGGGATAAAATGTCGTCTAAAGAGAGAGAACGATTAATTTGGAATTAATCGATGAATTAATATATTCGATATATTAAATGAAATTAGATTTCGACGCGGAATTAAAATTAGATTTTAATTCGGGCAAACGAGTTAATTTAGAATTAATTCGTTAGCGACGTAAATAATAATTTCGCCAGGCGCAATTATTTATTTAAATTCGATTGAATTAACGTCGCGACGTAAGCTCGGTATTTCGGAAATATCGAACCCAAACGCGTGAGTGCACGTGGGCCCACTTTCATTTGGAAACGTGTGGGGCCCACATGACACATGTCAATCTAATGCTTTGCATGTAGATAGTGTACAATGCACTCAATGTTATTGCATGGAAATTGAGTGTTTGACACTCTAAGCCATTGCATGTTTTGTGTCATAATTTTATTATTAATTTAATAAATATTATGGCATAAATATAAATTGATTTTTGGTAAATCATTTTTTGAATTTAACACAAAACTTCATCTCTCTCAAATGCTCTCTTCTCTCACGCCCAAATGGGTACAATGCTCACTGGTTTTGAACCAAAAAAACGTGAGCAATAGGGAAGCTAAGAGTGGTTTCTCATGGTGAGAAATCAAGTGCTAGCACACTTACAAGTCTTGCGAAGGTGGTAGGGAGGTTCGACCATGAGACGGGATCCATCCGACGAAGATAGGAGCTCCGTTTTCTCATTCAATTTTCTGTTTTTGTAGGCAGTGGACTGCATGCAGTAGGCTTACATGGCAGTGCGTTTTTTGGGTTCATTTGTCTTCAAATCGACTCTACCGATCAATGTGAGTATTCCGCTACCTCCGTTGATGTGTTCACACATAATTTCATGTCTTGTTTGATCTTGGGACCTTAGAAAAATTCAACCGTGCTATCTTGGGCGAACCTGAACATACACCAGAAACCAATTGGGTTGTACAACGTTGATGGATTTTATGATTTTCTTTGTGTGTTTCTTGATGATGCCCTGAGAAATGGGTTCGTGTCAAAACCTTTGAAAGAACTTCTCTTTACTGCTAGAACTGCTGCTCCGGATCTAATAGACCAACTCATAGCCTATGAACCACGAGTTGACCCTATCCTTTCAAAGATAAATTGGTCTGAGGACGATCGTGGTAAGAGGCGTAGGATTAATCTAGATCTTAACCTTTAATTTCCTGTAGAATTTCAGCTAACCAGGTATTATTTTCTAAACTCTTCTTCTACTTTTTAAAATATTGGGGACAATGTCTCATTTAGGTTTGGGGGAGGGAATTAGTTGATCAGTACTTTATTTTTAGTTTGTGTGTTGTTTTTATTTTTAGTCCAAAATTTTTCGAAAAATACAAAAAAAATTGAAAATTTTTCAAAAATTACAAAAATATTTTGCGTTTTTGTGTTTTTATTTTGACTAAAAAGGTGAAATTGGTAAGAGATAGTTGAGTAAGGAGTTTCCACTCCTGAGACGTATCTCAAGCCTATTTTCGAAATAAGTTAATTTGTTTATTTCCTTTTAAATTATTTAATTTGTGAATTCTCCATAAAACGGACTAAAATGGATCTTCAAATGCTCAGTTGACAGGTATTATCAACATATATAGTAACATACGGACATGAGCTAAAATTGAAAAGTTTGTAATATTCAGTGCTCTAGTTTAATTAGAGGAAGCATCACAAAAAGCAATGGAGTAAAAAAAAAAAAAAAAACGTCTGAGATCCGAGTTATTAAGTCTGTAAGGTTGTTTTAACACCTAGTGCCCTAAAACCAACTGGTTTGGGAGTCATTGGCCCAAAGCTCGTTACATAGATCAAAGATGCTGCAAAAATATATATATCTGAAGTCTGAGTAATTAAGTTCGTAGGGGTGTCTTAACACCTGGTGCCCTAAAGCCAACTGGTTTGGGAGCCACCGACCCAACACTCGCTACATAGATGGAAGATATTGTATATAAATAAAAAATAGAGAAAAATCAAAGAAAAAAATCAGAAAAATTATTTCATTGCTACAAAAAGGTGTGAAATCTGATAGAACTTTAGGACAAAAATATTACTCTCTTATCAACTGCACTTATAACTATTGTGGGCAAAAATGAGTTGATTAATATTTTGTCAACTGTGTATATGGAGAATGGTAAAAATAATCGGAGAATTTACTTATTCGGTAATTTAGAATGAAACAAAACAACTATTGATTTGGAGTAGAAGTTTCACCTGATTAGTCACTAACTTCTTTATTCTCTTTTCTCTTGTCTTTTTGTTTTTTTGTGCATTAGTTTCACTACCTTTTTACTTTTTTAAAACGTTTGGGGGTATCATTGTTGTAAGCCCTCACGAGACTATAACTCGTCCACTAGGGACACCTAGGGGTTTAAAGGCTTGTTGCATATGCTAAATGCAATCGTGATCCTTACGAAAGTGGCTTAGTTTAATTTTAATTGTTTCTTGTAATTTATTTTATTGTTTTGCTCGAGGACTAGCAAAATGTTAGGTTTGGGGGTGTGATGAGCGGAAAATATATCAATATTTACCGCCCCTTTAACTTAATATTTTGTTTAGTTTCTCGGGTTTGATGAACGTTTTGATGTGTTTTAATTTATTTTGCAGATAAAATAATATCAAATCTCAATGAAATCATTTAGGACGAAATATGGGTCAAATAAGGGCAATTATTGGACTTGATATTTTAATTTTGGAGATTGGAAACTTGAAAGGGCGTTTTTGACGAAGTGCAGTTTTGGAAATTCCAGTTTTGCGCATCTGTCGTATTTTGGGCATAACTTTTTACTCCGATATCAGATTGAGCTGATTCAAGTACCAAATTAACGAAGACTCAAATATCTATAGCTTTTAAAGACAAAATAATTTCGAATTCTGATGATTTAATGCCCGAGATTGATGAACCATCCATAGGTGTGTTGTGTGTAATTATTAAAGTCACTTTCAATCATTTTCAAAGCAAAAAAATAAATTAATAAATAAATAATAAAAATTATCAAATCATCACCAAACATGATAAGAGATTAGTGGAGCAATTAATAATGGATTTGGTGGAGCAATTAGTGGAGTAATTAATAATTGATTTGGTGGAGGCAAAATTTTGCCTATAAATACCAAGCCATTTCATTTGTAAAATTGATACTTTCTTCGAAGGAATTCCTTAAGAATACTAAGAAGATTGTATCTTGTTTGTTTATTTACAGATTTCAGTAATTAATTTCCTCTTTCGCACTTTCTTTTCTTTACTGTTCAGTTTTTACTTTTCGCAATTTACTTTTACGCACAATACTTTTCTTTCTTTAATTTTCAGTTTTTACTTTTCAGTAATTTACTTTCAGCAATTTACTTTTCAGCAATTTACTTTTCAGCAATTTACTTTCAGCAATTTACTTTCAGTAATTTACTTTCAGCATTTAATTTTCAGTATTAAATTTCAGCATATACTTTCAGCATTTACTTTTCAGTATTTAATTTTCAGTATTTTACTTTATGTCTTTTATTTTATTTAAGTTTTTTTTACTACCTGTAAATATGTGTCGTAACTAAGCCAGTTATCTTGGGTTGTTATGAAATCCAATATCACCGGTTTATAAGGGGTTAGATTATAACTTGGGTAGTATAAAGATTTATTTATTGAGTCTGAATCTTAATGCTTTTTCATTAACTGGCCATTAATAAAATTGAACTGGGAAACTTAAAATGAACTAGACATAGAGATTTTAAGTTTAAGACCTTAGACTCAATAGTCCACGATCTTCCTTGAGGATAGATAACCCTTTAATAGATTTCCTTACAGGATAGACATATACCTGCCAGACGGGGGTAGCCATAATTGGAACTTAAACTTAATGAATCCAGATAATTTGGTTGACATAGACATATGGTTCAATTGGGTTAAACTGGGTATTTGTGTCTGACCATCGACAGAGGCTTACACATAATTTAGTGTTCCAGGTTAATAAATCAATATATTACCCAACTTTAAGATAACCACTTCATCTTTAAAATGATATTGGAAGAAATCACAACCATAGATAGTTTTTAATATTGAATTTTCTTAAAACCTACTTTCGAACAATTTTATTTACTTGTTTTTAAATTTAGAATCGTCACCATTTCAAATCAATCAAACAACCTGTTAGATACTAGTAATCATTTGACCTCATAAAATTAATAGATTAGATATTTAGTCCTTTTGGGATCGATATTTTTATACTACTTGAACGATACGTGCGCTTGCGTTATACGCGTGTGTAAGCACCGGTCACACATTGAGATGTGTATATGATACCATGGATTGGCACTATATCAAGTGGGAGAAATTATTAGGGTTGGTGCTCAGAGTGCCAATTCGGATCGTATTTATTTTTCATTCATGAATATGAACAATGTCTTTTTCCATAATATTACTTATTTAATGGTAGTACATCTTGTCTTTTATATACGTATTTGATCTAATTATGATTAGATTGAAACTAAATCTGATTTAGTGATACGTGTATATTAGACAAAGACCCTAGGATTTACAATGTAGTGCGCAGTTACAACATAGTTTGTAATTAACATTGGGAAACGTCACTATAAGTTGTATATCCTTAAATAAAGTTCATGGTCAAGATTTACTAACACTGGTCGGTTAGTAAAATCCACTGAGACTAGTACATGTCATATATCGTGACTTGGTCTGATGGTTTATCCCAAGGAACCATGAGTCTCAGGAGACTCGTATAGACATGTAGGTGTTTATTTGAAAAACACTGAACCACTAACTAAAGATTTCCTAATAGATGGTACACCAACGTCAATAGGAATCTTCTCGAGTTGAGCGAGTCTAGTGGTCATTCGACTTGAGATACCACAATGGATATATGAGTTATCCTCCACACTTTGATGGTAGTCACATCACCGATCTATTTAGATCCGACCTCCGCCTGTTTGTTGGGTGTGGACTGATGCTAATGATATTCAGTGCGTATCAAGATAGAATTCGTCAGTCCTGTGTACATGACGTAGGTATCCTACACGTTTTGCGATCTAGTTAATCCATGGTCGTGGTATATCTTTGGAAGCGAGTTTCGAGTTATACCATTGTAGGCACTGCATTTTTACACATAAGTCCCTATGATGAGTCTCATTATGGAGACACTACTTTTTAAGTCACGGAGGTCACGGAAAACGGATATCGAAAGGGGGAATTCAGAATAAACAAGTTCACTGTCTTCGTTGGTGCTGCGTTCGTTACTTCGTTCGAACGTCAGGCAGATTGCGGACGTTCGTGCCGCGTTCGAGGAAGCGTTCGAACGGTGTCGGTAATTCTGGTTTTGCTGCTAGCCTCGAACCCCAGCCCAATTAGCCCCCCAAGCCCATAAAACACATCCCAAATTAAATAAATAAATATTAACTAAATAAGATAATGATTAAATTAATTAAATAATTAAATAAAACATATACCAAACATAAAATAAACAATTACCAACTTAAACTAAAATCATGCCTAATTAAAATCAATCAACCAATTATATTCCCAATCAAATATATATTATTCCTAACTTAAAATATTGTATGCCTAATCAACACAAACTAAATATTCAACCTTCCTAATCTAAACCAAATCAAATCCCTTACTTTCCTTGTCCAACACCAAATCAAATCCTCCCCTAGCTCTCCAATATTATTTGTCGTCATTTTGATTTCCTTTACATTACACGCAAATGTTACCATGACTGTTTGTGTTTATATTTACATGAATGATTGAATTCTTATGACGTTATGTGCTTGTTGTTGCAAAGGCCTACTTTTGAGCATGTGAATTTGGCAATAAGATTTAGTTTCATGTATGTTAGATGTAAACTATACTTTCAAGCATGTGAATTTAGGATTGTGTTGCACTTGGAAATATATGTCATAGGCTTGGTTGGATTATTGCATAAATCTTTACATTACAAGTTGCATAAGTAAGGGACCATTCCGAACCCAATGGTTTGATGTCTTCCCTTGCGAGGGGTGAGTGCGGCCTTAAATCTTTGTCCCGGTTCACACCGGGTGGCGACTCCATGTTATTTCGTACTTCCCAACTAAGGCCGCGAGCCTAGAACAGCGTCGTCAAGTTCTGTTGTCCACAGTCTGCGACTCCACTAGGGATAGAGAATCAGCCCTGAAATAATGCCTTGTAATGTATAGATTTATGCTTTAATTAACCGTGTCTACAAATGTGTGAAATAGGGGTTGTGATCAAAGGCATTTTGAGGCTAGGTAATGGTTTGGTGTCTTCCTTCACTCACTACCTTTCTAGAAGGAAAAGCTGTGAAGGCACCTAGATAGCCATCTACTCGTAGCCTATTGTGATGGACTAATTTGGAGGACTCGTTGTTTATTCCTGACACCAAGCGATAAGAGCCTAAGAGGCTTGGGTATTTAAGTGAGCCTCGCTCCACCTTCCCTCTGGGGAATCTACAATGGGAAATCCATTTGACAGTCTGTCACACACCATAGCTCATTGGCACGTACCTTAGTGTATAAAAAAGGGTGTGCTCACTTGGTTGCTCGAACCCTTGATTGGGGAGACCTAGTTGTGGGCCATCCTTCGCCGATGAGAGCCTTTGTCCATACTCCCACGAACCCATGCGTAGACCGGGTTGTATAGCCTATACCAAATATTTCCTTGTGCTTTAGGACCATTATCATTTGGATGAATTGGACTCTTTGTCAAAAATGCGAACTTGCTGGGCCATTTAAACTGGAACAGGTTCGTATCTTATGACAATTAGGCCCAAAGCTTCTGAAATGATGGTGGGCCACACGGTAGAAGTTATTATTTTATGTTTATAATATCTTCCTTGTATGCTTATGTTTGGGAACATTGCTATTTGAATCCATCTGGGTCTTTTGTCATGAGATATGGGCTTGTTGGGCCATTTAAACTGGGACAAGAACATATCTTATGACGATTGGGCCAAAAGGCTTCTAAATAACAATGGCCATTTTATGATTGTGTTTGGAATATTATCATTTGGATTTAGTTGGGCTCTTTGCCATAAGACATGAACTCGTTGGGCCATTTAAACTGGGAAGAGTTCACTCTTATGACAGTTAGCCCAAAAACTTCTAAAATGATGATGAGCCGATTTGTGTGAAAATTTTAATGAGTTGATATATTTCTTGTATCGCATGCATATCATTCATCCCATGCACCCCATGCATATATATATCATGTTAACCCTTGAGTTCTGAAAGCCATCATAGATTCCCGTTGGGTTAGAAAAAAAGGGAAGACTCACCGAAATACTGAGAACAGACATGAGTGAATCAGATATTGAGGTATCCCGGATAGATCAGTTGGAGAATGGTTTCGCAAAGATTGCTGAACAGTTACAAGCCTTGACTACTGCATGAAAGATATGGTGTGCCCCGTGCTGGGGGAAATTCGGAGAATGTAAGGCTCGAAGAGCCTCCGAATGGGTTGGGGGATGATATCCCCACTTTTGATGATGACTTAGCAGAGTATGCAACATGCAAATGATGGGTCTCAGACAGAATTTCAGAAGCTTCGGGATCAGGTTGAAACAGTTACCCACAAAATGAGGGGTAAACATGAAGAGTTGTTAGATTATGAGGCAATGACCTTCGGAGAACAGCTGCCATCTCAGTTTAAAATGCCCGACATGGCCAAGTTTAATGGGAATGGAGACCCAAGAATCCATCTGCAGCAATATGTCTCAGTCATGAGTTCAGTGGGCCTATCACAGCGACAAGTCCAAAAGATGTTTGGGATGTCACTTGAGGGGGCACCTGTGGTTTGGTATCATAACCTTGAGAAGAAGGTTAAGGAAGATTGGAGGGAGCTAGCTGATGATTTCTTAAAGCAATATGTCACGGACCTGGAGATTGACTTGTCACTCCGTGACTTAGAAAATATCAAGCAGAAGCAGGAGGAAAATTTCAAGGAATATGTGGACCGCTGGAGGAGCCAGCTTTTGAAGATGCAGACCCGGCCCTCAGAAAAGGACCAGATCAAAATGATCATCAAGGGCACCAAGCCCTCTATTTATGGCAAACTGAGGAGAATGACTTCGATGATTACTGATTTTCGACAGCTGAGGGAGACAGTTATGGATATTGAGGAGGAGGAAGCCGAGAACAGAAAGTTTTATGGACAGAACAGAAGGAATATTGGGGGACATTCAGGGACTTTGCCTGCTACTGCTGAGGTCACTGCCATTAAGAACAGACGATTTTCTAACCTTGGTAAGCCTCTCTCAAAGGTATTCGAAAAGCTGAAGGCGCAATGACTCTTAAAACCTTTGGAACCTAGGCCCATTCCAAATCCTGTGCCACCTCACATGAACTTAAACTTATAATGTCACTTCCACCAAGAAAAAGGCCATGACACCGACAACTGCGCCCGCCTCAGACATGAAATCCAAAACCTCATCGATGCCCATACAATACCCGACCCAGAGAGAAGAACAACACAATACACACAGAAACCCCCTACCAAATTACCACTCCCCCCACCACCATGATAACCTTTTGCTTTCTTGAAACCTTTGTCCTCTGAACCCTCAACCACCAAGCTTCTCATATGGGGATAGGGGATAACAATGGTGAAGAACCATGGGCTGAAGAAGAAGGCACTGTTGTTTCTCCTAGTTTATCTTGCACTTTTAATAAAGACATTGATTTTGTTTACCTGTTCGAATGTTTCCTCAACAATAATAAAGGCGATCATTTCGTTTATCTGCCTAAGACTATTACTTTCAAACTTGCAACATTAGTGTGTTCAATCTTGGTAATGTGATGCTCAGAACGTGGGGAACCCTCAAAAGAAGCAAGTAGAAAAGATAAGTTAGCCATTCAGGAATTAGGAAATGGAGACAGTGGGACTGTTAGACTTGGAAAGAAAGGGGTCCTGGAACAATCAGTGTAGACAGATGGAAATGGTACTTTCCCTAAGAGAAGAATGGTCATCAATGGAATTGACGGAAGACATAACCCAACGGGATGGGAAACTCATTCACGCATGCATGCATACACGTAACATATTTTGCATTCCTTTTTGTGTTTTGTGTTTGTTTTGTGTTCACAGGTTTTGAAGAAGAAAGAGAGAAAGCGGCAAATGAAAGCCAGTCAGAAGCATCAATATAACATCAGCGGTTTGGGGACGAATCCTAGGGTTGAGGCCCATATCAGTATCAGTTTGGGGTTGAGGCCCATATCAGTATCAGTCTAGGGGCGAAGCCCACCTCAGTACCAGTTCAGGGCCAAGGCCCACATCAGTATCAGCTTGGGGGCGAGGCCCACATCAGCATCAGTTTAGAGGGGACCCACATCTGCATCAGTTTGGGGGCGAGGCCCATATCAGTATCAGTTTAGGGATGAGTCCCAGGGTCAAGGCCCATATCAGCAGCAGTTTTGGGATGCGGCCCAGGGTCGATGCCCACATCAGCAGCAGTTTTGGGATAAGTCCCAGGGTCGAGGCCCGCACATCAGTATCACTTTTGGGGATGAGTCCAAGGGCCGAGGCCCACATCAGTTTCAGTTTTAGGAATAAGGCCTAGGGAATAAAGCCCACATTCAATACAGTTCAGAAACAAAGCTACACAGTCAGCTCAGATCAGAGAACAAAGTTCAAGGGGAAGAAAGCCTCATGTCAGTATAGTTCGGGAATAAAGCTCGGGAGGAATAAAGCCTCATGTCAGTATAGTTGAGAACAAAGCTCAAGGGGAAGAAAGCCTCATATCAGTATAGTTTGAGAACAAAGCTCAAGGGGAAGAAAGCCTCATGTCAGTACAGTTCGGGAATAAAGCTCGGGAGGAATAAAGCTCATCTAACACAGTTCGGGAACAAAGCTGAGGAATAAAGCCTCATCTCAACAGTTCGGGAATAAAGCTCGGGAGGAATAAAGCCTAATCTCAACACAGTTCGAGAACAAAGCTCGGAGGAATAAAGCCTCATCTCAACAGTTCGGGAATAAAGCTCGAGAGGAATAAAGCCTCATCTCAACACAGTTCGGGAACAAAGCTGGAGGAATAAAGCCTCATCTCAATAGTTCGGGAATAAAGCTTGGGAGGAATAAAGCCTCATCTCAACACAGTTCGAGAATGAACAAGCCGGGAACGGCAATCCAAGATTGGAGCAGAGTTCAAGAATGAACAAGCCGTGAATGGCACTCCAGGAATGGAAATACAGTTCAGGAATGAACAGGCCGAGAATGGCACTCCAAGAATGGAAGCACGGTTCGAGAATGGACCACCTCACGGTAACAGTTCGAGAATGGACACCTCACAGTAACGGTTCGGGAATGGACCACCTTACAGTAACGGTTCGGGAATGGACCACCTCGCAGCAACGGTTCGGGAATGGACCACATCACAGCACGGTTCGGGAATAAACCAGGGGTCGCAGTACCTCACCATCCAAATCAACTCAACTCAACACATGGTAAGTCAAGTGGCAGCTGGCGAGCCAAGTAAGTGAAAATGCATTGCATAACTTTGATAGGATTGTCACTGTTGCACATTACACAAGTCCCATCAAAGTGGGGGCGACTGTAGGCACTGTATTTTACACCATAAGTCTCTATGATGAGTCTCATTTTGGAGACACTACCTTTTAAGTCACGGAGGTCACGGAAAATGGACATCGGAATAGGGAATTCAGAATAAACAAGTTCACTGTCTTCGTTGGTGCTGCGTTCGTTACTTCGTTCGAACGTCAGGCAGATTGCGGACGTTCGTGCCGCGTTCGAGGAAGCGTTCAAACGGTGTCGGTAATTCTGGTTTTACTGCTAGCCTCGCACCCCAGCCCAATTAGCCCCCCAAAGCCCATAAAACACATCCCAAATTAAATAAATAAATATTAACTAAATAGAGAATGATTAAATTAATTAAATAATTAAATAAAACATACCAAACATAAAATAAACAATTACCAACTTAAACTAAAATCATGCCTAATTAAAATCAATCAACCAATTATATCCCAATCAATATATATTATTCCTAACTTAAAATATTGTATGCCTAATCAACACAAACTAAATATTCAACCTTCCTAATCTAAACCAAATCAAATCCTTTGCTTTCCTTGTCCAACACCAAATCAAATCCTCCCTTTAATGCCAAATCCTTTCCTTGTGAGACAAGGTGAAGCCCAAGCTCATTCATACAAGAAAAGCCTCCCCTAGCTCTCCACTCCCTCATTACCGAATTACAGCAGCCCAATAACGCCCTACAGCAGCCATACCACGGAACAAACACACAACACACACAACAACCCTTCCCTCACCAAAACTGACCAAACCAGTCCCTGAAATCAGTCCCAAACAGCAGCCCTAAACACACACCAAAACAGTCCCCTAAATTACCAAAAACAGTAACATAAACTACACTTATAATCCTTGAAAACCACAGAAAACCACAGCAAAAAGAACACACAGAACAGTCCATCAAGAACATCCAAACAGTCCACAAACATAAGCAGAGGACACAGAGGAAACGGCAGCAAAACCACAAAGGAATAGTAGCAACGGCAGTGAATCGGAGTTAAAAGCAGCAGCAAAAGATAGAACGACAACCCAAAACAGTAAGACAACGAGAACGAGAACATGAACCAGTGAACCAGAAGAGTTGCGGAGCATCCACCCTTCCGACGATCGTGTACCGTACATCCGAGAGGTGATTTAAAAGGTTAGACCTGATGGCACTTTTTCATTAGTTTATATTCATTTCTTTTATTATTGAATTCTATTCGCATGAGAGTCGTTTATGGATGTATGTTGTGGCTTGAATGAAATGGAAGAGTGTCGTCTCTTGCGGTATATAGGATGGAAACCCAGACGTAATTTCGTAGCCGAATCCGAATGGACGGTAGTGCGGTCTGTACTTGGGATACAACTCCACGTACCACTTGAGTAAACGGCACCCTCTCTTGTTTTGTGTTGCTTTGGGTTATTTATTTCTCGTTACTTAAATTCTGTATGTCGCTTCTTGTGTATGATATAATCGAGTGCATGGGCTCAGTAAGTGCGATGAAAGGTCCCCTAATCGGAAGGGTTAAAATCCTTCACCACGATGCTTTGCCGCACCGATTGATGTGTGTTCGGTTGAATGCGAGATACGTTAATCGGACACATTACGTTTAATATTATTGCTTTTAACTTTTTGTATGCATGATTCAATCGAGCGCATGGGCTTAGTAAGTGGAATGAAAGATCCCATAGGGGAGGGGTTAAAGCCCTTTAACACGATGCTATGCCGCGCCGGTTGATGTGTGTTCGGTTGGATGTTAGATGTGTTCAATCGGGAATACTTAGTTTGATATGATTGTCTTTATGTTTGTATGCATGATTTGATGTGACGCGCATGGGCTTAGTATGTTGGTGTAAAGGTCCTCTCTTTGAGAGATCAAGAGCCCCAAAAGGCCACCTTTACGGCAGTACTTCGCCGCGCCCCTTTATTTTGTTGTTTATGTATTGCGTCCCATTTCATGCATCAGGTCTGTTCCCGTTCGAACGCGTTTACAAACGCAACTCGAACGCGTATGCATTTTTCCTTATCATGCATCAGGTCTCATCTCTATTCGAATGCGTTCACGAACGCCATACGAACGTGAGCATTCTGTTTCATTTCTGTTCGAAAGCGTTCACAAACGCCACACGAACGTGAGTATTCTATTTCATTTCCGTTCGAATGCGTTCACAAACGCCATACGAACGTGTGTATTCTGTTTCATTTCCGTTCGAACGCATTCACAAATGCCATACGAACATGTGCATTCTGTTTCATTACCGTTCGAACGCGTTTACGAACGCTACTCGAACGAGAACCTTCTGTTTACCGTTCGAACGTGTCTACGAACGCTTCACGAATGTACACGGTAAACAGATCCTCTTGCATCACATTACGACATGTCCATCTTAGCATATGGTTACCCCTTTGTACGCTATGCATTTGTATTACCTCTCTAGTTGTCTATTTCTATTATGCGCCTACAATATTATTTGTCGTCATTTTGATTTCCTTTACATTACACGCAAATGTTACCATGACTGTTTGTGTTTATATTTACATGAATGATTGAATTCTTATGACGTTATGTGCTTGTTGTTGCAAAGGCCTACTTTTGAGCATGTGAATTTGTCAATAAGATTTAGTTTCATGTATGTTAGATGTAAACTATACTTTCAAGCATGTGAATTTAGGATTGTGTTGCACTTCGAAATATATGTCATAGGCTTGGTTGGATTATTGCATAAATCTTTACATTACAAGTTGCATAAGTAAGGGACCATTCCGAACCCAATGGTTTGATGTCTTCCCTTGCGAGGGGTGAGTGCGGCCTTAAATCTTTGTCCCGGTTCACACCGGTGGCGACTCCATGTTATTTCGTACTTCCCAACTAAGGCCGCGAGCCTAGAACAGCGTCGTCAAGTTCTGTTGTCCACAGTCTGCGACTCCACTAGGGATAGAGAATCAGCCCTGAAATAATGCCTTGTAATGTATAGATTTATGCTTTAATTAACCGTGTCTACAAATGTGTGAAATAGGGGTTGTGATCAAAGGCATTTTGAGGCTAGGTAATGGTTTGGTGTCTTCCTTCCTCACTCACTACCTTTCTAGAAGGAAAAGCTGTGAAGGCACCTAGATAGCCATCTACTCGTAGCCTATTGTGATGGACTAATTTGGAGGACTCGTTGTTTATTCCTGACACCAAGCGATAAGAGCCTAAGAGGCTTGGGTATTTAAGTGAGCCTCGCTCCACCTTCCCTCTGGGGAATCTACAACGGGAAATCCATTTGACAGTCTGTCACACACCATAGCTCATTGGCACGTACCTTAGTGTATAAAAAAGGGTGTGCTCACTTGGTTGCTCGAACCCTTGATTGGGGAGACCTAGTTGTGGGCCATCCTTCGCCGATGAGAGCCTTTGTCCATACTCCCACGAACCCATGCGTAGACCGGGTTGTATAGCCTATAAAAAATATTTCCTTGTGCTTTAGGACCATTATCATTTGGATGAATTGGACTCTTTGTAAAAAATGCGAACTTGCTGGGCCATTTAAACTGGAGCAGGTTCGTATCTTATGACAATTAGGCCCAAAGCTTCTGAAATGATGGTGGGCCACACGGTAGAAGTTATTATTTTATGTTTATAATATCTTCCTTGTATGCTTATGTTTGGGAACATTGCTATTTGAATCCATCTGGGTCTTTTGTCATGAGATATGGGCTTGTTGGGCCATTTAAACTGGGACAAGAACATATTTTATGACGATTGGGCCAAAAGGCTTCTAAATACAAATGGGCCATTTTATGATTGTGTTCGAAATATTATCATTTGGATTTAGTTGGGCTCTTTGCCATAAGACATGAACTCGTTGGGCCATTTAAACTGGGACGAGTTCACTCCTATGACAGTTAGCCCAAAAACTTCTAAAATGATGATGAGCCGATTTGTGTGAAAATTTTAATGAGTTGATATATTTCTTGTATCGCATGCATATCATGCATCCCATGCACCCCATGCATACATATATCATGTTAACCCTTGTATTCTGAAAGCCATCATAGATTCCCGTTGGGTTAGAAAAAAAGGGAAGACTCACCAAAATACTGAGAACAGACATGAGTGAATCAGATATTGAGGTATCCTGGATAGATCAGTTGGAGAATGGTTTCGCAAAGATTGCTGAACAGTTACAAGCCTTGACTACTGCCATGAAAGATATGGTTGTGCCCCGTGCTGGGGGAAATTCGGAGAATGTAAGGCGCGAAGAGCCTCCGAATGGGTTGGGGGATGATATCCCCACTTTTGATGATGACATAGCAGAGTATGCAACAGGAAAATTGATTGGGTCTCAGACAGAATTTCAGAAGCTTCGGGATCAGGTTGAAACAGTTACCCACAAAATGAGGGGTAAACATGAAGAGTTGTTAGATTATGAGGCAATGACCTTCGGAGAACAGCTGCTAGCTCAGTTTAAAATGCCCGACATGGCCAAGTTTAATGGGAATGGAGACCCAAGAATCCATCTGCAGCAATATGTCTCAGTCATGAGTTCAGTGGGCCTATCACAGCGACAAGTCCAAAAGATGTTTGGGATGTCACTTGAGGGGGCACCTGTGGTTTGGTATCATAGCCTTGGGAAGAAGGTTAAGGAAGATTGGAGGGAGCTAGCTGATGCTTTCTTAAAGCAATATGTCACGGACCTGGAGATTGACTTGTCACTCCGTGACTTAGAAAATATCAAGCAGAAGCAGGAGGAAAATTTCAAGGAATATGTGGACCGCTGGAGGAGCCAGCTTCTGAAGATGCAGACCCGCCCTCAGAAAAGGACCAGATCAAAATGATCATCAAGGGCACCAAACCCTCTATTTATGGCAAACTGAGGAGAATGACTTCGATGATTACTGATTTTCGACAGCTGAGGGAGACAGTTATGGATATTAAGGAGGAGGAAGCCGAGAACAGAAAGTTTTATGGACAGAACAGAAGGAATATTGGGGGACATTCAGGGACTTTGCCTGCTACTCTGCTGAGGTCACTACCATTAAGAACAGACGATTTTCTAACCTTGGTAAGCCTCTCTCAAAGGTATTCGAAAAGCTGAAGGCGCAATGACTCTTAAAACCTTTGGAACCTAGGCCCATTCCAAATCCTGTGCCACCTCACATGAACTTAAACTTATATTGTCACTTCCACCAAGAAAAAGCCATGACACCCGACAATTGCGCCCGCCTCAGACATGAAATCCAAAACCTCATCGATGCCCATACAATACCCGACCCAGAGAAAGAACAACCCAATACACACAGAACCCCCTACCAAATTACCACTCCGCCCCACCACCATGATAACCTTTTGCTTTCTTGAAACCTTTGTCCTTTAAACCCTCAACCACCAAGCTTCTCATATGGGGATAGGGGATAACAATGGTGAAGAACCATGGGCTGAAGAAGAAGGCACTGTTGTTTCTCCTAGTTTATCTTGCACTTTTAATAAAGACATTGATTTTGTTTACCTGTTCGAATGTTTCCTCAACAATAATAAAGGCGATCATTTCGTTTATCTGCCTAAGACTATTACTTTCAAACTTGCAACATTAGTCTGTTCAATCTTGGTAATGTGATGCTCAGAACGTGGGGAACCCTCAAAAGAAGCAAGTAGAAAAGATAAGTTAGCCATTCAGGAATTAGGAAATGGAGACAGTGGGACTGTTAGACTTGGAAAGAAACGGGATGGGAAACTCATTCACGCATGCATGCATACACGTAACATATTTTGCATTCCTTTTTGTGTTTTGTGTTTGTTTTGTGTTCACAGGTTTTGAAGAAGAAAGAGAGAAAGCGGCAAATGAAAGCCAGTCAAAAGCATCAATATAACATCAGTGGTTTGGGGACGAATCCTAGGGTTGAGGCCCATATCAGTATCAGTTTGGGGTTGAGGCCCATATCATTATCGGTCTAGGGGCGAAGCCCACCTCAGTACCAGTTCAGGGCCAAGGCCCACATCAGTATCAGCTTGGGGGCGAGGCCCACATCAGCATCAGTTTAGGGGGGGACCCACATCTGCATCAGTTTGGGGGCGGGCCCATATCAGTATCAGTTTAGGGATGAGTCCCAGGGTCAAGGCCCATATCAGCAGCAGTTTTGGGATGCGGCCCAGGGTCGATGCCCACATCAGCAGCAGTTTTGGGATAAGTCCCAGGGTCGAGGCCCGCACATTAGTATCACTTTTGGGGATGAGTCCAAGGGCCGAGGCCCACATCAGTTTCAGTTTTAGGAATAAGGCCTAGGGAATAAAGCCCACATTCATACAGTTCAGGAACAAAGCCACACAGTCAGCTCAGATCAGAGAACAAAGCTCAAGGGGAAAAGCCCTCATGTCAGTATAGTTCGGGAATAAAGCTCGGAGGAATAAAGCCTCATGTCAGTATAGTTGTAGAACAAAGCTCAAGGGGAAGAAAGCCTCATATCAATATAGTTTGAGAACAAAGCTCAAGGGGAGAAAGCCTCATGTCAGTACAGTTCGGGAATAAAGCTCGGAGGAATAAAGCCTCATCTCAACACAGTTCGGGAACAAAGCTCGGAGGAATAAAGCCTCATCTCAACAGTTCGGGAATAAAGCTCGGAGGAATAAAGCCTCATCTCAACACAGTTCGGGAACAAAGCTCGGAGGAATAAAGCCTCATCTCAACAGTTCGGGAATAAAGCTCGAGAGGAATAAAGCCTCATCTCAACACAGTTCGGGAATAAAGCTCGGAGGAATGAAGCCTCATCTCCACAGTTCGGGAATAAAGCTTGGGAGGAATAAAGCCTCATCTCAACACAGTTCGAGAATGAACAAGCCGGGAACGGCAATCCAAGAATGGAGCAGAGTTCAAGAATGAACAAGCCGGGAATGGCACTCCAGGAATGGAAAACAGTTCAGGAATGAACAGGCCGAGAATGGCACTCCAAGAATGGAAGCACGGTTCGAGAATGGACCACCTCACGGTAACAGTTCGAGAATGGACACCTCACAGTAACGGTTCAGGAATGGACCACCTTACAGTAACGGTTCGGGAATGGACAACCTCACAGCAACGGTTCGGGAATGGACCACATCACACCACGGTTCGGGAATAAACCAGGGGTCGCAGTACCTCACCATCCAAATCAACTCAACTCAACACATGGTAAGTCAAGTGGCAGCTGGCGAGCCAAGTAAGTGAAAATGTATTGCATAACTTTGATAGGATTGTCACTGTTGCACATTACACAAGTCCCATCAAAGTGGGGGCGACTGTAGGCACTGTATTTTTACACATAAGTCCCTATGATGAGTCTCATTTTGGAGACACTACCTTTTAAGTCACGGAGGTCACGGAAAACGGACATCGGAAGGGGGAATTCAGAATAAACAAGTTCACTGTCTTCGTTGGTGCTGCATTCGTTACTTCATTCGAACGTCTGGCAGATTGCGGACGTTCGTGCCGCGTTCGAGGAAGCGTTCAAAACGGTGTCGGTAATTCTGGTTTTGCTGCTAGCCTCGCACCCCAGCCCAATTAGCCCCCCAAAGCGCATAAAACACATCCCAAATTAAATAATAAATATTAACTAAATAAGATAATGATTAAATTAATTAAATAATTAAATAAAACATATACCAAACATAAAATAAACAATTACCAACTTAAACTAAAATCATGCCTAATTAAAATCAACCAATTATATTCCCAATCAAATATATATTATTCCTAACTTAAAATATTGTATGCCTAATCAACACAAACTAAATATTCAACCTTCTTAATCTAAACAAAATCAAATCCCTTGCTTTCCTTGTCCAACACCAAATCAAATCCTCCTTTTAATGCCAAATCCTTCCTTGTGAGACAAGGTGAAGCCCTAGCTCATTCATACAAGAAAAGCCTCCCCTAGCTCTCCACTCCCTCATTACCGAATTACAGCAGCCCAATAACGCCCAATACAGCAGCCATACCACGGAACAAACACACAACACACACAACAACCCTTCCCTCACCAAAACTGACCCAAACTAGTCCCTGAAATCAGTCCCAAACAGCAGCCCTAAACACACACCAAAACAGTCCGCTAAATTACAAAAAACAGTAACATAAACTACACTTATAATCCTTGAAATAACCACACAAAACCACACCAAAAAGAACACACAGAACAGTCCATCAAGAACATCAAAACAGTCCACAAACAGTAAGCAGAGGACACAGAGGAAACGGCAGCAAAACCACAAGGAAACAGTAGCAACGGCAGCGAATCGGAGTCAAAAGCAGCAGCAAAAGATGGAGAACGACAACCCAAAATAGTAAGACAACGAACGAGAACAGTGAACCAGTGAACCAGAAGAGTTGCGGAGCATCCACCCTTCCGACGATCGTGTACCGTACATCCGAGAGGTGATTTAAAAGGTTAGACCTGAGGGCACTTTTTCATTAGTTTATATTCGTTTCTTTTATTATTGAATTCTATTCGCATGAGAGTCATTTATGGATGTATGTTGTGGCTTGAATGAAATGGAAGAGTGTCGTCTCTTGCGGTATATAGGATGGAAACCCAAACGTAAATTCCGTAGCCGAATCCGAATGGACGGTAGTGCGGTCTGTACTGGGGATACAACTCCACGTACCACTTGAGTAAACGGCACCCTCTCTTGTTTTGTGTTGCTTTGGGTTTTTTATTTCTCGTTACTTAAATTATGTATGTCGCTTACTTGTGTATGATATAATCGAGTGCATGGGCTCAGTAAGTGCGATGAAAGGTCCCCTAATCGGAAGGGTTAAAATCCTTCACCACGATGCTTTGCCGCACCGATTGATGTGTGTTCGGTTGAATGTGAGATACGTTCAATCGGACACATTACGTTTAATATTATTTCTTTTAACTTTTCGTATGCATGATTCAATCGAGCGTATGGGCTTAGTAAGTGGAATGAAAGATCCCCTATGGGGAGGGGTTAAAGCCTTTTACCACGATGCTATGCCGCGGCGGTTGATGTGTGTTCGGTTGGATGTTAGATGTGTTCAATCGGGCATACTTAGTTTGATATGATTGTCTTTATGTTTGTATACATGATTTAATTCGTGCATGGGCTTAGTATGTTGGTCTAAAGGTCCTCTCTTTGAGAGATCAAGAGCCCCAAAAGGCCACTTTTACGGCATATTTCGCCGCGCCCCTTTATTTTGTTGTTTATGTATTGCATCCCATTTCATGCATCAGGTCTGTTCCCGTTCGAACGCGTTTACGAACGTAACTCGAACGCGCATGCATTTTGCCTTATCATGCATCAGGTCTCATCTCCGTTCGAACGCGTTCACGAACGCCATAAGAACGTGGGCATTCTGTTTCATTTCTGTTCGAACACGTTCACAAACGCCACACGAATGTGAGTATTCTGTTTCATTTCCGTTCGAACGCGTTCACAAACGCCATACGAACGTGTGCATTCTGTTTCATTACCGTTCGAACGCATTTACGAACGCTACTCGAATGAGAACCTTCTGGTTACCGTTCGAACGCGTCTACGAACGCTTCACGAACGCACACGGTAAACAGATCCTCTTGCATCACATTACGACATGTCCATCTTAGCATATGGTTACCCTTTTGTACGCTATGCATTTGTATTACCTCTCTAGTTGTCTATTTCTGTTATGCGCCTACAATATTATTTGTCGTCATTTTGATTTCCTTTACATTACACGCAAATGTTACCATGACTGTTTGCGTTTATATTTACATGAATGATTGAATTCTTATGACGTTATGTGCTTGTTGTTGCAAAGGCCTACTTTTGAGCATGTGAATTTGGCAATAAGATTTAGTTTCATGTGAAAGGGTTATTTAGGGGGTGGATCCGGTAACGCAGCGGAAGCGGTGAAAATCCGATTTTCAGATTTCAAAACTTTTTCTCGGATTATTAAATAAAACATATTTATTTAATATTCCGAGCAAGATAACTGTTGCCGAATAAACAACAAATACGGATTATTGCTACAGCTGAAGCAGCAATAGAAGCCATTTGGATCGATAATAAATCTAATTAGATTAGATATAGTTCTGTTAGCGGCTGAACTAGGCGTCAGCACAGGCTAAGGAATTAAAGGTCTCATCGACGATCTAGATATATACTTCTATATCATCTGATTCGTTCGGATCATACATCGTGGCGATGTGATGATCGTATAAATCGCGTCAAACAACAAATCCGCTGACGAAAACCTTTCCTCAGCAATTTGAGCGAACCTTACATAGTTCGGGTGTAGGACACTCGAGTGACTGGCAATGTGCCAAGTGGGAGATTGTTGGATAATATGACCCATAGCGTCACTATTTGCACAGATCATTGTGTTGTTGTAGCAAATTAACTATGTAACAAGGAAATTGCACTCTTTTCATTTTGTGATTAGATCACCATAGACATATAAATGAAGAGAGGTCCCTATGATTAGTTCCTGGATTGAGATGATATGAGACAGTATCAGTCCACGAAGGATTAATCATTAAATATCCCTAGCCGTAGTATTATCGAGACTGGACATCGATAATGCGGAATAGGCTAGTATTGCACTTGTGCGCGTTGTGAGGTCACAACGGCATAGTTCTCATATATATAAGTATTGGATACTTGTGCAAGTGCGATAGGAGGTCGTGTTTCCATCGATGGTACGGGAAAAAGCTTCGCTCTGGATAGACCCTTCGGAATCCCATTGGTATTATGACTAGGTGTCTATGGGAGGCCGAAATCAAGGTAGGTGTGTATAGTCTTAACCTGAGACTTACATCGCTAATACTTATGACAATCGGTAAACTTTGGTTTTGGTGGTGGGGGATCTTAACTGGTTCTGTGTTCACCTCTTCTGGGTTTATCAGGAATCGTAGTGTATTGGATGTGATGTCGAGACGGAAGTATCACTCCAGTCATAGTGGAGATGATGTCACGCAGGATACGGTATTAGTGCTCTTAAGTGATGCGCATCCAATCGTGATATTATGACCAGGTCATGAATATCCGATTAATAGAGACTAGTTACCAGACATCCGATATGTGTTTCGGACGGGGCAGACACTTATCCAGCCCCAGCCCTAGCACGTGATTATCTTTTACTGGGCCGATACGCACAATACATTAGTATACTACGCTTGATACAGATCTTTGATATTCTTTGATGAATATGTCCGGAGAACTTGGGAAGACTTGGTGCTTTGCTAGGAGTCGACCTTGTCTCGTAAATCGGTAGAACGTAGTACTTGGTACGTACGTGATTCGGATACTCCGACGACCGTATTTACTGCCAGATTATCCGGGGATCTCATGGGTCGCTTCCCGATAATCCACTGATGACGCACAACTCACACTCTTGAATAATCTGGGATTATAATAGAAGAGAGAGAAAAGTAATCTAGGATTAATTACGGAGATATTTTATCTAGGATAAAATATCGTCTAGAGAGAGATAACGATTAATTTGGAATTAATCGGTAAATTAATATATTCGATATATTATACGAAATTAGATTTCGACGCGGAATTAAAATTAGATTTTAATTCGGGCAAACGAGTTAATTTAGAATTAATTCGTTAGCGACGTAAATAATAATTTCGCTAGCCGCAATTATTCGATTGAATTAACATCGCGACGTAAGCTCGGTATTTCGGAAATATCGAACCCGAACGCGTGAGTGCACGTGGGCCCACTTTCATTTGGAAACGTGTGGGGCCCACATGACACATGTCATTTTATGCATTATTTTATTCTAATGCATTGCATGGTGATAGTGTACAATACACTCAATGGTCTTGCATGGAGTTTGAGTGTTTGACACTCTAAACCATTGCATATTTGTGTCATAAATTTATTATCAATTTAATAAATATTATGGCATAAATATAAATTGATTTTTGGTAAATCATTTTCAATATAACACAATTTCATCTCTCTCAAAACTCTCTCTTCTCTCACGCCCAAATGAAGAAATTCTTGGACTGGTTTGGAACCAGAAATGGCGTGGACTTTAGGGAAGCAAGGGTTGGGTTTTCATGGTGAAAACCGCAAGTGCTAGCACACTACGAGTCTTGCGAAGGTGGTAGGGAGGTTCCCCCATGAGACGGGATCCATCCGACGAAGCTAGGAGCTCCGTTTCTTCACTCAAATTTCTGTTTTGCAGGGACAGTGGACTGTTGCAGTTTGGCGTGAAGGGCAGTGCGTTTTTGGACTTCATTCGTCTCCAAATCGACTCAACCGATCAATGTGAGTATTCCGCTACCTCCGTTGATGTGTTCACGCATGTTTTCATGTCTTGTTTGATCTTGGGACCTTAGAATAAACCAACAATGGCATCAAGAGCTAATGTTGCAAGCATGAAATTTTAGGGATTTAAAATTTGGGTAAATGTGATTTGAGCATGATTTGAATAAAGTTTGTTTGAGTATGTTTATAACATGTTTAAATTCATTTTGGTTGGACTAATTTGACGAAAATTGATTTGGAATAATTTTCCCCAATTTATTCACCTTGGCCGAATGTATATGCATTTTGGGATCTTGGATTTTTTGATTTTTTAATTCATTTGATGAGTTAGAATCGATTAGGTTGACGTTAATTTGAATCGAATTGGATTGGATTTCGAATTGGACAAAAATCCCCAAAATCTTACCTTGGCCGAATGGTGTAATGCCCTAATGTCTTGGTGTTTTTGATTTTGTGACATTGGATGTGTATAAATCAAATCGGATGGTGATTGATGTCGATTGTAGGTTCGATTGGATCGAAACCAAATCGGACACAAAATCCCTCCTTGGCCGAGAGCATGAAAGCATGTAAATGGGTTTGATTTTTCATTATGTGTGTTTGACATGTAATAATGAATTAAGTATGATTAATTGGACTAATTAGTGTTTTGGAAATGTTGATTTAGTTGATTAATCATATAATGCACTTTTGGTAATTAAATTGTGAAAATTGGATTTTTGGATTTAATTAATTGGGCCTAATTTTGGAAATTAGAATTTAAAGTTGTAATTGGGCCTATTGGGCTTGATTTATCAAGTTGGTTTAGGCCAAATGGATTGGATCCATTGGGCCCAAAACCTTGACCATAAAGCCCAAATGCGACTTAATGAACCTTTAAAGTTCAATTGGGCCTAATGGGCCAAGATTGATTTATGGGCTTATGGGGTAAATCCCGGATTGGACTTTGGTTATCGGTTTGACCCGAGTTGACCAAAAGTCCACGCCTTAAGAAATCAATCAAAAGCCCATTGGACTTTAATTGAATTGACATTGGACGTTAATCGGTCTTTGAGACGCGTTACGATTAGATTTGGAATTTAAATCGTAAAAGGTTTATTAAATAAAGTGTAATGTTTAATTTTGAATTGAATAGTGAATTAGTATTAAATACATGTTAAATTTGATTTAATGATGTAGTTTAATTTAATTCATGAATTCGTACTTTAAGTACTTATTCGCAAAAACGAGTTTGACTCGAACAAAATCAAATCGTTGTTTGAACATTGGATGATCACTAATTATCAGATTAATTAATTTGATTTGATTGATTGATAGCATGCTTATGTGTGTGAATACGTGGTTGTGTTGAATGAATAATGTATATCGGATGGATATTAGATGGGTGGGCAATTTTAGAAATTGTTGTAATAAATTCGATTTATTAAATTGGACCTGCGTGTCCAGCCTTATCACCTTCTTTCTCTTTGTATTCTCTTCTCACCTATTCCCCTCTATGTATATGAGGTTTCTTTAGAAGTGTAGTGTAACGGGTAGAAGTAGTACAAGTGCTAGCTTGAGTGAGAAAGGGAGAGATTTGATCTAGGATCAATGTGTAAAGTATCCATCCGCATATCATTATTATTTTATTTCATACTCGCTTTATTATGTATTTAGAATGCATGTTTAAGGGTGTATGATGATGAGACCTTAACAAAGATAATTAAATTGGTAGCCAATTTGCACGCGAAAATCCCTCAATCTATATTAAGCAAATATCCTTCCATTGAATGATTCTTGTTCAAGATCCGAAGTTGGCATTGGTTGTTTTTGACCAAAGTCAAGACCTTTGTCAATCAAGGATGTACTTGAATCATGAGAGTTTTGTTGCATATTGGTGTCTTGTCCAAATCGTGATTTTTATTGGCCAAAGTCAAGATCACTTTTTGTCCAATGACATTGATTACGAAACTTTCCTCGTCAATGGGTCCCGCTTAACTGGAATCATTAGGTTTGTTTTTTGGCCAAAGCCAAGGCCTAGATGATTCGGAGGATATGGTTAGGAAAATGTATTGGATACATTGACATTATACATATGTTTCGGACTTGGATGTCCACCTAACCGGATCTAGGAATTGGATGAGATCCAATTGATCTGTGAGATCTACCTAGTTAAATAGCATACAGCTTTTTATTGGCCAAAGTCAGGGTTGTGTGTTATTTAATAGGATCCTAGCCCACTAGGAAACGCGGTTTCCCGAGTACTCCACAGAGGGTTAGAGACTCGACGAAAAATAGTGGGAGGCAAGTATTGAATTTGCAACATTCGTTCGAATACTCGCTAAACACGCTCATTTATATTTTACTCGTCATATTAATTAAAAGTATTAGTCATACTAATATTTTATGTTGTTTTAAAGAATATATAGTTGGACTATATACAAACTCATTCAATATATAGTTGATTTTGTAATTGGATTATAGTAATCAATACATTGAATTAAATGATAGTTGATTTTATAATGGGATTATAGTAATCAATATTAAAATTATAGTTGATTAAATAATTGGATTATTGTAATCATTATAATAAATAGTACCTTAATAATTGATTAAATAGTTGGACTATTAAAATCAAGAAAGAATTGAAAAGGTTGAATATTTAAAATATATAATCCTTGGATTAAATGTTTTAAATGATTTAATTTTCAATTGGGAATTAATAATAGGTTAATTTATTTGATAAAATAACTTATTATGACTAAGCCCATAATTAAGCAAATAGTAGAGCATAAGTCTTTGGAAGATTTATGTGATGATGACTTTAGTGCTTAATTAATATACTTACAATAAATCTATCTTTAGATTTAAAAGTATTAAAAGTTGCAATTAATTGACTATTCTAGTGGAGAAAAATCAAAGTTTGCAATTGGGCATGTAGCACAAGGTGCACATCGTTTCGATATTCCGAAACCCAAGGCTTGGCCAAGGGTTTGTGAAATATTGAAAAGGATAATTGACATATCCCGTAGCGACTACCATTTGGATATGGAAGACACGAAGGAATTAAAATAGGGCGAGGCTCTAACTTTAAAAATATTTGTCAAAGTTATGTTCACAACTAGTATTAAAATTAGATTTTAAATACTTAGTGTGGTACATAAAATATATGTATTGACGTTCAGAATCCGCTGTGAGCTGGATACTGGCTTCAAGCCGAGATTTCTCTGCAAATCGGAAACGGGACGAAAGTCGCTGTTTCGACCGCAGATACCTAAGTTTAGGAACTACCCTTTGGGTATGTACTTAAATTAGGAAATGTTATAATGTAACTAGTTTAACTAGATCATTATCTCTATATCAGTGTTTAATCCATTGCGGATAAAACCTTTATATTTTAGAACACTAAAGTGTTTCATTATATAAAGATGATACTGAGATAAATACATTGGATGTAAATAACAGAATTTATATTTGAATATAAATAAAATCTCAAACATATAAAATGACAAATAAATAGCTCAAATTGATTTGATCATAGAGACTTATTTGTGGCATTGTTGTCTAGGACACAATTAAAGAAGACTCGTATATCCACACTTTTTAAGAGTGGGTACTAGGACTGATTTGACTATTCAAATAAGGTCTACGAATCTAGTTTTTTAGTTAAAACCTAAAATACTATTTACTTGGTAATAGTAAAAGGGCCACCGATCTGTTAGCCTATTCATGGTGAAGTAAGTGGGCCCATATCTAGCTAGGCTAGATGTGAACATGAATATTTCGTGACCTTAACGGATGTGACATCACGTTGTGGTTATGTGTTTCTTTTGAAGAACACAGATCAGAAACTTTAGAGTTTCGACACGAAGTAGACAAACAGATCGGCTGTAGTATTATTCCGCCACGGTAAAACCGTAATGGAAAATACTTAAGCAGTAAGTTTCATACGTAAATGAAAGAGTACGGTATTCTTTCATATGAGGACTCCTCCCGAGACACGTTAGTTAGACGGTGTGTCTAACAAAAACCGAATTTTTGTTGGACATGATAAGGTTTATCACGAGTCGCTCTGAGCTACAGTTCCTTCAACAGGATATGTATTAACAGTGCCAAACTTATTTAGAATAAGGTTCCATATAAATCTGTTTGACAGATATCATATAGGATATGAACAGGGAAGAAACGAGGTTTCTCATTCCTGATAATTTGGGTATGCCAGGCATAGCGTTTGGATGATACCAAACTAAGGACCAAATTGGATAAGTGCCAATATAGGTTATCCTAAGGGAAACCTTAAGTATAGTACTTGTAAATCTCACAATGAGAACAATGTGATTGTTGCTCACCATGCGGTTTTCCTGAGAGGAATACCGATATTCAGTGGTCAGTGGGAGGATAGTGATACTCGATGAAAATCGGAGTAACACTGTTCAAGGCACGAAGTCCGTAATGGAACACAAACAGTTCATCTATGATGAAACTATACCATTAATCTTCAAATACACAAGAAACTAGTAGATCGGATAGAGTCTGAAAACAACCTAGGGTATGGGTTTCTGATCTAACCTCATAAAGATGTCAATCTTATGGAGGTGTACCATCCGACTACGTTATGAGGAAGTGATACGAGGTATCGATTCCCTGTTATGGCAAAGTGCCATGAGTCCGAAATGGATTCCATGTATAACAACTATGTTTGGATACTAGTTGTTGTACCACAGGCGTTGTGCCTATGGTACATTAAACGTCTTCAAGGAAGACATACATGGAAGGCAACAACCCAACGTACAAAGCTAGGCTTTTGACGAAAAAGGTATCGTTATCAACATTGTGTTAATAACGGTTCAACCTTTTACCTGTTGCCATGGTAAATCCATTTTGAAAATGCTTGTTGATAACTGCGTATTTCATTTATGAAATTTGTCAGTTACAGATCAAAATCGCTTTCCTGAAAAGGAAACCTTTTGGAGGATTTTACAACATCCTGACGATTTTATATAACGACAAACAAGGTTTGCGGGTTATTCGATCCATGTTTGGATTGATGCAAGCATAAGGTTCTTGGAACTGTCGTTTTGAAATAATCATAATGGTTTATGATTTGATTCAAAACTAAATAATTCTTGTGTATATAAGGAGGTTAGTGGGAGGAGAGCGCACTGACAGTGAAATTCCCATAAAACAATTGTTGAAAGCTTGGCTTCAATAGAAATTCTCCGTAGAATTCTGGGAGAACAACCTTTATTAGAGGAATAAAGATCTACTGGGATAGATTTGGAGTTGTTAACACTCTCTGGAAATTGTACATTTAAAATGTACTTGTATTGGTGTCTCATACGCTTCGAGCATATGGAGTCACAATCAGGTCAATCCAAGTGACAGTCACTGGATTGAAGTTAAGAACATCTGATAGTATCTCTGAGAACTAAAGATGCTATCTTTTACTATGGAGAAGGAGAACTTGAAGTGACTGGGATCACTGCTGCAAGTTTCCAAACAACAAAAAATATTGGTACTATTAAAGTTTGAATAACGGAACAACTGAGCTGGAAATATTCCGAGCAAGATAACTGTTGCCGAATAAACAACAAATACGGATTATTGCTACCAGCTGAGCAGCAGCAATAGAAGCCATTTGGATCGATAATAAATCTAATTAGATTAGATATAGTTCTGTTAGCGGCTGAACTAGGCGTCAGCACAGGCTAAGGAATTAAAGGTCTCATCGACGATCTAGATATATACTTCTATATCATCTGATTCGTTCGGATCATACATCGTGGCGATGTGATGATCGTATAAATCGCATCAAATAACAAATCCGCTGACGAAAACCTTTCCTCAGCAATTTGAGCGAACCTTACATAGTTCGGGTGTAGGACACTCGAGTGACTGGCTATGTGCCAAGTGGGAGATTGTTGGATAATATGACCCATAGCGTCACTATTTGCACAGATCATTGTGTTGTTGTAGCAAATTAACTATATAACAAGGAAATTGCACTCTTTTCATTTTGTGATTAGATCACCATAGACATATAAATGAAGAGAGGTCCCTATGATTAGTTCCTGGATTGAGATGAATATGAGACAGTATCAGTCCACGAAGGATTAATCATTAACTATCCCTAGCCGTAGTATTATCGAGACTGGACATCGATAATGCGGAATAGGCTAGTATTGCACTTGTGCGCGTGTGAGGGCACAACGGCATAGTTCTCATATATATAAGTATTGGATACTTGTGCAAGTGCGGTAGGAGGTCGTGTTTCACCGATGGTACGGGAAACAGCTTCGCTCTGGATAGACCCTTCGGAATCCCATTGGTATTATGACTAGGTGTCTATGGGAGGCCGAAATCAAGGTAGGTGTGTATAGTCTTAACCTGAGACTAACATCGCTAATACTTACGACAATCGGTAAACTTTGGTTTTGGTGGTGGGGGATCTTAACAGGTTCTGTGTTCACCTCTTCTGGGTTATCAGGAATCGTAGTGTATTGGATGTGATGTCGAGACGGAAGTATCACTCCAGTCATAGTGGAGATGATGTCACGCAGGATACGGTATTAGTGCTCTAAGTGATGCGCATCCAATCGTGATATTATGCCAGGTCATGAATATCCGATAATAGAGACTAGTTACCAGACATCCGATATGTGTTTCGGACGGGGCAGACACTTATCCAGCCCCAGCCCTAGCACGTGATTATCTTTTACTGGGCCGATACGCACAATACATTAGTATACTACGCTTGATACAGATCTTTGATATTCTTTGATGAATATGTCCGGAGAACTTGGGAAGACTGGTGCTTTTGCTAGGAGTCGACCTTGTCTCGTAAATCGGTAGAACGTAGTACTTGGTACGTACGTGATTCGGATACTCCGACGACCGATTTACTTATACTGCCAGATTATCCGGGATCTCATGGGTCGCTTTCCGATAATCCACCGATGACGCACAACTCGCACATCTTGAATAATCTGGGATTATAATAGAAGAGAGAGAAAAGTAATCTAGGATTAATTACGGAGATATTTTATCTAGGATAAAATATCGTCTAGAGAGAGATAACGATTAATTTGGAATTAATCGGTAAATTAATATATTCGATATATTATAACGAAATTAGATTTCGACGCGGAATTAAAATTAGATTTTAATTCGGGCAAACGAGTTAATTTAGAATTAATTCGTTAGCGACGTAAATAATAATTTCGCTAGCCGCAATTATTCGATTGAATTAAGTCGCGACGTAAGCTCGGTATTTTCGGAAATATCGAACCCGAACGCATGAGTGCACGTGGGCCACTTTCATTGGAAACGTGTGGGGCCCACATGACACATTCATTTTATGCATTATTTTATTCTAATGCATTGCATGGTGATAGTGTACAATACACTCAATGGTCTTGCATGGAGTTTGAGTGTTTGACACTCTAAACCATTGCAATGATTTGTGTCATAAATTTATTATCAATTTAATAAATATTATGGCATAAATATAAATTGATTTTTGGTAAATCATTTTCAATATAACACAATTTCATCTCTCTCAAAACTCTCTCTTCTCTCTCACGCCCAAATGAAGAAATTCTTGGACTGGTTTGGAACCAGAAATGGCGTGGACTTTAGGGAAGCAAGGGTTGGGTTTTCATGGTGGAAAACCGCAAGTGCTAGCACACTACGAGTCTTGCGAAGGTGGTAGGGAGGTTCCCCCATGAGAACGGGATCCATCCGACGAAGCTAGGAGCTCCGTTTCTTCACTCAATTTTCTGTTTTGCAGGGACAGTGTACTGTTACAGTTTGGCGTGAAGGGCAGTGCGTTTTTGGACTTCATTCGTCTCCAAATCGACTCAATTGATCAATGTGAGTATTCCGCTACCTCTGTTGATGTGTTCACGCATGTTTTCATGTCTTGATTTGATCTTGGGACCTTAGAATAAACCAATATTTTTGTCCATTTTAGTCCGAAATTGATCCAATCAATTTTGAATGATTCTAAATCATTTCTAAGATGAACTTATGATGTTCAAAACATCAAAACACACCAAAAGCACCAAAATCCCCAATTTTGCAAGTCAAGGCCGAGAGCCTCACTAAGGAGCACACTTGTGCATTTTGCACTTTCATGCTTCAAGACACATCCAAATGATATCCAATCAACATGAAACTTTATATGTATCATATACACACATAAATACACAATATATATGAAAACCCCCAAATTTGGAATTAGTTAAGAACCCTAATTTTTCAATTTCCTCAAATTGGACAAATTAGACCAAATACATTAAATCAATTACTTCAATCATCATTCTTCCATCCAATCCAAGTCTCAACACAATGAAACAACTCAAGATCAAATCTAGGTCATTTAAGAGTGGGTCAATAACTCTAGATTAGCAACATGGTTTCCAAAACCTTAAAAGAATCTTTATAACTACAATAGTTACAAGCTTTCTTCATTACACATGCTTCACACTTCTCCAAAACTTCCATCATCAAAAACCACAAGGAACAAAGAAAGAACATCCTAAGAATATCATATATTAAAGCCTAGAACCTAAGGAACATATTCCTTACTAATAGCAAGTTTGAAAAACTTACTAAAAATCCAAGCTTTTGATGGTTTAGCCTTTCTTCTCACAAAGTTCCTTTAGCTTCTTTCAATGGAGTTTATTTTGATAAAGTGTATTAGGTTAACTTTATTATGAAATGAAAAACAATTTTATCTCCACCAAAAGGCCTATGGCCGAATTTCATCAAATGAAATTCAATAAATGTAATTTGATTTTTCATTTCACATTAATGTTGTCAACTTGCACAAATATCTCACAAACCCTTTATTAGATATTTACCTTGTCAACAAATGCAACTATATCATTAAATTTTAAATATCCTAACATAAGATATTTATATTTTAATTAATTTAATCATTTAACAATTAAATAATTAATTAATTAATCAAATACAAATATATTAAATATATGTATAATATTTACATTAAATATTAAAAACATATATTCATTTAGGAAATAAGTCAATTAACTCTCATTTTGACTATTAATTAATGTGTATTTAAATTAATCAAGTATTAAATGTAAATACACAATAATTAAGCAAATGACTATCTAGTCTCTTTAGCATGTATCTTGCGTTTAACCATTAAACGACTTTATAAATAATCAATATTATTTATTTATGTTGTTCTAGTGCTCAACGAGTATGTTTCATTATTGAGACTCTCTAGGTTCAGGTATATCCGTCACAAAATCTAATTTCGTGTCCATAATCTATCCACCCGTAGATTATGACGATCACGGATAATCTCGCTGAACCATACAGGTTGAGGTCATCGCAAATGTATAATTCCTCCGTCACAGGTATCCGGATAAATCCCAAGAGATATATAGATATAAACGTCAAATCTCTATCGGGATTATCCAGTCGACTATTCTATTAGCAATCTCAAAAGAATGTTTAAACTAGCTTCTAAACTTTACCACGGGCCCATGGATTTATCTGATTGCTAATCATATGGACTACCTATGCTCTGGTACACAGAACTGACGGATCCTATCTTGATACTCATAGGACACCCTGAGGATCTATCTACATCCACCCAAACGAACAGGCGGAGGTCTGATCTAAATAGATCGGTGACGTGACTGCCGTCTAAGTGTAGAAGATGTCTCATGTGCCCACAATGGCATCTCAAGTCTAAGAATCACAAGTGCTACTCAACCCAAGAAGATTCTTATTGACGCTGGTGTACCATCCATTAAGAATCTTTGGTGAGTCGTTCAGTGTTTATCCGCTATAAACACCTACAAGTCTATAACTAGTCTCCAAGACTAATGGTTCATTGAGAAACCATTGGAATCATATATTCCAGTATACGATATGTACCGGGTCTCAATGGGTTTACTATACTGACCAAGTAGTGTAAACCTTGACCAGGAACTGTCTGAGAATGACAACGTCATGATACATCTCAATGTCCGTTGCGACGCTTTTGCAACTGTATCATGACTAATCATTCTACGGTCATTACGTCTTTACCATATAAAAATAGATTATATTATAGAAACTGCATATATTATTCATAATAATAATGTTTTACAGAAGTATTTAACAGAAATACAACCGGGAATTGGCGCTCTGAGCACCAACCCCACATCATGTATGTTAGATGTAAACTATACTTTCCAGCATGTGAATTTAGGATTGTGTTGCACTTGGAAATATATTTCATAGGCTTGGTTTGGATTATTGCATAAATCTTTACATTACAAGTTGCATAATAAGGGACCATTCCGAACCCAATGGTTTGAGGTCTTCCCTTGCGAGGGGTGAGTGCGGCCTTAAATCTTTGTCCCGGTTCACACCGGGTGGCGACGCCATGTTATTTCGTACTTCCAACTAAGGCCGCGAGCCTAGAACAGCGTCGTCAAGTTCTGTTGTCCACAACCATGACCATGGATTTACTAGATTGCAAAGCTCAAGCGACTGCTCAATTCCGGGCTTAGGCCCGAGAGGTCTCTCTATTGTATAGAGCATCTTCTCAGCCCCCAGGACAATCCTGAGGTTCATATCCCAGTCAGGAAAGTTCACACCATTAAATACATTTTCGCCAATGATAATGTCCCTAACATTGATCTTTCCAGCCATCTTAATTGCAATAGTCTAACTATTCAATTAACGATTTTTGGTACAGTCCAATTGTTACAATAAAATAATAAAATATTAGTTCAACTAATATAAATATATAAAATGACAAAAATAATTTGAAAGCGCGTATTTGGCAAGTATTTGAACGAAATTGCAAATTCAATATTGGCATCCCACTATTTTTCGGCGAGCCTCTAACCCTTTGTTGAGTGCTCGGGAAACCTAGTTTCCTAGTAGGCTAGGATCCTGTTAAATAACACAAAACCTTGACTTTGGCCAACAAGCTGTATGATTGACTTCGCTACTCTCATGGATGAAAGACTGATTAACATTCATTTTTTAACATGATTGACCAGATCCGATATTTGGAATGATAGGACATTATAATAGATGAAAGGCTAGTCCGAAATCTGATTATGTCTTCTTTACTCAGTACATATGTTGTCTAATAAGTTTATGAATGCCAAAACTGTCAATATGTTATGGGATCCACTTCCTGCTGATGAAATTTTTAATTGTCAAATTTCTATTTTTATTTAAGGGAGATTACGAAATTGCATAAATTTCTATTGATCCATAATCATATTATTATTTTTATATTGAAATGAAAATATTATGCTAGTGTTTAATTATTGTCTTATATAAGGCTACTGCAAATCTATTTGAATGACTTTTGGATCCCAATAAATTGAAAGGAGCCTCGAACTACTTAGAGTAAGAGATGAACAATTACATTATCTTGGAGTCGGAACTATTGAGCTATGTGAAGCTCAATCCAATGTCTGTCAAAATTGTTTATGATTTGCTTAGATAGTATATTGATATACCAAATGCTTGGAGCATTATAAGAACACTCAAAGAGTTCTTCAAAGTAAATCAAGAAATTGAGATATATCATAGGTCTAAAGAATTATTCCATGCTACGGTCAAAGATGAAAAAGTGATTAACATTCATGTTTTGAACATGATTGACCAGATCTGATATTTGGAACGACATAAAATTATGATAGATGAAAGGCTAGGCCGAAATCTGATTCTGTCTTATTTACCCGATACATATGCTGCATTTGAGATGCACTTGATGCAAGCTGATAAGTGCATGAAAATATACTTTCAACATCGCTTATTCGGGTTATTTTGAAATATTTAGTTCTATATTTTATATTTTATTATATAATTTTCATCATTATATTAATTTAGAAAGTGTTTACTATTTAAGCTAAATTAGTGATTTTCCTCTTTATTATTGTAGGAACTGGAAATAGAAATTAAATTGAGAAACAAAATCACATGATGAATTTATAAGTGTTTTGGGACCTTATGGATGTATAAGAAGCACGCGGGAAGAACAGAACACGTAGATGTAACATACCAAACACTACAAGAATTATGGCTTTTAGCGTCCAAAAACTTAGCGTTGACATAATATTCGACGCCAAAAATCACTTTTAGCGTCGAATATCATATTCGACGCTAATTGTCATATTTTTAGCGACGAAAAAATATTTTGACGCCAAACATTCAACTTTTGGCGTCGAAATCAGATTTCGAGGCTAAAATTATGACTAAAGCGTCGAATAATATTCGACGCTAAATAATTTCACTATTGCAATAATTTTTGGCACCAAATATTAAACTTTTAGCGTCAAAAATCTGTGTCGACGCCAAAAACTAGACATGTAGCGTCGACTATATAGCGTCGCTAAAGGTTTATGAAGTTTCCACCGATAATACTTGAATCTTTAGCGTCTAAATTTATGGTCGACGCTAAATGTCAGACATTTAGCGTCGAAAGTGTTGTTGCGACGCTAAAAATACAACAATTAGCGTCGAATAATCAGATTCGACGCTAAAGATAGATTAAAATGCAGAATGCCACCAACCCTTCTCCCCCTCTGTTTTTTCTCTCATTCTCTTCATTTTCATCCTCTGAAATCTGAGAATTTCTCCTCTACAACCTCACAACTCTCCTAAAAATTTTCAATAAAATTATAATCAATTCCGATAAGGTAAATCTTCTTTCATATTTCTTTATTATTTTCAATTTTTATGATTATATATGTTGTTTTATATGTTGTTTGTTAGTGATTTATGATTCATATATGTAGAGTAAGTATATTAATTAACAAAATAGAATTTTTCTGTAAACTATTTAATTTATCAACCAAATATATATATATATATATATATATATATATATATATATATATATATATATGCTTAAATAAAGTATTAATGAATTAGCAATGTTGATTACTGTAATATGATATCTAATAATTATATTATTATATTTAGGTATTCTGTTGAAATGGATAGAAATTGGATGAGCTCTCTGGATAAATTGAGGTTGAATATCGTAATGGAGTGTATGAGTTTATGGAAGCCGCAAAGCAACACATTGATGCAGAAGGTCGTGTTCGTTGTCCATGTGCAAATTGTTTGAATAGGAAAAGGAAGCGGTTAGATGAAGTTCATAATCATTTATACATGCCAGGAATATCACCAACTTACCGTACGTGGATTTATCACGGTGAGCAGTATCATTCTCAGTCACGGTTTATTGATTCCGACGAAGGGCAGTAGTTTCAATCAACCTGCAAATGATAAGATCACCGATATTTTGCATGACTTACAAGGTCCACAACTTGGTCATAGTGTTAGTGGTGACATGCCAGTGTTAAGTGGAAATGATCAAAATTTATTTAGTGAACTACTTGATGAGGCAAAAAAATTCCATTGAAGGGTGCTGGAATGTCGATCTTGAATTTCGTTGTGAAATTATTACACATTAAAGTGATCAACAGAATGACCAACAAAAGTATCGATATGATGTTAGAGTTACTGGCCCAAATGTTACCGGTTGGAAGCGAATTGCCTAAGTCGTACTACGAGGCAGAGAAAATGTTGCGTGATCTGGGAATGGGGTATGAATCCATTCATGCTTGTAAGTTTGATTGTGTATTATTTCGTGTCGAGTATGAATCACTTGAACATTGTCCGATATATGGTTAAAGTCGGTACAAAGTCTGTGGTATGGGGAAGAAAGTGCCTCAAAAGATATTGCGATATTTCCCTTTAACGCCCAGGCTGGACTGATATGATGTGGCATCATGAAAAGAGGATCGGTGCGGAGGGCATACTTAGACATCCTGCGGATGGAACCGAATGGAAGGAATTTGATGACATGTACCCCCGTTTCGCTGAGGACCCCCGTAATGTCAGGTTAGGTCTTGCCTCTGATGGTTTTAACCCATTTGGGAATATGTACAACTCTTATAGCATATGGCCCGTTATTGTCATTCCATATAACTTACCTCCATGGAAATGTATGAAGGATCCGTTCATGTTTATGTCATTGCTTATCCCTGGTCCACGTTCACCTGGTAAAGATATAAATATTTACTTGAGACCATTGATCGAGGAGTTACAAACATTATGGAATGTGGGTGTGCATACCTATGATGCAGCTTCAGAGTAATATTTTCAGATGCATGCCACATTATTATGGACCATTAATGATTTTTCTAGCTTATGGTTCATTATCTGGATGGAGCACTAAGGGATACATGTAATGTCCAGTTTGTGCGGGTCAAACACCTTCGCAATGATTACGGAATAAAATCAGATACACAGGGCACAGGAGATTTCTTGAGTTGAGTCATCCTTGGCGGAGGAGTCAATTATTTAACGATCAACATGAACCTCAGAGTATGCCCAGTCCATTGTCTGGATTAGACATACTTTGCCAACATCAACATCTCAGAGACAACACACCAGGTAAACATCCTAATAATAGAGATAAAAATCGAAAACGCTTACCTGAATAGTTGAATTGGACAGGAAAGAGTGTTTTCTTTGAGTTAGAATATTGGGGGACTCTGAGTTTGCGACATAATTGGATGTAATGCATATAGAAAAAAACATTTGTGAGAGTTTAGTGGGATGAATTTGATGACGATGGTTGTCGATGATGATGATGATGAAATTTGATGATATTGTTGATGAATGATGATGATGAATTTGCATGATGATGATGCTTGTTGATGTATGATGATGATGATGATGAATTTGCATGATAATGATGATTGTTCATAGAGTGGAATCATTGATGATGATGATGATGATTGTTGATGAATGATTGTTGATGATTGTTGATGAATGATGAAGATGATGATTGTTGATGAATGATGAATGATGATGATTGTTGTAATTAAATGATGGACAACCAGCATCAATCTCTCAGAACAGCAGCAAACAGCAGCAATTTGCTACTGTTCTGGGCAGAACAGCAGTAATTTGCTGCTGTTCTACCCAGAACAGGGAGATTGATGCTGGTTGATGTTGTCGTCGTTTGTGATTTGTTGTTGCAACATTGATTGAATTGAAAGGGAAAATTGGATTTTCCCTACCGAGGGTTTAATTGGTTCATTCAGGATGCGTACTGCCTAATCAAATATAATCTAAATTAATTAACCTCAATTACATTGATTACTATAATCCAATTATAAAATCAACTGTAACTGAAATTAATTAATTCAAATATATTGATTAATATAATCCAATTATATATAATCAACTATAATACAGTCCAACTGTTAAATAAAACAACAATTTAAATATTAGTCCAACTAACATTTAATCTAATGACGAAATAATTTAAATAAGCGCGTATGGCGAGTAATTGAACGAGTATTGCAAATTCAATTCTTGCCTCCCACTATTTTTCGGCGAGCCTCCAACCCTCTGTCGAGTACTCGGGAAACGTGTTTCCTAGTGGGCTAGGATCCCGTTAAATATCACACAATCTTGACTTTGGCCAACAAATTGTATGATAATTAACTAGGTAGATCTCTAAGATCAATTGGATCCAATCCAATTCCTAGATCCAGTAGGTGGACTTCCAAATCCTAAACATATATCTTATATATCAATACATCCAATGTATTACCTAACCTTTTTCCTCTGAATCAATTAGGCCTTGGCTTTGGCACAACAAACCTAATGATCCCAGTCAAGCACGACCCATTGACCATGGAAGCTTCGTAATCAATGTCGATGGACAAGAAGTGGTCTTGACTTTGTCCAACAAACCACAACTTGGACATGACACCAATATGGAACAAAGCCTCGTGATTCAAACACATCTTCGACAGACAAAAGGTTTGACTTTGACCAACAACCCAATGCCGTCTCGGATCTTGAGTGAGAATCACTCAATGGAAGGAAAATGCGCATGATATTTAATGAGGGTTTTTCGCGTGCAAATTGGCAACCAATTTATTATCTTTGTTAAGGTCTCGTCATCATACACCCTTAAACATGCATTCTAAACACATAATAAAGCGCATATGATAAAATAATAATGATATGCGGATGGATATTTTACACATTGATCCTAGATCAAATCTCTCACTTTCTCTCTCCTGCTAGCACAAATTTTCTTCTACCCGTTACACTACACTTCTAAAGAAACCTCATTTACATTTAGGGGAATAGGTGAGAAGAGAATACAAAGAATAGGAGGTGATAAGGCTGGACACGCAGGTCCAATTAATAAATCGAATTTATTACAACAATTTCTAAAATTTCCCCACCCATCTAATATCCATCCGATATACATTATTCATGCATCACAACCATGTATTCACTCAAAAGCATGCTATCAATCAATCTAATCAAATTAATTAATCTGATAATTATGTGATCATCCAATGTTCAAACAACGATTTGATTTTGCTCGAGTCAAACTCGTTTTTGCGAATAAGTACTTAAAGTACGAATTCCCGAATTAAATTAAACTACACAATTAAATCCAATTCAATTTGTATTTAATTCTAATTCACTATTTAATTCCAAATTAAATATCACACTTTATTAATAAACCTTTTTCGACTTAAATTCCAAATTTAATCGCTACGGGTCTCAAAGCCCGATTAATATCCAATATTAATTTAATTAAAGTCTAATGGGCTTTTAATTAATTTCTTAAGGCGTGGTCTTTTGGTCAACTCGGGTCAAACCCGCAACCAAAGTCCAATCCGGGAGTTACCCCATAAGCCTATAAATTAATCTTGGCCCATTAGGCCCAATTAAACTTTAAAGGTCCATTAAGTCGCATTTGGGCTTTATGGATGCGGTTTGGGCCCAATTGGATCCAACCAATTTTGCCTAAAACAAACTTTGTACAACAAAGCCCAATAAGCCCAATAACAACAATTCAAGCTCAATTTCCAAAATTAGCCCAATTAATTAAATTACACAAATCCAATTTCGCAATTTAATTACCTAAAGTGTATATCATGATTAATCACCCAAATTAACATTTCTAAAACATCAATTCATACAATTAATCATGCTCATTATCATCATCATATGTCCAACACATTTTGATTAAAATCAAACCCATTACATGCTCTTTAAGTCTCGGCCAAGGAGAGGATTTTATATCCGATTTGGTTTCAATCCAATTAATCCACAATCGACATTAAATCAACATCCTAATTGATTCTAACTCATCCAATGAATTAAAAATCAAAATTCCAAGACTTTAGGGCTAAGTTACTATTCGGCCAACATAAGCATTTTGGGGAAATTTGTTCCAAACAATATTTAATCAAATTGATCCAACCAATCATCAATTAAAATACATTCAAGCATACTTTATCATCCAATTTCATAATTGCATGCTTAAATCAATTTTACCCAATTTCAAGCTTTATGACATACTTGGCAATTGGGGATTTTTCGTCCGATTCGAATTCAATCCAATTGATTCCGCAATCGACATCAAATCATATTCCCGAATGATTTCCAACACATCCAATTGTCAAAAATCAAAAATCCCAAGACATTAAAGGGCATCACATTTTCGGCCAAGGAGGAAATTTGGGGAAAAAATGATCCAATCAAATTTTCTTGAAATTGACCCAATCAATCTTCAATTCAAACACAATTAAGCATACAAATCCATCCAATTTAATTTATCATGCTCAAAATCAAGTTTGCCCAAATTTTAGCCCTAACTTTTTCATGCTTTTAACCTAGCTCTTGATGCCATTGTTGGAGTTTCTATAGGTCCCAAGATCAAAACTCAAGCATGATACACAAGTGAATACAACGACGGAAGTTGCGGAATACTTACATCGATCGGTTGAGCGACGAAGGAGGCAACAAAAACGAAATTATGCTCACTGCCCACTGCTCATGTGCGCCCACTGCAGCAGTTTGGTGGTCTGCTTTGCGCCATTTTCAACAAGAATTTGAAGCTCCAAGCTTCATCATTTGAATCCCGGCTCATGGGTAAACTTCCCTACCACCTTCGCATTGATCTCGGAGTGTGCTAGCACTCTTGTTTTGCCACAAAACACACTTGCTTCCCTCCATTTTTGCTTCTTAAAAGTCGGCAGTTCACTGCCCTTTAGAAACCAGAAAATGGTGTGAGTGATGAGAGGAAGAAGAAGAGGAGAGAGAGGAGGGAAATGTGTTCTCACGGTTTTTGTGTCTTTGTTGTGTATCTAATACACATGAATATGAATTTCCATTTCATTTCAAACACATTTGGCTTTAATTGCCAACCACACACATCACTCATCACATCACTCAAGTCACATCAATTAATCAAGTCACATCACTCAAAGTGAAAAGTGATTTGACGCTTGATGCGACTAGCGATTTGACGCTTGATTTGACGTGCCGCACTCGAATTCGAAATACGAATGCGCTCGCAAATAATCTCGGGCTCGGGTTCGCTAATTCCAAATTAACGAATTTTCCGTCGCGTCGTAATTAAATGATTAAGCCTAGCGAAATCACTATTCACATCGCTAACGAATTAATTCTGAATTAATTCGTTCGCCCGAATTAAAATCTAATTTTAATTCCGCGTCGAAATCCAATTTCGTTTGATATATCAAATATATTAATTAATCGATTAATTCCAAATTAATCATTCTCTCTCTTTAAATTGATATTTTATCCCAGATAAAATATCTCTGTAATTAATCACAGATTAATTTTCTCTCACATCATATTAATCCCAGATTAATAAAAGTGCGAGTCATACGTCATCGGTGAATCTTTGGGAAGCAACCCATGAGATCCCCGGATATGTTGGCAGTCAAATCGGTCATCGGACTATCCGAACACGTGAGTACCAAGTCCTACATTTTACCGATTTACTAGACAAGGTTGGCTTCTAGCAAAGCACCAAGTCTTCCCAATTCTCCGGACATATTCTTATAAGAATATTCAAGGATCTATATCAAGCGTAGTATACCAATTGTATTGTGTATATCGGCCCAGTATCGGATAGTCACGTGCTAGGGCTGGGGCTGGATAAATGTCTGCCCCGTCCGAAGCACATGTCGGATGTCTGGTAACATAGTCTCTATAATCGGATATTCATGACCTGGTCACAATATCCCGATTGGTTGCGCAACACTCAAGAGCACTAGTACCGTATCCTGCGTGACATCATCTCCACTATGACTGAAGTGATACTTCCGTCTTGACATCACACCCAATACACTACGACTCTCTGATAAACCCAGAAGTGGTGTACGCAGAACCGGTTAAAGCCCTGTACCACCAAGACCAAAGTCTATCGATTATCGTAAGTATTAGCGATGTAAGTCTCAGGTTAAGACTATACACACCTACCTTGATTTCGGCCTCCCATAGACACATAGTCATAATATCAATGGGATTCCGAGGGGTCTATCCAGAGCGAAGCTGTTTCCCGTACCATCGGTGAAACACGACCTCCTATCGCACTTGCATAAGTATCCGATACTTATATATATGAGAACTATGTCGTTGTGCCCTCACAACGCACACAAGTGCAATACTAGCCTATTCCGCATTATCGATGTCCTGTCTCGATAATACTCCGGCTAGGGATATTTAATGATTAATCCTTCGTGGACTGATACTGTCTCATATCATTCTCAATCCAGGAACTAATCATATGGACCTCTCTTCATTTATATATCTATGGTGATCTAATCACAAATGATGAGAGTGCAATTTCCTTGTCACATAGTTAATTTGCTACAACAACACAATGATCTGTGCAAATAGTGACGCTATGGGTCATTTTGTCCAACAAAGATACCGTGGGAGACGAAAATGAACCACCATTCGCTAGTTGTAAGTTTTCGATATTGTTTGTTATTTATCATTTTTATTTTTAATAACAATTTACTCAAATTTTCATGTAGGAGTGGTTCGACTTCGATCTGACCAAAGTGAATGTCCAACAATATATTGACTACCACATGGGGAAAAGTTATAAAGATTATAGGACAAAAGTCCTGAAACCAATATTCGACGAACATGGACCTTCAGATGCTCCACAACACAAGCCTGATTTTATAGAGGAACAAGACTGGACATTCTTATGTGAGCTTTGGTCTAACAAAAAACAAGAGGTAAATTTTGAAATAAACGGAAATTTATAATTGTCTTTGTTTTCGGTACTTACAGTGTTGGTAAATGCAGGATAAATGTCACGCAAATGCGGAAAATCGAAGTCATTTGCGTTTTAACCACCGTGGAGGTTCGAAGCCATTTATCAAACATCGTGCCGAACATTCTGAGGTAAATATATCTTAACGTAAAATTTAACAGTTCATTATTTTTACTAATATGGAATAATATTGAATTTATTTTTTATTTATAACAGAGTAGCACAGGTGAGGTGCAATCATTTCTAGATTTTTTTCCATGTGACGCATTACAATGAGAGGAACAAATGGATAAATGAAGAAGCCGAACGCTGCTATGTAAGTTTCAGTTTTTAAAATAAAATAATTAATATTATATATGTTAATTTTTTTCTCAAATTCTAATATTAACTTATTTTTTGAAACAGAATGAAATGATGGAACTCCAACATCAAACTCAGGAGACATGGTCCGACCCCATACCAGATGAGCAGTTGTCGCAATTGGTTTTCAAGAATCAGACAGCTTACAACGTTGGCCTTGGCACTCGTAAGAAGCCGACGTCATCTGCACGCAATACTATAAATTCGGACAATGTCTCTCTTCGAGACGAGTTAGTCACCACCAAAGATGAGCTAGCCACCACCCGAGACGAGCTGAAGCAGACTAAGGAGAAGTTAGAACAGGTCACGGTGGATCACGAGAAGAAGATGGAGCACTTGGAACAGCAAATGCAGGTTTTCCGTCAGATGTTGGAGGCCTCAGTCAGTCAGGGTGCATCGGGCTCGAGCGTCCCCCCATCACAGTAGCAATTAATTTTATATTTGATTTTGTATAAACATTTTGAACAATAGATTTAATATAATTTTTTTTTCTAAAACAAATTTCAATATAATAATTATTATAATATTTCGTAATTCTGTTATTAATCAGATTTTTTCAATTAAATTAAATATTTTAGACCAAAAAAAGTAAATTAATAATTTTTTAAAAAACAAATTTTTTTTACTATTAGCGTCGACTAATTCGACGTTAAAAATTGACTTTTGGGGTCGAAAATTTCGACGGTAATATGAACAAAAAAATCGCTGCTGTAATTATACAGATATTAATTTTTTAATATACTTTAGCGTCGAAACATGTCAACGCTAAAAGGTGACTTTTAGCGTCGCATTATGTCGTCGCTAAATATAACCTATAGCGTCAAAATATTTAATTTAGCGTCGAAAAAATTTGGACGTAAATATATAGTTTTTAGCATCGTATTTATTTATTTCGACGCTAAAAGTGATTGTCGTCGACATTTCGGCGTCCATTTTTAGCGTCTAATTATTTCGACGCTAATTTTATTTTGCGTCGAAACTTTGACTTATGGCGTCGAATTATTTCGACGCTAAATGGTCTAATTCTTGTAGTGAAAAATTATGCCTTGTGCCGTGACACCACAATTAGGCAACGCGACACCACATCAACAAGTTGCATAGTAAATTCCAGAGCATTGGGCCTCGCGAGTCCACAATCGGGCATGGCGACGCTGCAGCAAAGTCTCAGAAATGTAATTCAATCGTGTTTTACATACATAAGGACTTCAAGACTTCCCTATAAATATACAAGCTCATCCAAAACCCTAAAGAGGAGAAAAAGAGGAAGAAAAGACACACAAAAAGAGTTCTAAAGATTGGGAAGCTGCAAACTTCAAAGTCCTGCACCGAGCTGAATATGTTTCTTCATCCTTCGCAGGCTATGTTTCTTTCTTTTATTGAGAATTAATCTCCTAGGAAAGCTAGGGATGATTCTTGTATTTAAATTCTTATATTAATGTTTTTGATTCTTGAATGATCTTTAATGTTTAATACAATTGATATTTTATTTTTTTTATTATCTTTTGATTTATAATTAATCCAGAGATTGTGTTTTACTAATTTTCATATAGGAATAGTCTTGCTTTTTCTATGTTTGATTGAGGAACCCAGTTGTAACTGATATTGTTATTTTATGAGTTAATCTTCTGCTGTAGTATTGCCTTTAGGAATATTGTCGACGTTAGATAGGTCATAATGATAACATAATGTGTTGTTAATATAGAGAAAATAATTCATTAATTACCTTAGAATTTAATATGTTTTAAACTGAATTATTTTCTAATTGTTGGTTTAGGAAGTGAAACTCTCAATTGAGTAATAAAAGGAATCAACTATTGAATATAGGGATGCGATATAAGAAGGATTCTTGATTCTTTGTTGTCTTTCTTTCATTGATGAACCTCAAGCACTTTTCATAATTGTTAATTTAATTTTCCAATTAAATATTGTTATTTAATTTAGTTATTGTTAACGTTCTTATTAAGTGATTCAATTCCTTCGTAACCATCTCTCTGAGGAATCGACACCCCAACTATACTGCGATAACCACAAGTACTTTTTGGGCGTAATCAAATTTTGGCGCCGTTGTTGGGGAGACGGTTTACAATCAAAAGGATCAGGTTTACTTAATCAACAGAAATGCAGTAACTTCGTTCCCTTTTTGCTTTTTATTTATTTTATTCATTTTAGTTTTAGATTTAGTTGAAATTTTTATTCCTTTTATTTCCATTCTTATTTTATTTGTGTTTGAGTGCATGCCTAGACCTAGGGATCATTTGGGTATATTTACTAGAATTAGAAAGGAAGACTCAGATTTGGAAAGTCTATTTGAAAACCTTTTTGCCACACCACCTAGATCTAGTACCCACAACATTAGTGAGTACGAGGAGTAACCCATTAGGACTCTTCTTGAGTACCTCTACCTGACTCGCACAGCTACACCATCATGCATAATGTTTCCCCCTAATGCATCACATATAGACTTTAAACCCAGAATGATACAGTTTCTTCCAACCTTTCATGGTTTGGAGAATGAGAACCCTTATGTGCATATTAGGTAGTTTTAGAGGTTGTATCAACCTTTCATGACCAAGTTGGGACTACAGACACAATTAGACTTAAGTTCTTCCATTTTGCCCTTAAGGATAGAGCTAAAAGCTGGTTGTATTCTTTGAGACCACGTTCCATAGGGTCATGGGGTGAAATTGTTGGAAAATTATGACCCATAGCGTCACTATTTGTACAGATCATGGTGTTGTTGTACAAATTAACTATGTGACAAAGGAGATTGCACTCTTATCATTTGTGATTAGATCACCTAGATATATATAAATGATAGAATGTCCCTATGATTTGTTCCTGGACGGAGAATGATATGAAACAGTATCAGTCCACGAAGGATAAATCATTAAATATCCCTAGTCAGAGTATTATCGAGATTGGACATCGATAAATACGTAAAAGACTAGTATTACACTTGTGCGCGTTGTGAGGGCACAACGGCATAGTTCTCATATATTTGGGTATAGGATACTCATGCAAGTGTAATAGGAGGTTGTGTTTTACCGATGGTACAGGAAATAGCTTTGCTCTGATAGACCCCCTCGGAATTCCATTGGTAGTATGACTATGTGTCTATGGATGTCCGAAATCAGGGTAGGTGTATTTGGTCTTAACCTGAGACTTGCACCGCTAATACTTGCGACAATCAAAATACTTTGGTTGCGGTCGTCCAGGGCTTTAACAGGTTCTGTGTACGCCTATTCTGGGTATATTGAGAATCGTAGTGTGTTGGGTGTGATGTCAAGACGGAAGTGTCACTCTAGTCATATGGAGATGATGGTCACGTAGGATACGGTACTAGTACTTTTAAGTACTGTAGTCATCGGGATAAAATGACAAGGTCATGTTTATCCGATTATAGAGACTAGTTACCAGACATCCGACATGTGCTACGTACGAGGTAGACACAATTCCAGCCCCAGGCCTAGCACGTGATCATCCGATACTGGACAGAAATAAGCAATACTACGTATACTACGCCTGATACAGATCCTTTATTCCTGTAAGGATATTTCTGGAGAATTGGGTAGACATGGCGCTTTGCTAGAAGCCAACCTTGTCTTGTAAATCGGTATAAACGTAGTACGAGGTACTTACGTGTTCGGATAGTCCAACGACCGTATTTACTGCCAACATATCCGGGGATCTCATGGGTCACTTCCCGAAGATTCACCGATGACGTATGACTCGCACTCTAAATTAATCTGGGATTAATTAGAAGAGAGAGAAAATTAATCTGGGATTAATTGTGGAGATATTTTATCTGGGATAAAATATCAATTAAAGAGAGATAACGATTAATTTGGAATTAATCGATAAATTAATATATTCAATATATTAAACGAAATTAGATTTCGACGCGGAATTGAAATTAGATTTTAATTCGGGCGAACGAATTAATTTAGGATTAATTCGTTAGCGACGTGAATAGTGATTTCGCTAGGCGTAATCATTTAATTATGACGCAACAGAAAATTCATTAATTTGGAATTAGCGAACCCGAGACCGGGATTATTTGCGAGCGCATTGGCATTTCGAATTCGAGTGCGGCACGCAAGTTAAATCAAGCGTCAAATCATTAGTCACTTTGGGTGATGTGACAACTTGTCACTTGATTTGATTGATTGATGGATTGATTGATTGATGGAGGTTGGTGTGGCTTTTATGGTTTGACTTTTGTAAAGCCAAATTTGTGGTAAATGAATTTGAATTTCATTAAGTGTATTTTTGATACACAAAATCCACACAAAACACAACTCTCTCATTATTATTTCTTCTTCTCTCAAACACGCCCAAGGGGCTATTTTTCTCTCTTCTGCAGTGTCTCACTACCGTGACCAAGGGAAGCAAGAGTGCTTGGTTTTTGTGGCAAAAATCAAGAGAGCTAGCACTCCGAGAGACATGCGAAGGTGATAGGGAAGTCCACCTATGAGCCGGGAATCGTTCGACGAAGCTTGGAGCTTGACGAAGGACCAAAATCGAGCCAAACCAGTGAGCTGCAAACTATCACTGCCTTGACCTTGGAGGGAGCGGAATTTAAGTTTTATTCGTCTAAGCGTCGCTCAACCGATTGATCTGAGTATTCCGCAACTTTGTTGATTTGTATTCGCACATATTTCATGCTTGTTTATGATCTTGGGACCTTAATAGAAACCAACAATGTTATCAGAGCAAGGTTAAAGAATGAAATTGATTTAGGGCTTAAAATTGGGTAAAAATGTGTTTGAGCATGATTTATGAAATTGGATGAATGAATATGTTTAAATGTGTTTTAATTGAGGATTGATTAGATCAATTTGTTGAAATTTTGTTTGGAACAAATTCCTCAATTTTCTTGGTGTTGGCCGAGAGTTTGATGCCCTATTTGATCTTGGTGATTTTTGATTTTTGATCATTGGATGACTTGAATCAATTGGAAATGTGGATTTAATGTTAATTTGGATTTAATGGATTGAATTCGGAATTGATATGAAAATCCCTATATTTCCGAGAGTTGATGTAGCATGTATTGGGTTTGATTTTAATTAAATTGTGTTGGACATGATTTAATATTAATGAGCATGATAAATTGTACAAATTTAATGTTTTGGAAATATTGATTTGGGTGATTAATTGTGTTATACACTTTAGTGTAATTAAATTGGAAATTGGATTTTTTTTTGGAATTTAATTATTTGGGCCTTAAATTGGATTTGGGCTTGTTGTGTTGTAATTAGGCTTATTGGGCTTGGTTGTACAAAGTTAGGTTTAGGCCAAATGGATTGGATCCAATTGGGGCCAAAACCGCATCCATAAAGCCCAAATGCGACTAATGGACCTTCAAAGTTTAATTGGGCCTAATGGGCCTAAATTGATTTATAGGCTTATAGGGTAACTCCCGGATTGGATTTTGGTTATTCGGTTTGACCCAAGTTGACCAAAAGTCCACGCCTTAAGAAATTAATTAAAAGCCCATTAGACTTTAATTGAATTGACATTGGACGTTAATCGGGCTTTGAGACCCGTAGCGATTAAATTTGGAATTTAAGTCGTAAAGGTTCGTAATTAAAGTGTAGTATTTAATTTGGAATTAAATAGTGAATTAGAATTAAATGCATATTGAATAGGATTTAATTATGTAGTTTAATTTAATTCAAGAATCCGTACTTTGAGTACTTATTCGCAAAACGAGTTTGACTCGCGCAAAATCATATCATTATTATTTTATTTATACGCGATTTATTATGTGTTTTGAATGCATGTTTAAGGGTGTATGATGATGAGACCTTAACAAATATAATAAATTGGTTGCCAATTTGCACGCGAAAAACCCTCAAACAATATTAAGCATTTTTCCTTCCATTGAGTGATTCTCACTCAAGATCCGAGACTGGCATTGGCTTGTTGGCCAAAGTCAAGGCCTTTGTCTGTCGATGATGTGTTTGAATAACGAGAGCTTTGTTCCATATTGGTGTCTTCTCTAAGTTGTGGTTTGTTGGCTAAAGTCAAGACCACTTTTTGTCCATCGACATTGATTACGAAGCTTTCCATGGTCAATGGGTCGCGCTTAACTGGGATCACTAAGTTTGTTGTGCCAAAGCCAAGGCTTAGTTGATTCAGAGGAAAAAGGTTAGGTAATACATTGGATGTATTGGCATATATAAGATATATGTTTCGGACTTGGATGTCCCCCTATCGGATCTAGGAATTGGATTGGATCCAATCGATCTTAGAGATCTACCTAGTTAATTATCATACAATTGTTGGCCAAAGTCAAGATTATGTGATATTTAACGGGGATCCTAGCCCACTAGGAAACACGGTTTCCCGAGTACTCAACAGAGGGTTAGAGGATCACCGAAAAATAGTGGGAGGCAAGAATTGAATTTGCAATATTCGTTTTAATTACTTGCCATACGTGCTCAATCACAAATATCATTCGTCAGAGAAATTAAATGTTACTTGGGCTAATATTTAAACGTTGTTTTAATAAAAGAGTTGGATTGTATTCAAACTAATTCAATAAATAATTGATTTTATAATTGGATTATAGTAATCAATATAATTGAATTACAAATTAAAATATAGTTGATTAAATAGTTGGACTATTGTAATCTTGTAATAAATAGTACCTAAATCGTTGATTAAATAGTTGGACTATTAGAATCAAGATTAAATTGAAAGATCGACATTTAAAACATAATCCTAGGGAAAATGTATTTAAATGGTTTAATTTTCAAATTGGGAATAAGTTTCAGGTTGGTCCTGGAAAATAATAAGTTACTTTATTTGATAAAATAACATATTATGCCTAAGCCCGGAGTTAAGCAAATAGTAGAGCATAATCTTTGGAAGATTTATGTGATGATAACTTTAGTGCTTAATCCATTAAGCTTGTCGCAGTAGACTCCTTAATTTCTGAATCATAACTAAGGATTATATCCTTAAAGTATGATAAAGAAATTGAAGGATCTTCATAAATCTATACTTAGATTTTAGAAGTACTAAATTGAAATTAATAACTCTTGGAGTTAATGACTATTCTCAAGGAGATAAAATCAAAGTTTACAATTAGGCAAGTAGCGCAAGGCGCACCTTACTTCGATATTCTAGAAACCCGAGGCTTGGGCAAAGGCTTCTGGATATGAAAAGGGCAAAGGCAAAATCATTTTAATCTTCTGGGAAGATAAATGACATATCCCAAAATGTCTGCCTAAATTGTGGCAAACGGGATCGCGGAAGCGTGACTGCCGTTTGGACAAAGCAGACATGAAGGAATTGAAGACGAGCAAGGCTCTGACTTCAAATATGTTTGTCATAATTATGTTCACTACTAGTATTAAAATTGGATTTTAGATACTTAGTGTGATACATAAATATATACTGATGTTCAGAATCTGCTATGAGCAGGATACTGACTTTAGATTGAGATTAATCTGCGAATTGTAAATGGGACGAAAGTCGCTGTTTTAACCGTAGATACCTAAGTTTAGGAACTATCTTCGGGTGTGTACTTAAATTAGGAAACTGTTATAATATAACTAGTTTGACTAGAAACATTATCTCTATATCAGTGTTTAACCCGCTGCGGGTGAACCTTTATTCTAGAACACTAAAGTGTTTTATTATATAAAGATGATATTGAGATAAACACATTAGATGTGAATAACAGAATTTATATTTTTAATATAAATAAGTCTCAAACATATAACTTGACAAACAAATAGCTCAAACTGATTTGATCAGAAGAAATTAATTGTGGCATTATTGTCTGGGACACAATTAAACAAGACTCGTATATCCACACTTTTGAAGAGTGGGTACTCGGACTAATTTGATTCTATTCAAATAAAGTCTACGAATCTAGTTTATTGGGCAATGTGCCTAAAACACATTTACTTGGTAAAAGTGAAATACCACCTATCTGTTAGCCCTAGTTCATAGTGAAGCAAGTGGGCCCATGTCTAGCTAGGCTAGATGTGGATATGAATATTTCGTGACCTTTATGGATGTGGCATCGTGTAATGGTTATGTGTTCCTTTTGGAACACAAATCGAAAACTTTTAAAGTTTCGACACAAAATAGACAAACAGATCGGCTAAAGTATTAAACCGTCATGGTAAGACCGTAATGGAAAATACTTAAGCAATAAGTTTCTAGTATACTTGAAAGAGTATAGTATTATTTCAATGAGGACTTCTCCTGGAACACGTCATCCTGACGGTTTGTCCGAAATGAGTAACCAAATTTTGTTGGACATGATAAGGTTAATCATGAGTCGTTATGAGCTGCCATTTCCTTCAACGGATAAGCTTTAAACAGTGCAGGGACTTATTTTGAATAAGGTTCCATAAAATCTGTTTGACAGATTTCATATTAGATATGAACAGGAAAGAAACTGGGTTTCTCATTCCTGAGATATTTGGGTATGCTAGGCATATGTTTGGATGATACCAAACTAAAACCCAAATTGGATAAGTGCCAATTTATAGGTTATCCTAGGGATACCATAAGTATTGTACTTATACAACTCACAAGAGAACAATTAGATTGTTGCTCACCATGCGGTTTTCCTAAGAGGATACCGATATGCAGTGGTAAGTGGGAGGATAGTAAAACTCGATGAAATCGGAGTAGTATAACTACGTAATACTATTCAAGGCACGAATCTAATGGAACAAACGAATAGTTCATCAAGGATGAAACTATTACCATTAATCTTCGAATACACAAGAACCACGTAAGTCGGAGAGAGTCAGAAAACAACCTGGGGTATGGGTTTCTGATCTCACCTCATAAAGATGTCTATTTTAATTGAGGTATACCAACTGACTACGTATGAGGAAGTGATACAAGGTATCGACTCCCTATTATGCAAAGTATCATGACATCCAAAATGGATTCCATGTATATCAACTTAGTTTGGATACTAGTTGAAGTACCGCAAGGCATTGTGCCTATTGGTACTATATAAGTCTTCAAGGAAGACATACATGGAAGGCAACATACCAATGTACTAAGCTAGGCATGTAGCGGAAAGGTATCGTTATCAACATTGTGTTGATTACGATTCAACCTTTTACCTATTACCACGGTAAATCCATTTGGATAATGCTTGCTAACGCTGCATGTTTCATTTATGAAATATGTCAGCTTAACGGGAAAATCGCTTTCCTGAAAAAGGAAACCTTTTGGATGATGTTTACAAACATCCTGATGGTTTTTGTCGTACAATAACTAGAAAACAAGGTTTGCGGGTTATCGATCCTGTTTGGTTGAAGCAAGCATAGGTTCTTGGATTATCGTTTTGATGTAATCATAATGGTTTAATGATTTAATTCAAAACAAATGATTCTTGTGTATATAAGAAGGTTAGTGGGAGCGCACTGACAATCCTTGTCCTATACAATAATGATAATATATGTCATTTCTTGAAATGATATTCCCATAAAAATAATCGGTGAAAGCTTGGCTTTCAGAAAACTCTCCGTGAAATCGTACATTGAAAAATGTATGCGACTTGGTGTCTCATACGCTTTGAGCATATGAATTCACAACAGGCCATCCAAGTGATAGTAACTGGATTGTGTTGGTTTCTATAAATATGTCCCAAGGAAATATTAAGCATATGAAATTAATAAATGAATATATATTGAACTTTGAAGTATGGGCGGAATCATACTTACAATGCTTTGTTGATGAAGAAAATAAAACCAAATGGAAGCTCCAAGTGTTGGGTTGATTCGGCCAGAGGAGAAAAAGGTGGAAAGCTCCAAGCTTTGTGTATTCCCAGCTCTTTGATGGTTTCCCTATCACCTCTTTATGATCCCTTGAAGGTGCTAGCCTTTGTTGTGATTTTCAATGCACAACTTCTTCAAAACCTTGCAACAAAATTGAAGAAAATGGAGAGCAAAACTGCATGCAGTTTTCGGCAAATTGAGAGAGAGAAGAGAGTTTTGTGTAATTGATTTTTGTTACCAAAAAATCAATTTATATTTAATGTCATAATATTTATTAAATAATAATAAACTTATGACACAAACCATGCAATGGCTTAGAGTGTCAAACACTCAAACTTCATGCAAAACCTTTGAGTGTATTGCACACTATCACCATGCAATGCATTACCAATTAAAATAATACATATAATGACATGTGTCATGTGGGCCCCACACGTTTCAAATGAAAGTGGGCCCACGTGCACTCACGCGCTTCGGGTTCGATATTTTCGAAATACCGAGCTTACGTCGCGACGTTAATTAAACCGAATTTAAGTAAATAATTGCGCCTGGCGAAATTATTAGTTCTTACGTCGCTAACGAATTAATTCTAAATTAACTCGTATGCCCGAATTAAAATCCAATTTTAATTTCGCGTCGAAATCGAATTTCGATTATTATATCGAATATAATAATTTTATCGATCAATTCTAAATTAATCGTTCTCTCTCTAAATAAGGCACTTTATCCAAGATAAAGTTTCTTCGCGTAATTAATCCAAGATTAATTAAGTCCGAATCAAATATCATAGGGAAATCTTCAGGAAGCGACCCAAGAGATCTCCGGATATGTGGCAGTAAATACGGTCGTCGGATAATCCGAACACGTACGTACCTCGTACTACGTCTTAACCGATTCACAAGACAAGGTTGGCTTCTAGCAAAGCGCCATGCCTACCCAATTCTCCAAGAAATATTCTTATAGGAATATAAGATCTATATCAAAGCGTAGTATACCGTAGTATTTCGGACATCGATCCAGTATCAGATGATCACATGTTAGGCCTGGGGCTGGAGATGTGTCTACCCCGTACGAAACATATATCGGACATCAAGCAACCAGTCTCTTAAATCGGACATCCTGACCTGGTCATATTGTCCCGACGGTTGCAACCTTTTATAGAGTACTAGTTCTGTGTCCTGCGTGATCATCACCTCCATATGTCTGAAGCGATACTTCCATCTTGACATCACATCCAGTACACTACGATTCTCGATAAACCCAGAAGAGGTGTACACAGAACCGGTTAAGGTCCCCAAACACCAAAACCAAAGTTTACCGATTGTCGCAAGTACTAGCGATGTAAGTCTCAGGTTAAGACCATATACACCTACCCTGATGCGGCCTCCCATAGACACGCAGACATACTACCAATGGGATTCCGCGGGGTCTATCCAGAGCGAAGCTGTTTCCGTACCATCGGTAAAAACACAACCTCCTATCGCACTTGCATAAGTATCCAATACTTAAATATATGAGAACTATGCCGTTGTGCCCTCACAACGTGCACAAGCGCAATACTAGTCTATTCCGCATTATCGATGTCCGATCCGATAATACTCCGACTAGGGATATTAATGATCAAACCTTTGGGATGATACTGTCTCATATCATCTCAATCCGGTATTAATCATATGGACTTTCGCCATTTATATATCAAAGTATAATATTTACAAAATGGCAAAAGGCAATTTCATTATCACATAGTTAATTTTGTACAATAATACAATATCATTTACAACAGTGACGCTATGGGACATATGTCTAACAATTCCCACTTGGGCCTATAGCCAGTCACTCAAGCATCTAATACCCGAACTATGTATATGTCGTTCAAAAACTTGCTGAAGAACAGCCTTCGTCAGCGGATCTGCAATGTTGTCATCTGATGTGACCTTCTCGTCTTTACATACATCGCCACGATGTATAATCTCCCGAATCAGATGGTAACGACGAAGAACATGCTTGGACCGTTGATGAGACCTTGGTTCCTTAGCCTGCGCTATAGCCCCGTTATTGTCACAATACAATGGAACGGGCTCAACTGCTAACGGAACTACTCCTAATCCAATTAGAAACTTTCGGATCCAAACTGCCTCCTTTGCTGCTTCAGATGCAGCGATGTAATTCCGCTTCTGTTGTTGAATCGGCAACAGATCTTGCTTGGAAGATTTCCAGCTCACTGCTCGTTATTCAAACAAAAATGTACCCTGATTGCGACTTGTAGTCATCCTTGTCGGTTTGGAAACTTGCATCGGTATAAATACCCAGATACCGCAAGTTCTCCACCTCCATAAATTAGAACGCATCCTTAGTTCGTTTAAGATACTTAAGGATATTCTTAACTGCTATCCAGTGACCTTCACCTGGATCGGCCTGATAGCGACTGCACATGCTCAAAGCATATGAGACATCAGGTCGTGTACATATCATGGCATACATGATCGATCCGACTGCCGAGGCGAACGGTATCCGACTCATGTTGTCTCTCTCTTCCTGAGTCTTAGGACACATGTCCTTAGACAGAGAGGTACCCACGTACCATTGGAACCAATCCCCTCTTGGATTGTTCCATGTTGAATCGCTTCAACACTTTATCAATGTATGTACTCTGGGAGAGTCCAAGCAGCTTTCTAGATCTATCCCTGTAGATCTTTTTCCAAGAATAAGGCTGCTTCTCCCAGATCTTTCATGGAGAATTTTTAATGGAAGCCAAGCTTTCACCGACGTTAGCATGGGAATGTCATTGCCTATAAGCAATACGTCGTCGACATAAGGACAATAAAAGTAAGTGCTCTCCCACTAACCTTCTTGTATACACAAGGGTCATCTGCGTTTTGTACGAAATCATATTCTTTTATGATCTCATCAAAACGCTGATTCCATGACCGTGATGCTTGCTTCAATCCATAAATGGATCGATTTAACTTACAAACATTGTTTGCAAGTCGTGGTACGATAAAACCGTCAGGCTGTTGCATATAAACATCCTCCAAAAGGTTTCCGTTAAGGAAAGCGGTTTTAAAGTCCATCTGCCATATCTCGTAGTCGAAATATGCAGCTATTGCAAGCATTATCCGAATGGATTTAATCATGGCAACGGGTGAGAAGGTTTCGTCATAATCAATACCATATTGTTGACGATATCCCTTCGCTACAAGCCTCTTGTACGTTTGTACGTTGCCATCCATGTCGGTCGTCTTCTTGAAGATCCATCTGCATCCAATAGGCTTTACGCCTTCTGGTGCATCAACCAGTGTCCAAACTTGGTTGGAGTACATGGAATCCATCTCGGACTTCATGGCCTCTTGCCATAAAGCGGAATCGATATTTTGTATCGCTTCCTCATACGTAGCCGGCTCATTATCCTCAATAAGATTAATATCTACATGAGGGGAGATCAGGAACCCATACCTCTCAGGTACTGTTCTGACTCTCTCCGACCTACGCAGTCATTGTGTATGTGAAGTTTGTGGTACAGACTCATCCCGGACGTCTGTTCTTGTTCCGTCGTTGATTCATTGCCAGGAACAGTATCACTACGATCTTCATCGAGTTCTACTTTCCTCCCACTTACCACTGCATTTAAAAAATCCTTCTCAAGGAAAAATGCTTGTAGAGCAACAAATACTTTGTTTCTCTTGTGGGTGATAGAAGTAATATCCTTTGGTTCCCTCCCTAGGATATCCTACGAAAAGGCATTTATCAGATTTGGGTTCAAGTTTGGTACCGTCCAAACGTTAACATATGCCCAGCATCCCCAAATCTTCAGGAAAGAGAAACCCGGTTCCTTCCTGTCCATATCTCATATGGAGTCTGTTCAACAGACTTCGACGGTACTTTATTCAAAATAAGTATAGCACTGTTTAATGCGTATCCCCAGAAGGATATTGGTAGCTCAGTGCGACTCATCATTGACCTCACCATGTCCAACAAGGTGCGGTTTCTCTTCCTCCGTTCGGACACACCGTTTAATTGCGGTGTTCCAGGAGGAGTCCACTGTGATAGAATACCATATTCTTTCAAGTAATCTGAAACTCATAACTTAAGTATTCGCCACCACGGTCTGACCGTAATGCCTTAATACTCTTCCCTGTTTGTTTTTCAACTTCCTGTCGAAACTCTTTGAATTTCTCAAAAGTTTCCGACTTGTGTCTCATAAGATACACATAACCGTAACGAGATGCATCATCTGTAAGGTTACGAAGTAAGTGAAATCCACCTCTAGCCTGGCTAGACATGGGCCCGCATACGTCAGTATGAACGAGAGCTAACAGTTCTGTGGCACGTTCACCTTTAATGCTAAAAGGTGATTTAGGCATTTTGCCTAAAAGACAAGATTCGCAGATGTCATATGAATTGGGATCAAATTCGTCCAAGTACCCACTCTTCGAAAGTGTGGATATGCGAGTCTTGTTGGATGTGTCCTAGACGAAAATGCCACATATAAGCTTCATCTTTTAGATTTACTCCCTTTTGAGCTTTTGTTTGTCATTTTAGGAGATTCATTTATATTCAAAATATAAAGACCGTTATTTGCAACAGCTGTGCAAATTTCTGCATCATTTTTATATAAATACACCCAGTGTTTCTAAATACAAAAGTGTAACCCTGCTGGGTTAACAAGGATACAGATATAATATTCCTAGTTAAACTAGGTACAAAATAACAGTTCAAAAGTTTAAGTACATGCCCTGAGGGCAGTTCTAAAACAAAAGTCCCTACGGCCAAAACAACAACTGGTGTTCCGTTTCCGACCCGTAGATCCATCTCCCCTGACGCCAGAACCATGCTATCATGCAGATCCTGCACATCAGTACAAATATGAGCACCACAACCAGAATCAAAAATCCAATTTTTAAAACTAGAAGTATTCATATTTATCTCAATAACAAACATACCAGAGGCGATAGCCTTGCCAGCCTTGATATCCTCCCTCTGCACAATGCTCATTCGGCAGTCACGTTTCCAGTGACCCCTCTTGCCGCAGTTGAGGCAGATGTCGCGAGATTTGTCCTTTGGCTTCCTAGAAGCCACTGTTAACTTGCCTTTGCCCTTGTTCTTGAACTTCTTCTTCCTCGCACCTCCAATTTCCTTGGGCCCAGCCCTTGGCGCATGAGAGGTCGATGCATAATGCGCCTCGCGCTTGCTCCCCTTTAGGAGTTTCCTTTTCGGACTCCTTCAGCACGGACAACAACTCTCCAAGAGTGTCGTCAGTATCCATCAAACTTATAGCTGATGATGATTTGTTTCCAAGTATCGGGCAGTGATTGTAATATCATATCAATCGTCAGCTCTGCCTCCAAGGCAATGCCCCATATTGGCTAACTCATCTATGTCAGCGATCATTTGAGTCCCGTGGCCTCAACTGATGCGCCGTTTGTCATCCCGGGAGCGGAAGAGTTTCCTTACTAGCTCGTAACTCTTCATCCGCTTGTTAGTGCGGTGGAGATCACGCAATCTTGCCATCATGTTATAGGGATCCAAGTCCCTATTCTGGCGTCTGAAATGCTGGGTCATTGCAGCTAGCATAATTGACTGAGCTTGTCACAATCGTCACTATGAGTCTTCCATAACTCTACTCTAGCTCCAGTGGCTCAGTGGGTTTAGGCGGAGAGGTCTCTGAATAGTATACAGGACCTCTCAGCCCCAGCACTATCTTGAGGTTCATTTCCCAGTCGGCAAAGTTTGTCCCTTTGAAGACATTATCGCCCATGATTATGTCGCGGACATACTCTTGCCAGTCATCTTGACAACTATAGTCCCAACTATAAAGTCAACGATGTTATGGGTACAGTCAAACTGTTACAAGTAAAATAACAATATATTAGTCCAACATATTTAAATATTGACAAAATAATTTGAAAGACGCGTAAGGCTAAGTATCTGAATGAAATTGCAAATTCAATAATAGCCTCCCACTATTTTCTTCAAGTCTCTAACCCTCTTTAGAGAACTCGGGAAATCAAATTTCCTAGTGGGCTAGGATCCCGTTAAATAACACACAACCTTGACTTTGGCCAATAAAAATTGCATGCTATTTAACTTAGGTAGATCTCTATGATCAATTGGATCTCATCCAATCCTAGATCCGGTTAGGTGGACATCCAAGTCCGAAACATATGTATAATGTCAATGTATATCCAATACATTTTCCTAACCTTATCCTCCGAATCATCTAGGCCTTGGCTTGGCCAAAAACAAACCTAATGATTCCAGTTTAAGCGGACCCATTGACGAGGAAAGTTTCGTAATCAATGTCATTGGACAAAAAGTGATCTTGACTTTGGCCAATAAAAATCACGATTTGGACAAGACACCGATATGGAACAAAACTCTCATGATTCAAGTACATACCTGATTGACAAAGGTCTTGACTTTGGTCAAAAACAACCAATGCCAACTTCGGATCTTGAACAAGAACCATTCAATGGAAGGATATTGGCTTAATGATAATTTGAGGGATTTTCGCGTAATTGGCAACCAATTTATTTATCTTTGTTAGGTCTCATCATCATACACCCTTAGCATGCTTCTAAAACATCATAAAGCGCGTAAAGTAAATTAATAGTGATATGCGGATGGATATAAACAACTTGTTCCTAGAACAAATCACTCCATTTCCTCTCCCCCCGCTAGCACTATTCTACTACTACCCAATACATATACTATAAGAGAAACCTCATTTACATTGAGGGGATTAGGTGAGAAGAATACAAGAGATAAGAGAATAGGCTGGACACGCAGGTCCAATTATAAATTCCAAATTTTACAACAATTTCTAAAATTACCCTTTCCCTTCTAATATCCATCCGATATACACTATTCATTCATCACATACATATATATTCAAACAAGACATGCTTTTACAACCATCTAATCCAATAATTAGTCTTTGTAAGTGATCATCCAATGTTCAAACAACGGTTTGATTTTGCGCGAGTCCAACTCGATTGAGAAAAAGTACATAAGGTACGAATTCGCGAATTATATCGAACTACTTATTAAATCTAATTCAATTCGTATTAATACTAATTCAATTATTTAATTCCAAATTAAAATTTGTTTACACTTTTAATGTGCTTTAAAGACTTAGATTCTAAATCTAATTCTATTGGGTCTCAAAGCCCAACTAACATCCAATGTTTAATTTAATTCAAGTCAAATGGGCTTTCAATTGATTTATTAAGGCTTGGGCTTTGTCAATGTGGGTCAAACCCAATTACCAAGCCCAAATAAGGAATCACCCTTAAATGCCATAAAACCAATTTTAAGCCCAAAGGCCCAATTAAATTATTAAAAGCCCATTATATTATATTTGGACTTAATGGAGTGATTTAGGCCCAAATTGGATCCAATCCTTTTGGCCCCAAATCTACTTGTCCAACCAAGCCCATTATGCCCAAATACAATATTAAAAGCCCAATTCACCAATTAAGCCCATTAATTAAATTTAATATCCAACATTAAAGTCCAATTAAATAAAGTGTAATACCAAGATTAATACATTAAACCAAATATTTCAAAAATACCCATTTAATTTATTAATCATGTTTGTTCAAAATAAATGTCCAACATTAATTTTAACAAAAATCAACTCCTTTTCATGTCCTTGTACATTCGGCCAAGGTGGTTTTTGGTGTCGATTTGTTTTTCAATCCGATTGAATTACTAATCTACGTCCCGGATACGTTCTAAGTCATCCAATGATCTTAAACACAAAAAATTCCAATACATCCAATGTAACATCACATTCGGCCAGGTTAACTTTTGGGGAAAAATCATCCAATGCATTTTTCTCAAAATTGATTCCATATACATCATTCTTTATACATGTAAGCATACTCATTCATCAAATTTCACAAGAACATGCTTCAATCAATTTTACCCAAATTTTAACCTAATATTTCAGCTTAAACCTAGCTCAATGATACCATGTTGGTTTCTATAAGATGTCCCAAGGAAAGATGAAGCATATGAAATATAATAAATGAATATATATTGAACTTTGAAGTATGGCGGAATCATACTTACAATGCTTTGGTTGATGAGAAAATCAAACAAATGGAAGCTCCAAGTGTTGGTTGGATTCGGCCAAGAGGAGAAAAGGTGGAAAGCTCCAAGCTTTGTGTATTCCAGCTCTTTGATGTTTCCCTATCACCTCTTTATGATCCCTTGAAGTGCTAGCCTTTGTTGTGATTTTTCAATGCACAACTTCTTCACCTTGCAACAAATTGAAGAAAATGGAGAGCAAAACTGCATGCAGTTTTCGGCAATTTGAGAGAGAGAAGAGAGTTTTGTGTAATGATTTTTGTTACCAAAAATCAATTTATATTTATGTCATAATATTTATTAATAATAATAAACTTATGACACAAACCATGCAATGGCTTAGAGTGTCAAACACTCAAACTTCATGCAAAACCTTTGAGTGTATTGCACACTATCACCATGCAATGCATTACCAATTAAATAATACATATAATGACATGTGTCATGTGGCCCCACACGTTCCAAATGAAAGTGGGCCCACGGCACTCACGCGTTCGGGTTCGATATTTCCGAAATACCGAGCTTACGTCGCGACGTTAATAAACCGAATTTAATAAAATAATTGCGCCTGCGAAATTATTACTTACGTCGCTAACGAATTCATTCTAAATTAACTCGTATGCCCGAATTAAAATCCAATTTTAATTTCGCGTCGAAATCGAATTTCGATTATTATAGGAATATAATAATTTATCGATCAATTCTAAATTAATCGTTCTCTCTCTAAATAAGGCACTTTATCCAAGATAAAGTTTTCTCCGCAATTAATCCAAGATATTAAGTCCGAATCAAATATCATAGGTGAATCTTCAGGAAGCGACCCAAGAGATCTCCGGATATGTTGGCAGTAAATACGGTCGTCGGATAATCCGAACACGTACGTACCTCGTACTACGTCTTAACCGATTCACAAGACAAGGTTGGCTTCTAGCAAAGCGCCATGCCTACCAATTCTCCAGAAATATTCTTATAGGATATAAGATCTATATCAAGCGTAGTATACCATAGTATTGCGTACATCGATCCAGTATCAGATGATCACATGTTAGGCCTGGGGCTGGAGATGTTCTACCCGTACGAAACATATATCAGACATCAAGCAACCAGTCTCTTTAAATCGGACAATCCTGACCTGGTCATATTATCCCGACGGTTGCAACCTTTTATAGAGTACTAGTTCTGTGTCCTGCGTGATCATCACCTCCATATGTCTGAAGCGATACTTCCATCTCGACATCACATTCCAGTACAATACGATTCTCGATAACCCAGAAGAGGTGTACACAGAACCGGTTAAGGTCCCCAACCACCAAAACCAAAGTTTTACCGATTGTCGCAAGTACTAGCGATGTAAGTCTCAGGTTAAGACCATATACACCTACCCTGATGCGGCTCCCCATAGACACGCAGACATACTACCAATGGGATTCTGCGGGGGTCTATCCAGAGCGAAGCTGTTTTCGTACCATCGGTAAAAACACAACCTCCTATCGCACTTGCATAAGTATCCAATACTTAAATATATGAGAACTATGCCGTTTGCCCTCACAACCTGCACAAGCGCAATACTAGTCTATTCCGCATTATCGATGTCCGATCTCGATAATACTCCCGACTAGGGATATTTAATGATCAAACCTTTATGGATTGATATTGTCTCATTCATCTCAATCCGTATTAATCATAATGGACTTTCGCCATTTATATATCAAAGTAAAAATATTTACAAAATGGCAAAGGCAATTTCATTATCACATAGTTAATTTTGTACAATATACAATATCATTTACAAACAGTGACGCTATGGGACATAATGTCTAACAGATTGATATTAAGAAAATCCGTTAGTATCTTAGAGAACTAAGGATGCTGTCTTAGTCTATGAAGAAGGAGAACTTGAAGTGACTGGGATCACTGTAGCAAGTTTCCTAAACCGATAAGACGATTATAAGTCGCAAACGGTACTATACAGTTTGAATGACGGAACAGTGAGCTGGAAATCTTCCAAGCAAGATATTGTTACCGTATAAACAAAAAATGAGGGTTAATTCCTGCAACTGAGGTGACAAGAGTAGCCATTTGGGTCGATAACAAATCTAATTAGATGAGATATAATTCTGTTAGCAGCGAGCTTACAAATTAACTATGTGACAAATGAGATTGCACTCTTATCATTTGTGATTAGATCACCTAGATATATATAAATGATAGGAAGGTCCCTATGATTTGTGTCTGGATGGAGAATGATATAGACAATAAGTATCAGTCCACGAAGGATAAATCATTAATATCCCTAGTCAGAGTATTATCGAGATTGGACATCGATAAATACGTAAAGACTAGTATTACACTTGTGCGCGTTGTGAGGGCACAACGACATAATTATCATACATTTGGGTATAGGATACTCATGCAAGTGTAATAGGAGGTTGTGTTTTAACGATGGTACGAGAAATAGCTTCGCTCTGGATAGATCCCCTCGGAATTCCATTGGTAGTATGACTATGTGTCTATGGAAGTCCGAAATCAGGTAGGTGTATTTGGTCTTAATCTGAGACTTGCACCGCTAATACTTGCCAAAATCAAAATACTTTGGTTGCGGTCGTCCAGGGCTTTAAAGTTCTATGTACGCCTATTCTGGGTATATTGAGAATCGTAGTGTGTTGGGTGTGATGTCAAGACGGAAGTGTCACTCCAGTCATATGGAGATGATGGTCACGTAGGATACGGTACTAGTACTCTTAAGTACTGCAGTCATCGGGATAAAATGACAAAGTCATGTTTATCCGATTATAGAGACTAGTTTACCAGACATCTGACATGTGCTTCGTACGGGGCAGACATAATTCCGCCCCAGGCCAGCACATGATCATCCGATACTGGATAGAAATACGCAATACTATGTATACTACGCCTGATACAGATCCTTTATTCCTGTAAGGATATTTCTGGAGAATTGGGTAGGCATGGCGCTTTGCTAGAAGCCAACCTTGTCTTGTAAATCGGTATAAACGTAGTACGAGGTACTTACGTGTTTCGGATAGTCCGAGAACGTAATTTACTGCCAACATATCCGGGGATCTCTTGGTCGCTTCCCGAAGATTCACCGATGACGTATGACTGCACTCTAAATTAATCTGGGATTAATTAGAAGAGAGAGAAAATTAATCTGGGATTAATTGCGGTGATATTTTATCTGGGATAAAATATCAATTAAAGAGAGATAACGATTAATTTGAATTAATCGATAAATTAATATATTCGATATATTAAACGAAATTGGATTTCGACGCGGAATTGAAATTAGATTTTAATTCGGGCGATCGAATTAATTTCGAATTAATTCGTTAGCGATGTGAATAGTGATTTCGCTAGGCGTAATCATTTAATTACGACGCAACGGAAAATTCGTTAATTTGGAATTAGTGAACCCGAGCCCGGATTATTTGCGAGCGCATTTGCATTTCGAATTCGAGTGCGGCACGCAAGTTAAATCAAGCTTCAAATCATTAGTCACTTTGAGTGATGTGACAACTTGTCACTTGATTTGATTGATTGATGGATTGATTGATTGATGGAGGTTGGTGTGGCTTTTATGGTTTGACTTTTGTGAAGCCAAATGTATGGTAAATGAATTTGAATTTCATTAAGTGTATTTTTGATACACAAAATCCACACAACACACAACTCTCTCATTATTATTTCTTCTTCTCTCAAACACGCCCAAGGGGTTGTTTTTCTCTCTTCTGCAGTGGCTCACTGTCGTAAGCAAGGGAAGCAAGAGTGCTTGGTTTTTGTGGCAAAAAGTAAGAGAGCTAGCACTCTGAGAGACATGCGAAGGTGATAGGGAAGTCCACCCATGAGCCAGGAATCGTTCAATGAAGCTTGGAGCTTGACGAATGACCAAAACCAAGCCAAACCAGTGAGCTGCAAACTGTCACTGCCGTGACCTTGGAGGGAGCAGAATTTGAGTTTTGTTCATCAAAGCGTCACTCAACCGATCGATGTGAGTATTTCGCAACTTCGTTGATTTGTATTCGCACATATTTCATGCTTGTTTATGATCTTGGGACCTTAATAGAAACCAACAGAAATGACTCATGAATTTTTCAATAAATCTTCCCCATCATAAGACTAATGTTTTGAAAAGACAGATCTCCACCTTCTCCAAGAGAGCCAGTGAGACCTTTTATCAAACTTGGGAGAGGTTTACAGAGATGTTAGCTATATGTCCTCACCATGGGTTTGAGAGTTGGCGCATAGTGAGTTACTTTAATACGGCTTAACCCCTAGAGAGCGCCAATTCGTTGAGATGATATGCAATGTTGAGTTTTTATGAAAAGACCCTAACGAAGCAATGGAGTATTAAAATGACTGAGCTGAAAAAGCTCACACTTGGACTGGACTTAATACCATGGATAGCACCGATATGACACTCTCAACTCCTTCTAGCGGAGGCATACACCACTTTAGGGAAGGGATAGTCTTAAAGACACATGTTGATGATATATTAACTAGAGAAATATGAGCTTTAAAAGACAAAGATGGAAAAAACTAGGGCATGCAGTAGCTCAGTTAGAACCCCAAGGGACGTGGTTTGTGTGTAAAATGATTGACCATCTAGCCCAAGAGTGTCTTTTATATGGTGAGATGAGGGAAACATATGAGACAATAAATACCATAGGGAGGTGCAAGAAACCTTATACACCGTATTCAGACACTTACAATCCTAGTTGGAAAAACCACCCAAATTTCAGTTGGAAACATGAGACTTAACAGCCAACTCAAACACCATAACCTAGATGCTACACTGCTCCTCAGTATCCCAACCTTGCCATTCATAGAAACTCTTTAGAAGATATTGTTGCAAGAATTTATAGAGGCCCATAATAAAAAATTAAAACTGAGTCACTAATAGCTCAAGTGTTGAAGAAAATAAGAAGATAAAGAGTCAAGTCTCTAAATTAACTACGTATTAAGTGTGCAGGATTTAGGAAAATTCCC